>JAAMXJ010000187.1:719-357150 GCA_019693375.1 Asterochloris erici
CACGCTCCACCTCAGCATGCACACCTCACTCAGCACCTGCCTTGCCTGCCATGCATTGCCTGCCCAAGAACAGCCACAGGCCTCCCGCATGCCCCGGCACTGCAGGCCACTGCTGAGCCACAGCCCCACCACCGCAGGTCGGCATCGCCCGCAAGGTGGTGGACTACATGTCAGCTCAGCAGCAGGGGCTGCCTGTGCCCAGGCAACAGCTGCTCAGCTGGTATAGCAGCCGGGTTTAGGGATGCAGCCCTCCTCTGCTCCATGCTGGGCCACCTGCCCCCTGTCAGGCTTTACGTCTTGCGCACCAGCGCACACCCCGACCACAGCGGCCCCTGTCAGGATGAGGCATGCCTCAGCCCAGGCACCTGCCCTGGCAACAGGTTCACCTGGGTGGACACAGTGGAGAGGAGCAAGCTCAAGTTGCAATGGGAGCACCACAAGAATGCCAGGTGGTGAGTGCTGCGTTCCGCCGCTTGCGCATGCCGCGCCGCGCACCGTCGCCTCTCAAGGTTGTCCCTGTGCTGCAGCTGACTTCCATGCACACTGGTCAGGTTGTGTGAGGGATGCACTGCAGGCCAGGCTGCAGCAGGCCACATGTGCATACATGCCCTACAGGCCCTAACCATACCACCGCTGCGGCGTGCGCGTGCGAAGGGCTGCCCTCACCTGTAGCGTCCAGTGTTGCTTCACGCTACATTGTAGCTCTACTACAGACGCAGCTCAACACAAGCCCACTGCATGGCTCCATGCGAAACAATCAAGAACACGACATCTCTATGTAACACAGAGATGCAACTGTTTGTCACAGGCAGTGGGCTCTGACAACGCTGTATTGGCGCCCTTGCAGGTGGTGAAATGGAGGCTTGGCTGCTCAGACCTGGAGCAGGCATTTGTGACTGGCCAAGCGATTGTTGTAGCTGCAGGGGAGGAGGGGCGGGCAAGGTCCCCAACAATGCTCACAAGCTGACGATGGCCCTTGGGGGACAGAATCTGCCAGTTTCTGGACCATGCAAGCGCTGCTGCAGGTGCGGAGAACAGGCAGGCTCCCATCCCCATTGACAAACATTGTCGTCAGCCTGTGAGCATCTGGGCGCTACTGCAGGCGTATCAGGCAGGTGCGCAGGTCATGATCAGGCTGGTGCGCAAGTGTTGTTGGCCGTTTCTGATGTAAAGGTCTGCAATGGCGGCATCAGGCTTCTCTAACCTTCAAACAGACTAGGGCCCACATTGCACAGGTTCTCTGCCCAGCACCACGTCGCAGTGCAATGCCAACTATGCGCCTGTATCTGATTGTCTATTATTGATGACATCTGTTGCATTGCATGAGGGACCTGTCGCTCAGATCTCAAAGCAATGCCTTGCCAACAGGGTCCCAGCTCAGCCCAACAGACTGGCAACTTCATTTGCGAAGAGCTATGCTTGGGATTGCAGCAGGCAACCAGGCAGCTGTCCAATCATGGACAGCGCTGAGGGGCATCCTTGCTGGGGCATACCCAATGCTGAGAAGCTTCAGTACTGCCGTCTCATTGATATGGAGTAGCTGCAATCCAACCTGACTTGGGTCTCATGCAGTGCAGATGCGGCAGCTGTTGCGCTAGTGGCTGATGCCGGCAGCAGCCACGATGCCTTCTGGAGTGTGGGGAACATCAGGGCAAAGAGGTGGGCCCCTTCACTCCGATGATCTCTGCGACTTTCATCCCTAATGCCCCATGCACCCTTTGACTGCCCCTTGCTACTGCTGATGGTTGCATGAAGGGTCGTGTCAGATAGCAAAATGGAAGGCATGACCTATGCTAGGCATCCCGGCAGTGATGCCTGCCAGGGATGCCTGCCAGCGCCATGCTTGCAAGGAGCATGCTGCCGGTCAACATGCAGCACACAGGGAGCAGGGGATGTTTGCTAGGTGCTGAGTCTCCGCATGCATGTCTTCGCTGATACCTGGCTCAGAGGAGACTGAGCTTGCCTCAAGCTACGCCGCTCCACTTGCTGCCCAACAGAGCAGCGGATGTCCAGGGGCCAAGTCTAGGTGTCTTCTGCACTTACCTGCCTGCCCTGCAAACGTCTCCTTGCTCTCCAATATGTCTAGTGTACCGCAACAGACCCAGACTGAGCCCTCGGCATCAACCCAGATCTGGCATGCACCTCTGACATGGTGGCTGCGGAATGCAGGCGCTGGGAGGTAAGGGACTACCTACTGTATCTGCACTGGCAGCTGCGGCTATCTTGTTGTGGTCCACATGATGCAAAACTGCATCCATGTGCCCAGCATGTGGCCGTGGAACCTGCTTGGGAGGTGATGGTGGACACATTGCAACATGCTACGACGGCAAGAGGGCGAGCACTGGGCCACTACACCGTGTCACTGTGCAATTCAACTAAGAGGGTATAGCCAATTGAATACTTTTTAGGGAGCATGCCGAGGCTGGAAAGGGTACCACACAGTGACAGTCCCACATCCCCTTGCATTACTCACCCAGTCCTTGCGCTGCCGCTTAGCCTGCCCGATTGCATGTGAGATTCTGGTGTTGACAACCTGCAAGGCTGCCCAGCCAAGTTGGACCCGGCAGACTTTCGCAAGATCTGAATGGCTCTGTGCTGGCTGCAGGAGCAGGTTGTCCCTCAGCCAGGAGGCCAATTGAGGTTCGGCATGAAGGGTTTGTTTCACTGATGCAAACACATGTTGGCTGTATTCAGCTGTAATGGCATGTGTGGCACTGACATCTTGCCCGAGCGGTTAAGGGGATAGACTAGAAATCTATTACGGAAACGTGCGCAGGTTCGAATCCTGCAGATGTCGGTCATATGTTATGTGTGTTTTGTTTGCAGTCGATTTGCTGCCGTCCATGGATCAAACATCAGCATACGACGTCCTGCTTCGTGCTGTGCACTGTTGGGCCAGGCGTGGTTCCTTTACCTGTGGGTATCTCAGTGCCGCTTGCGCCCATGGGACTTGCACAGCATGAGTCTGTCAGCACTGATTGTGCCACTGTGCCATTGTGCATATATAGTGTCAAGGCCTTGGCCACCTAATGGCCTTTGGCACAGCCATTCGGCGCTTTATCTAGGCCCTTGGTTGTTGGAAAGCCAACTAGCTTGGCGACGTTGGGGCTGCTTGTGCGACCATGAGCAATGTGTCTAGCTCAGGGCATGCAGTTTTGCGCATGATAGCAAAGGGAGTCTTGCAAGTGGCAGCGACCAGCGGCGTCATGTGCAATCGGCGCACAGGGCAGGTCTGGATGCTGGGGCGCAACATAAGCCTCACCATCCAGGTGGAGGCATCGGTGCCAGCCTCTGCTGTGCTGTTGCGCCAGTGGTGTGCAATGCCAGCTGTAGAAGCAGGCTCTACAGGATGCTCCGCGGTGCACGGCGGCATTGCTGTATCACTGGAAGTAAACCTGGCAGCTCATCAGGTAGCTTTGTGGGGTATAGGCAACTCAGGCGGTGCAAGGCCCTGGGTGGCTTGCATGGGCACAGGATGTGTCTGCATCTGCTACCTGATGTGGTGCCGTCGACAACAAAGATGGGCAGTAGGAATGCTGCAGGCACACCTGTGGTGCACACCTGTTGAGCTGAGCGCATCATGACCTGCATTTCGAAGGCTCAGCAAGCTGAGCTGCTTTGTGACAGATAGTTGCAGCAGGTGTTCTTGGCATACAGGCTGGCAGGCTGATGTGTACCATTCAACTTCATGGGATCACACATGTTGGCTGGCTCATGGGATCGATTGATAGCAGAGGAGTGATGGCATGATGTCAGACGGCAGGCTTCACTTGTCTCTTGGCTGATCTCTCTGGTGCTGTTACCTCTGTGCATGAATACACCAGTGCAGTGCTGGCTGTCTCATCTGCCTGTAATTGTTGGGCCTGCCCTGGTTGGCCCTATCTGATTTCAGCTTTGCCGCCCTGTATTTCACGGTGACAAGTGATGCCAGATGTGTAACCCACAGTAGTTCCGACAATCAACTTTAGAACTCTGAGCCCTCCATCAGTAAGTATGCAGCTTCCCCACGCATGCTCAGCGCATCACAGGCTCATTGCTGGCCGTCCCCCCAAGAGGTTCAGAGGGCTGCCCCCAAAGCTCTACAGCCAGCAGGCCTGCAGAGGCAGAGGGCGCTCAGCTCTACAGGTGTGCACCACCTGCGCAATCAGCTCCCATGCGCACACATTGGCTGCAAGCTGACGCCTTTGCATCGGCCCATGCAGTGTGCTGCAGGCGATGCCACCCTGCAAGTCTCGACCAAGCGGCAGGTGGGCTTCGGGGAGACACACAAGCTGGTGGGGGGGCACCCCGCCTTGGGCAATTGGGATGTGGGCAGTGCCCCTGCCATGAACTGGAGCGATGGCAATGTGTGGACGGTAGACATCCAGCTGCCTGTGGGCGCAGAAGTGGAATTTAAGGTGGGCAGCTGCTGATGAACACTTGCTGAAACAATAAGCTGGCCGCACACCAGCAAATGCTGCTCTTGACATGTTTCAGCCAGGTGCTGTTGTTCCTGGCTAACCTGTGCAGCAATGGGTTCCTGGTGCTGCAGTGCGTTAAGGTGACTGAGCACGGTGTGGAGTGGGAGCAGGGCAACAATCACCACATCAAGGTGAGGCAGTGCGCGGCATGCACCCCAGAGGGCACTGGCCATTCTGCTCCACAATGTCCAGTCTTTAGCGCTGCAGATGCTGCCTGCAGTCGTTGCTAGGATGTCTGCGGCGTGCACTGGGTGCACATGAACATCTGGATGGCAGGGCGCCCCTCTGTAGCACATTTTCAGCACTCAGCATCAGATATTGTGCAGGTCCCAGACGGCACAAGAGCCGCAGTGGTCGGCTTTGACTGGGGCACAGACCAGCTGCAATTTGAGATCACACAGAATGGGAAGACACCCAGCATCAGTGCCAGCAACGCCGATCCCCCACAGGAGCAGGCTCAGGTGTGTTGCACAGCCTTCGTGTTGGTTCTGAGTATGGGCATCTTTATAGCCGAGCGCTACGCCACAGCACAGCTGCAAACACTTGCAGTGCTACCACACAGCTGTCAGCCTCTGCCCATGCTCGTTAGAACATCATGGTGTTTTTGGCCTACTCCTTGGCGAGGAAGTGGGCGACCCTTAGCACCAGTTTGGGTGCAGGGGCAATACTGCTGCAGCAGACCCTACCTTGCTGCCTGTACATCAAGTTGGCTGGCCATGCTCCACCATCATTTAGTCTACTGCAGAAGCAGCAGGACCAGCAGCATCAGGCCCCCCCGCCACTCCATGCAGCCGGCGGAGACGGTGACAACCTACCCCACCAGCAGTGGCAGGGACGGGAGACACAGTGGATGCAGGGAAATGACCACCAGCGTGATCGCCAGGGGCAATGGAGCACCGAGGGGCTGGATGGAGCTGCCCTTGCGCTGGTGCAGGGGGACCAGAAGGATGGCAGGTGAGTGCGGGGATGAAAGATGGGCAGGGAGCTTCCTGCAAGCTCTTCCTGTGATGTCCGCCCTGTCCAGCCGGGCTCAGCATGTCTTCTTGAAACTCGTCCCCAGCTTCAACCTGTTGCTCCCTTTGACTCATGCTGCCCTGCTGTGTCTGCAGACGCCTGGGCAAGAGGCCGCTGAGCGCCTGCTCCTTCCCTGCCTCAGCCCACTGCTCCCGGTCAGTGCACTGACCCTGGTCGGTGCCCCTGCCTGCAGCTGGTTGGGCAAGATGAAGCACGTGAAGCAGCTGCTGGTTGATGACGCCCCAAACAAGAGGCCCCAGCTGGACGCGTTGGCCAACGCCTACATCTACCTCCAGGTGCTGAACTGAGACATTGGCTTTTGATCATCATGCGCCGCCTGCTGGTGCCAGGCGCGTGCTCTGCTTGATGTGCTGAAGCAGGGCAGGCCAACAGGTTTTCAGAGACGGCCTGATGCTGATTGAGCCTCCAGCATTGGCCTTATCCATGAGCACCAAGGAACCCCCAGGCCACCTCATGTTACAAGGCTGCGAACCTCTGAGGACATACATCCATGTGCAGTGCAGGCTGCATGTTCAAACCACACCTTGTCTCAAACAGCTGCCAGTCTGCTGCAGTGGATCAACACCGGCGCCATCCCCTGTGTAGAGGGTGGGGGCCACTTCAGGCCCAACCACCATGCAGAGCAGGCAGCTGTCATCTTCCGCTCCCTGGAGTGGGTCATTGGCGATTCAAGCAGCGAGCGCGCGGCCCTCCTGGTGGCGCGTAAGCTGCAGACCAAGTGAGGCGGCGGCCTGGCCATGCATGCTCGTAGCTGCCTGCTTGTGGAGACTGACAGGGAACAGCCTGTAGCCAGGCAAGCTGTTAGACAGGGGAGGATGCGGCGTTTAGAGGGTTATCTGAAATCAGCTTCAGGGGGAGCTTCCTGCTGATGGTGGCTGAGACACAAGGCTGCCCATGGTCATGCACATCGGCATTTTCCACTGCTGCAGGCCATCCACAGCATTGCCTTCTCCTCTTCCTTGTGCTCATCAATGCTGCAGTCCGCGATCCATGCTGCTGTGCCCACCTTAGGCAATCGCTATTACACAGGTTGTGCTGTACACGTTGTCTGGTCCCGGGAAGTGCAAGCTTGTGTCCCTGCACCATTATGCGTCCTTCATGGCGCTGCTGCGGGATGGCGCCTGCTGTTTGGCACCACAGGCTGCTATTCCTGCAGAATTTCGCACTTACATACTTGGGCGGCCATCGCCCCTTGCAACTGGCATTCATGTCATAGTGCCAAGATGTCAGTTTGGTAGAGTTGGGCTGTCCTGCTTCCCCACAGACTGCCCTGATTCGACCCATGATGCTCCATTGATACCTGGCTGCGGCTGCCCTCCCCCTCTGCAGGCTGCCCAGCTTCACGGACAAGTTTCAGGCTAAGGAGCCCCTGACGCGCATCCGCGACATCGCGCACCGCAACGACATACCCCATGACATCAAGAAGGAGATCAAACACACCATCCAGGTGGGGATGTCTCTCACACGCTTCTCTCAATGCAGGGCAGCAGCTTTAGTGTCATCACCTGTTGGCAGCTGTACACGCTGCCGTGCGCAGCTCTCCCTGGAGCCCACAGAGCAGCAGAAATGCCATCAAAACGGCGGCTTGGCCTGGCTCAGCTTGCATCATACCTTGTTGGACGCCAGTGTTCATGCTCAAGTCAGCACCTGGTGTGCCCTGTGATGCTTAACAGGGGTCAGAAGCAAGCTGACACCAGTTCCCTTTGCGTCTGCTCAAAGCTATCAACATACACACAAACGGCAGTACTCTTTGCAGAGCATGCTGCAAAGAAAGCCAGCATAACAGTCTCTCTTGCTGATTACAATGAAATTGGGACCACCCTCGCCCTGCCTGCAGGATAGGCTGGACTACAGCATGGTCCTTGGTGGCCAATGTCACCCAGCAGTTCCATCTTTGCTTTGCCTGCACCACTCTGTCTTGGCATGACATGCTGCGCCCCGCCTGCAGAACAAGCTGCACCGCAATGCTGGTCCAGAGGATTTGGTGGCCACTGAGGCCATGTTGCAGCGCATCACAGCGCCCGGGACAGACTACAGCCAGGCATTTGTGCAGGTGAGCATGTGTGTCCTGGGCACACGGCATGTCCATATTTGCAGCAGCGCTGAGCACTCAATGTCACCCCCATGCGCCTTGCACAATGTCTGCTTTTGATGGGGCTGCCAAAGATCCTGCTTTGACCAGCCCATCTTGCCTGCTGTGAGCTGGCCGCTCTCTTTGGCTGTCTAGCAACAATCCTGCTTTGACCAGCCCATTCTGCCTGGCTGGCTCAAGTCCTGCTGCGAGCTGCCTGCTCTCCCTGGCTGTTTGGCAAAGGTCCTGCTGTCACCTCTCGTCTGGCAAGGATGCTGCTCATGATGTCTGGCAGGGGCCTGCTGTGACCACCCCAATCGGCCTGACAGCTGGGCGAAGCTCAAGACTTCTCTGTGCAGGAGTTCAAGGTGTTTACACAGGAGCTGAGGGACTTCTTCAATGCAAGCTCCTTTGCCGACATGCTGGCAGGCATTAAGCCGGCCCTGGATGACCCTGATGTCCAAGTGAGCATGTATCAGCAGCCCACTGAGCCATTCTCAACAAGCGTGGACACCATCTGGCATTGCTGGCAGCGTGGTGCCTGATTGACACAGAGCGCTGGCAGGCTCTCTGTCTGCCTGATGCTGCTGGCGCCTGTGGTGCACCACGTTGCGCACTTCTGTCTGTGTTGCTGACACCCTGGGCAGGTCCTAGACTACATGTGCAGGTGACAGGGTGCACAGCAGACTCCACAGCATTCCACAAGCCAGCTCCTCTCAGATTGGTACCCTGTTCCACCTGTGCTGCAGGTGCTGGACCGCTTTGCGGGTGCTAAGGCCCGCCTGGATTCGTCAAATGCCAGCATGAATGACGTGATGGAGGCACTGCACCAGCTGACCACTGTGAGGGCGGTGCTTGGGGCCAAGCTGTCCAGCGGTGAGTGTGCAGGGCTCTGCTTGTGTTGTGTCTTGCCCAGTGGTGATGTTCGTGTAGGCTGGCTTGCCTGCTGTTGTGAAAAGCTGTGAAGTTCTGCCGTGCTTTGGAGCCTTCAAAGCTGTCGGGCTGTTTGCTGGCCTTGGTCAGGAGCTGCTGCAGACACAGGTGCTCATGCCATGCGGTGCCTAAGCCAGCCTGCAGGATGCCACAAGGGCAGGAGTCACCCCTGACCGGCATCCAATGATCAGGTGCCGGCCTGAGGCTAGGCAGCTTGCACCCCGCTGCTCATCTCTGCAGTGCCTTCACAGGCTCTATGTGTCCTGTAGGGCTACGAAATGACGCCCCTGACAATGCTCTGGCCATGCGCCAGCGCTTCCGCCTGGCAGAGATCCGGGCAGAGGACTATGCATTTGTGCTGTTGTCCCGGATGCAGAACCTCATTGACGGGCAGGTGGGGTGCTGATGCCGCTGAGTCAGCCAACAGGACGGCAGGCCATCCAGAGCAGCCTGGGCTGCATGGCTCAGACTGCCAGAACAGGGGAGGGGGCTGCAGAGCTGTGTCGCCCACTGCACACCTGAATGGCCCCTGCCTGCTGCCCAGCTTGCATTGAGAGTGATGACTGCCTGGGTGACCAAGCTGACCATCTCTGGAGTGCAGCACAGGGCCATGCTGTTGGTGCACGGGGCAGAGATGTCAAGGAGGCTAGCTGGCCTGCCACAGGCAGCTGCTGCTTGCCCCTCCCACGGAGCATGTAGATCCACAGCAATGCTTCCTTGCAACTTTGTCTTGGCCAGAATCACTGTCAGTCAGCCATGTGTGCACAGCCGCGGAAGGGGCTGACAGGCATGCATACCCAAGGACTCGAGCACCCCTGCAGACTGGTGCTCACCAGTGCAGTCTGTGCTTGCAGGGCGGTGCAGAGGGGCTGGCAGGTGCCACAGATGCAGGATGGGCCCAGCCAATTGGGGCTGCTGTGCTGGGAATCCGGCACATGGGCATGAGTGGCTGGGAGCCAGCAGAATGCACAGCTGTGGAGAACGAGCTTACAGCCTGGCAGCAGGCTGGCAATTTTGCCAGCAAGGAGCATGCCCTCCGGTGGGTCCTGGCTTTGGGCAGGCTGCGCACACTGCAGAGAAACAGTGCTGTATGTGCTGCGGCACTTGCCATCAGCGCCTGACAACAGGCTGACGAGCTGCCAGCCAAGTCAAGACCTGCAGGTGGGTCCTGGGTTTGGGGTGGTCGGAAGCTGGCACTGCAGGCAGCCCAAGCTGTGGTGCTGCAGACGCCATCTTTCACCACCAGAATTTTAATGAGCTTGCTGTGATGCGTGCCAACCCTGCAGGCAGCAATGCCCGGGGTTCTGCATGCTGGGTGGAGACCAGGAGCTGGCATTTGTCCCCTGTCGGACGTCACAGATTGGCGTTAGCTTCACCTGCCTGCCACCAGCAAGTCCAGGCTGCCCCTCCCTGCCTGCCACCCCTGCCTGTGTCACATTGCTGTGCGGTAGCAGTGTCGCGTCGCAGCAGTGCCACCTCACTGCACGCTGAGGCACAGCCTGTAGTGGCTTGGGTCACTGCACATCCCCTTTTGCAGGCAGAAGAGCAGCCTCATGTCTGCCCATCACACTGCCAATATTTGGCAGGCAATGCCTGCAATTGCAGTGTTGCTGCCACTTGCAGGCTGCAGGCCATCTCTAATCGCCTGCATTGCATGGCCACTTCACTGCCGAGGCAGCTGCCTCAGATCCCACTCTGCCTGCAGATGGAATGCCAGCCTGGAGCTCCTGCATTGCATAGCCAACCTTGCTGCAGAAGCAGATGCCTCTCAGCTCGCTCTGCCTGCAGACTGAAGGCCAGCCTGGAGCGTGTGCAGCGTATGACTCATGCCTACACGGAGCTGCTGCTGGGCGTCTTCCCTGAGCGCGTCAAGGCGCTGGGCGGGGGCCTGGGCATTGAAAAGGAACGCGTTCAGGTGGGGTCTTGGTGTCCAACGCTCTCAACAGCCAAGTTTGCCAAGCAAATTGGGAAAGGGGCTGATGGGCCATCTCAGGTGGGCTCCCATGTTTGAATGTTAGGGCACGGCCTTCAAGGAAGGGGAAGTGATGACCTCAGGTTGTTTCAGCAGGTCAACATTCATAAGCTGATATGTCTGCACACCGATCAGCTCCTGATCTCTTTGCTGTGTTCTTTGCCAGGTCTACTTTGTCATGGTTGCATGTCACCAGCTGCATTGTTGCGCTGCAGGTCTTCACAGAGTCGGAGGTGCGGGCGAGCGTGGTCTTTCAGCTGAGCAAGCTGTGCAGCCTACTGCTGAAGGCCGCTCGGCTGACCACTGGGGCCGGTGCCTGGGACGCTCTGGTGGCAGGTCAGCTGCTGTCCACATTGCACCTTGACAGCCTCTATAGTCTGTGCCCACCAGCACAGCGCTGTTGTGAGGCCATCAGGTGCCCTTCCCGTTCATGCATGGCAGCAGGGGTGGCCAGAGCAAGCACACTTGCTGTGGGCGACCTGCACTCAGTGATACGCATTGCGCCGCCACAGCTGCTTTATCCCCTCTGCCCTGCCGCATGCAGACGATGCCGACGGGGTACACAAAAGGGGCAGTGCATCGAGCCTGTGAGGCGTCAAGTGCGAGCGTTGTGACAGGCACCTGAAAGCCTGCACCTGTCTGGCATGCAGGCACTGCCACTGGCACCCTGCACCAGGTGGACTGCATCAAGCCCGGCGCGCTTGAAGGGGCTGCTTCCGATGAAGATGTGGTGTTGCTGGTGAAGGAGGCCAGCGGGGACGAGGAGGTGGGGGCCACGGGGTTGCGCCTGCGTGGAGTCATCCTGGCGCACTCGCTGCCCCACCTCAGCCACCTAGGTGAGTCTGGGGGCACTGCCCTAGCCTCCCTGTTGCTGTGGGGCCTTTCCTGGTGCCCTTTGCTGCCGCACCTGAGCCGTGTGGCTGAGGCTTCCATTGGCAGGCATATCAAGCCCTGTCTTGTCCCCTATAGTGCAGGGTATGAACAATGTAGGCATACTTGCTGCCCCCCCTGAAGCGGCTGGGAAGGGAAAGGCATCGCTAGCGACGCCTTGTGCCACCTTCAGCGCTGCTCACTCCCATGCTGTGCTGCAGGTGTGCGGGCTCGGCAGGAGAAGGTGGTGTTTGTGTGTTGCGAGGACGAGGACACTCTGCGTGAGGAGGTGCACCCCCTGCTAGGTGAGGCTGGGTGAGGTGCTTGATGCTGGCGGAGATTGGGTGTCGACACGTTGCGGATGGGCACAGAGAGGATGTTTGTGATGAGGTGCGCAAGCTGCTTGGCGGGGCTGGCAGCAGGTTGGGCTTGCTGGTGTGCCAAAGGAGAGGTGCAGTGTTGAGGTGGGTCTTCAGCAGATCTGGAGCATGTAAGTAGGCGTCTGATGGCAGAGAAGGCCTGGCCACAGGGTTTGCCTGTGAGCATGCTGTACAAGCGGCTGTGCTTGTGGTGCGCAAGAGGCCGCAGATTTGATCTGTGCTATGGGTTGCATATCTGTCCTCAATCACCATGACTGCCCTGAGGTCTGCACCAGCCAGTCTGCACCAGCCACAGTGTGATTGCCAGCTGAGCAACAGCGTGCCACCACCTGCAGGCAAGCCGGTGCAGCTGTCAGCCAGCTTGGAGGGGGTGACCTGCGGCCCTGCCAGTGCCCAGGCTGGCAACGCACCATCTGCAGGCGGCACCTCCAAGGCGGCAAGTGCGGAGTCACTGAGTACCACCATAGAGCCCTGTGAGAAGGTGAGCTGTGCTTGCAGCTCTCCATCACAAAAGAGATGTCACCCTGATTGCCATCAGACAGGTGAGCTCTGCATGTCCCTCCGACTTGACACCAGAAGGCAGATCGACCAGGCCACACTGAGATGATGAGCTGTGCCTTGGCCTTCAGCTCGCAGTACCCGGGAGCAGGCACTTGTCTGTGGCAAACTTGAGCCCTGCAAGTGGATAGGCTGTGCCTGGGACGTCCGCAACCAGAACAAGACACCTGGTGCTGCAGTCGCCAAGAGAGGGACAGCGTTTCTTGAGGTCGTTGGGCAAGTGGGCAGTGTCTGTTGCTGCCTGGCTTTGACACACCCTTAGCAACTCTATTCAGCACAGGCACCTGCAGACAGCTGGCCGAATGTTTAGCTGTCTTCAATGCCAGGTGGCACGTCGTCTCTGTCCTATCTGCACTGATGTCAGCGGTGACTTAATTGAACAAGGTGTCCCAGATGCAGGAGAGGGCATTGCCACCTGAGCATTGGTTAGAACCCAGACGAAGTGACTCTGCCTGCTTGTACATCGCGCAGGCAAAGAAGCCCAAGCTGCTGAAGCTGGCGGAGGCAAAGGGCAGCACCTCTGGGGCCAAGGCTGCCGCCTGTGCAGAGCTCGCTCGTCTGGCGGAGGCCAGCAGCGGAAAGTTTTCAGCGCCTGCCGGGGTGGTGCTGCCCTTTGGGACGATGGACGCTGCTCTCCAGGTCAGCTTGGTCATGTGCTTGATACCAAAGCTTCATTTGCAACTGCAGGTGCGTACTGCCCGGCGCAGAAATGCTGCCATCTGGGGGCATAGATGCTGCTGTCCACTTCAGCTTACTCAGGTCCCCCAAGGTCGTCTTCAGCAGCAGCAAGTTCAATATGCTAGCATGTCGCTGGCCTGCAGGGGCATGACTGCTGTTCTCCAGATGTTGCCTGAAAGTCTTGATGAAATGGTCGCGTAGAAATGTTGGTATCGTCTGCACCACTCTGGTCAACCTCTGCTAAAGGCTGCCAGGCCTGTCATCTCAGGCACAGCTTGCTCTGAAGTCCCAGCCTGCATTGATATGAGCTTGAGTCAATCTTGCGGCATCTGTCAACAGACAATGGGAAGTGACCTCAGGGAACAGCAGCCTACAGCATCTGCCAGCATCAAACTTTGTCAGATCTGGACTGCCAGACTCCCATTAAAAAGCCCCCATCAACATCTGCCGGTTTTGCAGGCTGCTGGCAAGGCAGAGGACTTTGAGTTGCTGCTGAGCGAGGTGGAGACCGCGCAGCTGGAGGGCAGTGCACTGGACATGGCCTGCAACCAGCTGCAAGAGCTGGTGGCGCAGCTGCAGCCTGCGGCTGGCCTGCTAAAAGATGCAGGTCAGCACCAGGGTTGCTCTCCTGTCAGTGATCCTCTATTGCCTGCAAACTGTACAGCAGGCTGGGTGGTGCAGATTGCAGGCAGCCAGCTGATGGTAAAGTTCATTGGCAGTCCAGTCTGGTGGTTGCATTCCGAGAGATGCAGGCAACCCGCAGGGTGTTGCTGCTGTTGACACGCTGGCCAGCAGCTGCACTGCACCGCTGCTGCATGCGCCCACCTTGCTCATGGGACGTGCATTGGCAGTGGTGTGTGAAGTTCACAGCTGCAGCCTGCAGAGGGGGTGCTGGATGTTGCAGGTGAGCAGATGATTTCAACTGCTGATGCCAGGGCTAGCAGTTGCAGCACAGACAGCAGTTGCAGTGTGACACCCCAGCTTCCTGCAGGCAGAGCACTCAGACAGGCAGGCGCCACATCATTGTGACCAAAGGCAAATTAACACCTCATGTGCCTACAGGCAAGGCTCTGGGTGGGAAGACAGTCATTGTCCGCAGCAGTGCCAATGTGGAGGACCTGGCCGGCATGTCGGGGGCCGGCCTGTATGACTCGATTCCCAACATCCCTGCTGGGGACACGAAAGCCCTGGGCACGGCTGTGGCCCAAGTGTGGGCCTCCCTGTTCACGCGGCGGGCAGTGCTGAGCCGGCGGGCTGCAGGTATGCTGCGTCAGGGTCCCAGGGTTGCACCATCGTCTGGTGGAACCGGGTGCTGAGCTGGTGCTCTGTCGGCAGGGCGAGGTGCTGAGATGGTGACGAGATGTTGGGATGGCAATATGGGTGCAGGATGAGGTGATCTAAAGTGGCAGTACCATCTATGGGAGATCATGCACAGATGGCGCTTTACTCGCAGGTCAAGGCGCTGAGAGGGTACCAAGTTGTTGAGAAGGTGATACAGTGCAAGAGGAGGTGGTGCTAAGCTGCAGCACCACCTGGGGACGGTGGTGCTGAGTTGCTGCCGACGATAACTTGAAGCTATGTCTTTCCAGCAGATAGTGCCTAATTTCACATCCAGGGTTTTGGCCAAATGATTGTTGTTAGTTGCAGCGCGGCTGGCAAGAGAGATTGCATTCACTGGGCTGCTGTGGGTTTGCTGGGCAAGAGCAATGGGTGCTGGGGGCATGCCTTGACCAGCTGCAGATTGCAGCACGTGGAAGGCTGATGTGTTGCTTTAGGGTGCAAGTGCTTATGCCTCCCTGTGCAGCTAGAGCTGTCACTCATCGCTTTACATTGCAGCTAACGGAAAGCACTGGAGAAGGTCCATGCCTTCCTGTGCGGCTAAGCGTTCACTCACTGCCACGCACCCACAGTGGAAAGGCCCTGCCTCCCACGTAGCTAGATGAGCACCCACTGCCACACCCCACTGCAGGAGTGCGCCAGGTAGATGCCAGCATGGCTGTCCTCATACAGGAGCAGGTTGCCCCCCAGCTCAGCTTTGTGCTGCACACCGCCAGCGCCCTGGGCGGGGACTCAGGCACCCTCACGGCTGAGGTGGCAGCTGGCCTGGGGGAGACATTAGCCTCGGGCACCCGCGGGTCCCCCTGGCGCTTTTCTGTGGACAAGCACACAGGTGCGCTTTGGGTACTGTAAAGCTGTGCTCTTGACACCTTGGCATGCAGGTTTGCCTGCTGTATGTTTGTTCTTCCTGGGCAAACATCTGCTCACGAGGTGCTGAACATTGAAAAGCAGACAGCTCAGGGGTCTGCCCTGGCGCTTCTCCATGGACAAGCAAACAGGTCTGTGATTGCTATCTGTCAGGCAATTTTCTTGGCATATTGCCACGCTGTGTGCACGGCCAGCTGGCATGTGACGTGAAGGATGTGGCAGCCAGGGTGGGAGAGCTTGGAACCTGCATCAGCCGGAGGGTTGGCTTGCAGGCAGGACAGCCCAGACAGGTGCCTCCAGCGCCAGCAGGGAAGGTGCTTCCGGTGTGCCTGATATTGCAGCCTGGTGACTGCATCAAATGGTGTGGAGAGCAAGAGAGCAGATAGCTGAGGTGATGTTGTGCTGCCGCCTGTCAGCTAACAAGCAGGCAGGTATGCCTTTGGTTGAGATGCGCCGTACTCTTACTATCTTGGCAAGAGGACTTGCCTGATATATGCCTGCTGTCATCAAGTAGACATGCGAGGACTGCATCAAGGGGTGTGCTGAGTCAGCCCAGATGGCCATCCAAGTGCCTGCCATCTGTCATGCTGTGTCCAGTTGATGTGCTTGGCTGCGCTGTGGGCCCTACTGGGACCTTGTTCTTGATCATTTTCGAGGCAAGGGCATTCAGGTGCACAGCCACCTTAGTGTGCCCCTAGCGTCCATCAGCTGCCAAGCTGCAGCTGTTTCAGCTGTTGCTGCATGATGTGCTCAGTCTGTGCTTGAGGCTGCCCTGCAGGCGAGGTGGACGTGCTGGCGTTTGCCAACTTCAGCCGGGCCCTCCAGGGGACCACTGGCAAGTCTGGAGAGGACAGCACAGTGGTCGACTACAGCCGTCAGGCCCTCTCCCAAAACGAGGACGCCCGCAAAAAGGTGCTTGCACGCCTTGTATGGCAGGGTGCATCCACAATGCAGAGTGCAAGTGCCAGCACTGCTCTGGTGACAGGCACTCAATCACAGGTTTCATTTTGTGGTGGCGATCAGCGTTGTATCAGCAATCCTGTATGCTTTTGAGCGTAAACCATACCAGCATGTGCATGCCTTTTGTGGGCCCCAAGGGGCTGCTCATGCAGCACGAGGGCTAATGAAAGCACCCTTTGCTGCAAGTCATGTCTTTGGGGACTTGCTTGTCTTCCTCTGCTGAGACTGGATGCGCAAAGCTGCCAGGAAGACTGAAGCCGGTGCTGGACCAGGAGTAAGCTGACTGGACTTGTTGCTGTTATCCCTGCAGCTGGGAATGTCCACTGCATGCACTGTCACTGAGCAACCCCTGCATGCTGAGCTAGCAGCGTCCTGCTGCGGCTGGTTGCGTCAGAGCACGCTTCAATGTGCTGCAGCTGGGTGTGCGCCTCTGTGAAGCCGGCAAGCTCCTGGAGAAGGAGTTTGGCTGCCCCCAAGACGTGGAGGGAGCGCTGGACAGCGAGAAGCTCTTTATTGTTCAGACCCGCCCGCAGCCAGTGTGACACTGTGCCCTTGAGTGACTGCCATCCCGCCTGTCCTGCCCATGGATGAAGCAAGCAATGCATGACCTTAGGACATCAGACATCAACATGTCATGACTCCCAACTCAAGCGACGCAGTTTGAGCACTGACAAATGCCCCTTACCGTTATTTTAAGTCAGTCAGAGACCACACCAAGACAAAGGCTTACAGTACCAAATATGTGCAGTCAATTTGAACCCCTAGTTCATCAGGATTCACCAGGTGGACTGAACAGTGTGTTTCAGGCGGGCAGGTATGCCAGACGTATCCCGTACAAAGGAAGGGGAATGGCCTGAAAGCGAGTGATGTGAACAGAAGACTGTGTCGTGCAGGTGTGATTGGCTCCAATATCCGGTGCACCTGATGTGGAAGGCACACGGTCTTGCTGCCAGTCAAGGCTTGATGGAGTGATCAAGTAGGAAGCTGTGGATGACCCCACACAGCAGTAGTTGGATGCACGTTCACGCAGCCAGATGGGGTTTGCGTTTGTGGCTGGGTCGACATGGTGTGGTGCTGGGATTACATGCTGTGATGTTTCCAGCAGTCTCCTGGATTACAGTGTAGGGCATTCTGGCTGGGGCCAGGCAAGGCCCGCCTAGAAAGCGGGACCCCACCCACTGCGCTCATGCTGAGGCGAGCTGGGTGTGTGTGGGTGGCTGCGAGCTGAAGTGGCAGTGGGGCGGCCCCTGGCGGCCCAGGTTGCCTTGGCTGGGAAGCCATCGGGGGAGTAGCGGCCGCCTGTGTCTTCGTCCACAGCTGAGCGGTACCCAGGGCTCCTGTTGCTCCTCCGGTCAACACTGCGGCAGATGCAGTATGAAGGTTGATTCTGCAGATCTCAGTGCAGACAACATTAAAGTGCAGATGGCAAGGATTTTTGCCTCAGCAGGCCTGAGGCTTGTTTGTACAATGTAGCCTCAGGCCAAAGCATTCAGGCTGGACACCAGCCTGCTTGTGAATGTGACAAAGCAGCTGGATCCTGCAATTGTGAGCAATCAGGGGCCTCATCTGTGCATTAGCATACCACATGTCTGCCAGGCTGACATGACAGCATCTCTTCATGCATTGCAATCAGAGCCCAGGGGCAAGCCCATCTGCCAGGCCTGCACCCTCGCAACCCCAGAACCAAGTGGCACCCCAGCAACCCAGGCATAACAACCCAGCTCTGGGTTTATGGCGTCCAGAGGCCTGCCTTCAGTCAAGCCTTAACTCCTCGCGACTTCCCATGCACAGATATCAGAGTTTTGTAGCGACCTCCACATATGCCAGACCCACCTGCTTGTGATGCAAGCTTGGGGGTTGACCCACTGCTGAGCCCAGCCATACAAGTCCACCTCCGTTCATGGCATCCAGAGGCCTACAGCCTGCCCACTTGCCAGGACTGCGCCACACGACTGCCTCACAGCTTGGGATGATGCACCAGCCTTGCCGACCCACCTGTCATACATGGCGTCTAGAGGCCTGAATCCCCCCCGCCTGCTGGGGCTGGGCCCCCTCTCATAGTCAGCATCCTCCCATGCATATCCATCAGGGCTGGGCCTGGTTGGGCCCATGTCGCGTGCGGCCCTGAACATGCCCCGCTGGTGGTCATCGGCTGAGGCAGACGTGTAGTTGGATTTGCCTCCCCAGGGGCTCACACTGCCGCCGTTGCCAGGCTGGGATGAGGCATAGGCGCCATACCCTGCAGGTCAAGAGCTGGTGTCTGCCAGGGATAGGCACAGGTGCAGGAATTTGCTGCCGCTGTTGCCCGGCCAGGAGGATAGGCATTTGCCCTGATGCCTGCAATGCCTGTTCAGCAAGACTTTTAAGTGGTCACTGCAGGTGACCATCTACGTAAGGCCACGTTGGCACAAAGGTAGGACTGCATCTTTGCTCTTGCACTGGCAAACGCATCCCCAGCTGAAACCCGTGCGGCACCAGCATGCATCGAGCAGGGACCTTTGCGCTAGCACCGAAAGCTGCGATCTTTCTGCAGGACAGACCTCCCTCTTTGCACCTGCGAGCACCTGTGAGCATGCAGGGGCATACCTTCGCCTTGACGCTGCATGCGTTTGCGCTGCACCTCCTGTAGCAGGGCAGAGTGCTCCCCAAGGTAGTCCTGCATGGGAGTCTCGCCGTGCCCAGGGCGACGCGCCGCAATGGTGGACTGGCCATCCCACTCCTGGGGCTGGTCATCCCATTCTGTTACTGAAACAGGTGGGGTGACAGCCCTGCAGGGAAGACTACAGAATATCAACAGCTGAAGGTTGCGCCGCTCACAGCACCTCCAGCTCTGTCATTGAGACAGTCGGGGTGGCAGATGCGTAGGACTTGTGGCAGAATGGGGTGCTGTCAAGCTGCGGCATGCAGTAAGCCTGATGTGTGATGGCTGGAGGAGGCATGCCACCAGGAGTCAGGGTCTGGCATGGGAGATGGCACACCGACATGGCTTCTCTGCATCATTCTGAAAGGCATCAGCTGGCGTCCTGTTACATTGCGCCTGTCAAGGCAGCCTCAGCATTTACACAAGATGCTGTGATGAACCTACAAGGTAGCTGGCCTGATCAGCTGCACGAGGCAATTCCTGCCGACCGACGCTGCCGCTGTGAAGCAGGACAGCGGCTGCTGCAAGGGCATGCTATCCAATGCCTGTGGTGCTGCAGCTTTAGGCCAGGGTGACCTGGCACACAGCTGCTGCTGCAAGGTGTCTGCCATGCACAGGGGCCTGACAGAGCTGAGGCGTCTGAAGCAAACATCCCAAGATGCAGGCTCATCAAGAGCCTCTGACTGACGCTGCATAGTAGTGCCAGTTCTGCCACTACAGCTGGGCAAGCTTTTCTGACTCTTCAAGTCCTTGTGAACACTGGTTCCTCAGCAGGTGCAAGGTCTGGCATGCACACTCACATCCAGTGCTGGCGGCTGCTCCTCCCCTGTGTCACCAGGGTCCACGCTCTGAATTTCGGATTTAGGATCCCCCCCTGTTTGCTGACTCTTTCTGTTTGCATGACACAATGGCGCTGCAAAATGCTAATGCCCTTCCGTGGCCCCTCTGCTGGTCACCTGCAGCATCGTGCAGCTGCTTGCTGGCTGGCGCGGTCACCAACATGCTCACATGACTCGAGTCTTCCGCTGGGGGCTGATCTCCTCCTGGAAATGCCTTGGGGGGAGACAGTCCTCGCCTCCCTCGTCGTCCAGGTACTCCTCCTCATCCCGCGCCGGTGGCCTGCTCAAGCTCCTTGGGCGCTCCTGGGGCTGGCCAGGGGGCTCCCTGCGAGCCCTGCTGGGGGACTGGGCTGTGCGCTGACGCTGGCCATCGGCCTGCAAGCCACACATCCTATGCCTTGAAACATTGCTGCTGACAGAAAGTGGAGATGCGTTTTCCCCCTTGTATTGCCACCCGCTGTTGGCACACCCCATAGAGTTGAACCAATTGCAGTGTGTAATGTAACACTGGCATGCTGTAACCTGATCAGGGAGATGGTGCCCAACCCTGCACCCGTACTTCGTAAATCATTCTTGCACCCAAGAGGCAGTGCCTGACTGTTCCCTCAAGCTAGCTACAAGCTAGGCCTTGCACCCAGCAAACCGTCCCAGCACCCAGCACGCGCTGCCGAACCCCCCTCACCTTGGCTGCGCGCCTCTGCGGGACAGCAGGCTCCTCTGCCGCCTCCACCTCCTCAATCTCAACCTCCGCCGCCGCATTCTTGAGGCGCAGCAGCTCGCCCTGCGCATCTTGCGCCTCCTTCTGTGCCTCCTCCACCTTCTGCTGGGCCATCTCCAGCTCAGCCTCCATGCGGCGCACCTGCACAGACCAAGACGCCAAATAGTTCAGCACAGTGAGCAAGTCAAGTGTGAATGCTGGGGGCCACCGTCAAACAGGGCAATGAATCTGTGAAACTTGATCTGATCCAGGAGCTGGCACACAGGCAGCCAGTACATACGCCTGGCTTCAGGCTTCAGGGAGCACTGTCTGTTGTAGCAAGCAGTCAAAGTTGATGCAGACTGGATCCCAGCATGGCCAGCAGATCAAAGCAGCCTGCAGTCCCGTGCAGCTCTTATGGTCAACAAGCATTCAGATGCCTGGGTGTTGCTTTTGAAGTGTCAAGGAATTGTCCTGAAATGCAGTCCAACCAGACGTCAAGATGCAGGCCGGCAGATCTGGTCACTCCCATGGGCAGAATGCGCCCACCTTCTCGCCCGCCGTCTCCAGACGTGCCTCGCAGGCCTTGAGTTCCTGCTGCTTGGCTTCCAGGTTGGCCTGCAAGAAGGTGACTGGTAAGTTGCTGCCCGCTGTGGCGGGCACCTGCAGATGGCTGAATCTCCTTTCCATAGGCACAAGTGTGGCAACATGGCTAGTGCAGACTGGCCTCATCATTTTTTGTCTGACTGCCCTGCCATATGTGCCTGAGAGCAACAGTCGACATCATGCTCTGGCAGGACAAGCCAAGAAGATCCCCGACAGAAGTGCTTTGCAATGCCTCTTGGCAGCAATGGTACAGGAATAACAGCACACAAGCAGCAACTTAATGCACTCCAGCAGCAGCAGCCTCAGGGCATTCCTACCTGCACCAGAGCCAGCTTGGCACCCTGCTCCTTTGCAACCTCCTCCTGGCCTGCAGCCTGTGCCTGTATGGCTGCAATGGTCTCCTGCGCCTGCCTGACGGAAGCCTGGCTCTCCAGGTGCTGAGCCTGCAAGTGACAAGTTCACAGCTTGGCAGGAAACCCTGCAGTGGTTCTTCCTTTCAACTGTTGCAGGCCCAGGCAAGGCAGGTAAAGAGAATGCAGGCCTGTTTGCTGCAAACGGCTTTCACCGGTTGCCACAGCTCATCTTTGCTGCTTATGAAGCAGAGAAGACCTTGTGTCTGGAAAAGGCTATTTGGCAGCCAGCAACAAAGGCAGTGGGGAACCACTTCACTTGACAGCACAAGGCACTTTAGCGCTAAGCTGCAGATGTGCTCAGTCTCACAGCAGAGCACGCAGCAGGTACCCTGCACCACAATAACTGAAAGTGTCACCTGATTTGTGCTCCAGTGTTGTACAAATGATGCCTGGCTGGCATCTGCTACCGACAGGCATCACTGCTACCGACAGGCATCACTATCTGCCTGAACCCAAGGCTGCTTGCTGGACAGTACTCATCAGTAACAGAGGTGCCCTTCAGGCACATAGCATTTTATGAAGCCTGCACCTTGGGTTAACCTTCTGAGAAACTACTGCCTGCCAAATGTCAGCTGTAACTCACCTGCTCTGTCTCAAGAGCTGACCGCATGGTGCTCAGCGCGTCCTCCAGCGCAGCCACCTGCAGCTGCTGTCGTGACATGGTCATAGTGCGGCTGCTCAGGCGGCGGGGGACCTCCACCACGCTGGCTGCCTCCTGGCCATGGTCCTTGATGGCCTGCATCGCTTCCTCCCACATCCCCTCCTGCACCAGATGCAGTCAGGCTGTGAGGTGCATGAAACTCCCACCATGCTTGTTGCCTGCTGCCTGCTGTCAGTGGGCCACACTGCTTCCTTCCAGGCTGCCCTACTGCACCATACGAGCAAGCCTCTTGACAGATGGTCTTGCCGCTGCATTGCTCTCGAACAGGCCCTGCTCCTTATTGGCCGGCACTGTGACGCCCCACATGCCCCCCTGCTACCTTGAGCAGACTGCAGAACAGAGCCCACATGAGTCATTCAGCTTGTCCCCGTTGAGGGCCGAACGGCAATGTGCTTGCTTCTGACACTGTGCATGGCCATCGCAATGCCAATAAGCACTCCCACAGCTCACCTTGGCCAGGTAGGTCTGCAGCGTGCCCTTGCCCTTGATATTGCGCTTGCCCACGCTGACAAAATAGTCGTTTCCCAAGACAGGGACCAGCTCCTTGTGGGCCGCCTCAGACAGGTGGATGGTCATGGGGAAGCCATTGCTCTCCTGCGTGGCAGCGTGTTCTCTTGAGCGTATTGGTAGGGAAGGCTGCTGGTTTGTGACCAGAAGATTCTGTTGCATCCAGTGATCAGTGCGCTGTGCATCATGCAACATCTGGACTGCTGCCTGTCATGGGTCGCAACTGAGGGCAAACTACAAAGAGCGCAACGTGTTGCCAGACATGCTTGTGTAGAGCCAGTGGCATGACAGTGCAGCTGCATTGGGCAAGGCATACATGCAGCTCTTCGCAATGGCATGGCAAGTCACCATGAACCTCCAAGTGTTGTAACAGTCAGGCAGCAACACAGCTAACCCAAACTCACCATGCGGGAGGCCGTGTTGACAGTGTCTCCCAGGAAGCAGTAGCGAGGGCACTGCAGCCCGGGCAATGGCACGTCAGAGGCAGCTTTTGTGCCGCGCCCAGCAGCAACACGCATTGCACCAGCTGCAGCTTGTACAGTTTCAGCATGCAGGGCAGTGGGTTGACAGCCAGCAACGCCTGCTCATCCAGCCGTCTGCAGATGGCTCCTGGGTAGATGCAGCACGCACCTTCTGGCCAATCACTCCTGCATACGCTGGCCCTGAGTGCATGCCTGTAGCAGGGCGGCCGGCTGAGTGTGAGATCACCTGCTTTGCATGGCATGTCGGATCGCATCTCTGAATGAGCAAATGACTAGCTGTCCTTTACAAGGCGCAACAGCACCAGCAAGCGGTCAAAGCATGTCATATCTAGCGCCCCTCACGAGTAAGCTGCACCCTTGACCGCTTTGTCCATGTGAAGGACTCCTCAAATGCTCATCTTTGCCTGCTGGCAGCACAGCACATCAACACCCTCATGCACACGGAGCAGCAGGGCACCCACCCAGTCGGATGCGCACAAAGTCCCCGTTGGGCAGCGTCAGCGCCTTGACCATGTCAATCATGGCAGTGGCCATGTTGAGCACCCTCTGAGCCGGCGTCCCTAGGGAGCGCTTGATGTCATCCTCATCATGCCCTGCAGGGTAAAGGTGAGTCGCCAGGCTGGTTTAAGCACTCAAGGGCAGACTGAGGAGCATCTCAGGCTGCTAAGCAGAGGTGAAGAGCTGTCGGCCAAGGCCAGATGCACCCTCAGTCAAGGTCCGGCAACTGCTTTCATATCTGTGTCAGGCAGCCTAGGTGCCTTCAACATACTGCAAAGGCCTGATGTTCATCTTGTGGCGCTGCTGCATAAACAGAGCAGTGGGAGGGCAGGGCTTGCCTGCTACAACCATATACGCGTCCCCAATGGTCTCTACCTGCATCACACAGGTGCCAAGTGAAGTGGCTGCGATGTTCAGATGCGCACCACAGCAAGACTGCAAGCTGGCTGTGGTCACGCATGGGGGCAGCGAGCCAGCAGCACCAAGTTGGTTAGGCATTTGCTGTTGCAACATGTGGAGCCCAGGAGCAGACGCACCCTGTGGCCAGCAAGGGCAGGAACTTTTGACAGGTTGCTGCTCACCTTGTACACTCCAAACTGGTCAGTCAGGCGATCAAACGTGTTGAACATATTGGAGAGGAGCATGAACACCTCAGCTGTGGGAAGACTGGAGCTCAGTGGGGTGAAACCGACAATGTCTGCAATAGGAATGAGCTTGTGAGCCATGGCACCCTACCTGTTGAAGCAGCATCTTGCACCTGTTTGTGAGTTGGGAGAAGGCATGCCGGCAGGAAGGCCAGCGCATGATACGCTGCTGTGCACAGGAAACCAAAGCGGACAGAGCAACTTCCTGCATGAGTTGTGCTGCAGAAACATGCTGAACAGCCCCCAGAACATCCCACCTGAGAACATCACAGTCACACGCTGATGTGAGTCAGCAATGAATTTTTGGCCCTGCAGAGACAGGTCAGGCTAGGAATGCTCAAGGACTTTGTTGTGACGACAAGCATGACTTGCTCAGTGCAAATGCAGATTGAAATTGTCCTGAGGTGAGGCATTGAATGCTTCCCGAGATGAGGCAGGGTCACAGCAGCAACTCGCTGAACACAACTTACCCCCTGGATCCTGGCGATGATCTTGTCTGGCAGTATGCTCTTCAGCAGCTGCATGGCCTCATTGTCCACCTTGGTGCACCCACCATTGATCAGGTGCGTCATCCAGCTGCAAGCAGACACATCTGCCTGCCAATGTGGAGTGATGCAAGCAGAACACATCACCGGGGCTCCCTGTCAGCAGCCTGAGCCAATTGGAACGGTGCAGCTGAGATCAGGGGGTGGTTGCAGCCAGCACACCCACTTGCTGTGGCTGTCAGTGTCGCTCAGACCCACCTGGCATCCTGCTTCACGTGCAGGTGTGTCTCCATCCGCGCCAGCAGCTCATCACGGTGTACAGGCTTGCTTCAGCACACCGCACAAATAGTTAGCGGCATGGATGTAGTGCACCTTCTGCCAGGAAGGTGTACCTGAACAAGACTTGTGGCTGCTGGCCAATGCACTGTTCAGCGGCCACAGGCTGGCAGGCTTATAACACCCCTGCAATGCACCGACGTGACAGGATCCCACCTCAGGAAGTCATTGCACCCATTTCGCAGCCCCTCCACCACATTTGCTTCCCCAGTTTTAGCAGACACCTGCAGCACACAGCAGGATTGAGCCCCACTGCACAACATGGACTGTTTCATGTGTGTTCATAAGACAGACCTTATAGCAGGCCATGGAAAAAAGTTCTGAGCAGACTTTGGACACCATCGCTGGCACTCAAGAGGTACTACCAGCACCTCAGAGACAATTCTGCCACCAGTTTGAGCAAGCTGACATGTCTGGCTGTCAGAATCTTGTGGCTGCACAGCTTACCATGATCACGGGAACCATTGATCTGGGCACTGTCTCCCGGAACTTGGCACAGAATTGGTGGCCATTCATCTGGGGCTGCAAGAGGCCAGAAGCAGCTCAGCAGCATGGGCACGTGGGCCATGTGACAAGCAGTGGGGCTTGCAAAAACAACAGCCTCCAAGTCACGGCCGTGATCAGAGCACTGCAAGTTGAGTCAGCCAGAGCTCAGGCATGTGACTCACCATCATGCAGTCCAGCAGCACTGCAACCAGCAGCCAACATTGTCAGTAATTGTTGTTGTTGAGCTTGCTATGCACTAGAGCTGTCCATGCTGCACTTGGAGCACAGCACTGACACACTGACCACATTGGGCAAGCCTGGAGCACAGTGACGTGTGCTCAGTAGGCAGGGCTTGCTGCCAGCTCACCTATGTCTGGCAGGACCACAGACTCATGCACCCACTTCAGGGCCTTCTCTGGGTCAGTCTCGCAGTGCATCTTGTACCCCATGGGCTGCAAGGCCGAGACACATATTGAGCAGCGCCTCTGAGCGATGTGCAGATCAAAGGCTACTTTTAGCTGCTCAGGCAAGGCGGCGCCAGCATGCCCAGCAGCACAAGTGACAGATGAACAGTGAGCTGAGCCTGCCTGCAATGTGCTCAGGCAGAGAGCGCAATCACAATCCAGGTGTCACGTCGGCTGCCAAGTCACCCACCTCCAGAATTTCAGTCAACACCATGTGAGCTACCGGGTCATCTGCAACAGCAGGGGGAGACTTTGTGCTGACACCTCAATTTGGCTGAAGGGTCAGGAGGATGGCTGCTCATGAACATCATCACGTGGCCATGTTGACTGGAGCCAGCTTTTGCACTGAAGTGCTAGTGGTGCTAATGCAACCAGACATCGTACATGCAGCTGTGGGCCCAATCAATACTCAGTACAATGCGGAGGGGCTGACCGTCCACGCTGAGCACCAGCATGGTGCCAAACTCGTCCTGATGGGTAGGCTTCACATCTTGCAGGGTGTAGGTGGGTGTGCGTGTGGTGGGCGTGCTGGTGCCCTTGAAGGAGGCTGAGCGGGTGACACCGCGATTTATCGTCCCCTTTGTCTTCACAGCAGGCAGCTGGGGACCTGGAAGAGAGGTCTAGACACGCTTGGAAGAATCTCCCGCAGCCTAAAGGGCTCAACAAACCCCAGCACCTTCACAACAAGCAGCCTGGCCCTAGGCAGCACACAGGCAGAAAAGTAAGCATGCTGAGTGAGACAGACTCCTGTAGGAAGCCCCAAGCGTCTTCACTGAGCCTCTGGCTGCAGCAACACTTCCAGCCGGCTCATGCTAGGACAGTGTGTAAGCAATCACCTAGCAACAGAGGGTACAGCCTGGCTCACTCATGATGCATGTGGCACGTCTTGCAGGGAGTTTCACACCCTGGAAAATGCCCTGATCTGTGCTAGACTTTGCAGCGCCAAAGGTACCTTAGGCTCATGCCAGCTTTCACCTGCTGTTTGCAGCGTCTGCTCTACAGGCTGGGGCAACGACTGCTCCTCAGAGGTGAAAATCTCCGGCCGCTGCTTATCAAAGCTGCGCGGTGGTGTCGCCCCTGGCGCCTCTGCAAAGCTCAGCTTATGGGACTTCTCACCCGTCGGTGTCTCAGGCGGCGGCAGCAGGGGCTGCTTCTCAGCAGCCACAGGGCTGTTGGACTCCACCTGCAGAACATAGAGGCTGGCTGTCACTTCTTGCTGCAGAGGCTGTTGTCTCAGCAGCAACTGGATACACAGGGCCTTTATCTCAGCAGCAACTGGATACACAGGGCCTTCATGCACAGGCCCAAGGTCAATAAGCATAGCACAACAGGCACGCCACAGAGCACGGCCCCTACATGCACGATGTCACTGGAGTGTAAACCTTCAGAACGGTGCTTGTCTGCGGCGGCACTGCCACGATGCTTGCTGGTGGGGGTGCCGCGTCCTTGACCTCACGCGGGAAGATCGGCAGGCGCACAGTGAAGGTGGAGCCCAGGCCTGGGGTCGAAGTGACCTCAATCTGACCGCCATGGGCCTCTGCCAGCACCTTACAGATGCTGAGGCCTAATCCTGTGCCGCCATACTTGCGTGTGGTCGTCATGTCTGCCTGCAGGGCAAGAGAGAGGCATTGCGGCACACACCAATGCCCAGAAGCACGCCCTGATCCCCCTGCATGATTGCTGTGTCTGCATGCAGAGAAAGACAGAAGAGAGTTGAAGCAGGACTAGGCCAGTTGCATGGTTGCTGTCTCAGCTTGATGAGCCAAAAGATGCAACATTCATTGGATTAAAGTCAGCACGGAGTACTTACCCCCAGCAGCCACTCACTTGGATCAGCACGGCACAGCAGCATGAAAGTCAACTCTTCATGGGTCTGGGGCAATGCTGTGAGGCAACTCCAGCAAAGCATTGTCCACACAAACAGCCGGTAAAGGAGCCAATGATGATGCAAGGCTATGAGGGATGGTGCCATGCCAGTGCTGACATGGCAAGCCTGCTCCCCTTTGATCTGCTAGCTTCGTAAGCATGGCATACAACATCTGGCAACTCGATTGTGAGCCCGACACAGGTGGAAGGCAGTCGTTGTCATTTTGGAAGACATAAGAAGCTGCCTGAACAAAGCAGGCTATGTCTTGTGCAACACCTCTCACCTGCTCAAGACGTCACGCTACATTCCTGCCCTGATCAGGCTTTAATCAGCTGCTGCACAGCCACTGTCCTGCGCAGCCCGCTCACCTGCTCAAAGGGAACAAAGATGCTCTGCAGCTTGTCCTCTGCGATGCCGATGCCAGTGTCCTGCACCTGCAGTGCAGGACAGCACCAATTCATGACGGGCTCAATGATGTCATGGGCCTCTACTGGTATTGTGGGGCATGCTAGTGCAAACGCACCCAGTGTGCTGGACACATATGTATTACACGTGTGCTGGACCGCATGTGTGCCAAGGCTGCATGCATGATGACGATGCTCCACAGATGCTCACTGCCGAGTCCTGAGACGCAGACTTTTGCTGTGTCGGTCCAAGTCCTGCTGCTGATGGTGCCAATCGTCTGACTGAACAGGTTGCTGCTGCCTTAAGTTGCTCACCTTGAACAGCACATCCTTCTTGTCGTCTGAGGGCACCACATGGAGCCCCACGCTGCCTTTGGATGTGAATTTGAGGCTGTTTCCCAGCAGGTTGTACAGCACCTACAGAAATTGCACAGCACCTGGAAGCAGACTGTACAGCTTTTTCAGAGCCCAGACCCCTCCGCTCCTCTCTGCACATGGACACAGGCTCAGCAATATTTTGACCTCGTGTGTAACACAAGGCCAGCTATGTGCCAACATGTCGGGTGTGTGCATGGCTAGCTTGCTTGGGCTGGGCTGGGCTGGGCTGGGCTTGCTTGATGGCTGTAGGAGGGCTGATCAGTGCAGAATGTGGGCTGCAGGGGTACACCTGAAACTGGCTGGAAGCCTGCTGTCTGCCAAAGTACGATATGCTGAGACTTGCTGCACGCAGGGCCTGCAAGCACCCTCTGACTTCAAAACTGCGCTATTTGCAATCTTGCAGACAGATTGCTAGCTTGGCAGGTCTGTGCAGCATGTTGCCGTGCCCCTGCGCCAGCAAAATTTGCTATACAGCAAGATCTGACAAAAGCCAACATCACTGCTCTTCAACCTGCCACCCTGACAAGCACAGAGACATTCCGTTAAAGCACCCTGAATGTTTGTTGCTTGCCACAGAGCATTCAGCAGAATCTGACAAGCAAAACCCTTTGCTGAGCAACAAGCCACTCTGACATGCACAGAGGTCTGCCTTAGACATGTTTTGGATGTCTGTTGCTACCCACAGAGCGTCCTTGAGACAGCACCTCTGCAGCCTGCTGCGTGGCACAGTACTGCTTGTTGTGTGATTACAGCGCACCTGCACCACCCGACCACTGTCTGCCATGATTTTGGGAGTGGAATCATCGATGTCATTCCACATCTGCACATCTCCCTTCTTCAGCGTGGACAGCGTGGAGAACACCTGGGCCACCACCTTGTGGATGTCCACCTGCAGCACATTCCAGCACACTGAGGAGCAGTGCCTGGTGCCTTACCTGCAGCGCGGCCCAGCAGCACTCTGATGGGGACCAGCTGCCAGTCAGGTGCCTCCTGGGCTGCAGCCCAGAACCATTTTTCTAAACAGCTGCTGCAGGCAGCTTGTTGGTGCGCACAGGCAGAGTGCATGCCCTGTGTTGGGAGCACTGCACAGCAGCCTGCTGCTACTGCTCAGAGGCAGCTGCGCACGCAGTCCCAGGAGCTGTCAGAGCGCTGTGAATGCGGGGACAGGCTGGCCTCCAGTAGCAGCAGCACCCTCTGAGCCTGTTCTGCAGAGGCTTCTCTCCAGTTTGCAGCAGTGAAACTTGAAGATATGCAGGACAAGCAAGACTGCACCCACCTCCTCCACCTTCAGCTTCAATTTGCCATGCTTGAAGGCAGCAGCGTCCAGAATGTCATTGACCCTGCAAGCACAGCACCCACTTCTGGCCGCGTCCTGAAACGTGCGCATGGTGCACTTGAACTGAGCTGCTGAACCACTTGAGCTGCCACGATCAGCTCTGCAACAGCGTGCAGAGGTGGTATCTTATGGAACCTTGCCAACGGTGATGAAAACAGGCACTAGTATCGGGTCCACCTGGCTGCGGGTGGGCAGGCAGGCAGGAAGCAACTCACAAATTCAAAAGGTGGTGGGCGGAGTTGTTGATGGTGGTCAAGAACTGCTGCCCCTTTTCATTCAGCTTTCCCCCAGTGCCTCGGACAAGCGCATCTGAAAGGCCTGCACACGAGGAGATGAGACAGAATCAACCGGCCCGGTGCAGCATGTATGTGCTGCAACAGTGCAGGGCAACCCATGCTGACAGGTTCAGGTCGCTGCTGGCTACTGATCAGCCCTCAAGGCTGACAGTCGTTGTGCCAGGAATTTGCCCTCAGCAGCTGACATGGCACACACCCACCGCATGCATGCCAAGCTCACCCATGATGCCATTGATGGGTGTGCGCAGCTCATGGCTCATGACAGACAGGAAGCTGTCCTTGTGATCCATGGCTTCTCTGAGGTCCTGCAATGCGGCACCAGGAGCCTCTGCATCTGGTATGGGGGCCAGGTGCAGGCGGGCCAGCTATGTCTGCATCTTCCGACAAGTGCCCTGTGCAGGCAGACCGCCAGCCTATGTACTTGGCACCAGAGCCACGTGCAGGCTGGTCAGCATCTGCACTTGTGCTGTGTGCCATTTGCCGGCAAGCCAGCAACCTTTGCCTGTTATGCTAGGCGCCATGTGTGTGGCCCCTTGCCAGTGATGAATGCCAGTAATAGGACGGCAGACCTGGAGCCACAGCAGAGTGCCACTCCTGTGCCTGGTGGTCAAAATCCACCTCCATGGCAGGCCGCAGTGATCTCAGCATGTGCCTCATTGTAAGCTTTTTGCACCCTGCAATGCTACAGTAAAAGTGCTGCCCATGCAAGGTCAGGGCCTTAAAGGGGAAATGCCCACGCTGACCTTGATCATATGGACGCGCTCCTCCTGCTCAGCCACTGCCTGGGCGTCAGCCTTTCTCTCAGAGATGGTCACAAAGGACGAGAACATGATGTTGCTGGAGTAGACCACCTGCACAGGGAGCAGAATACATTTGGGACATTTTGCAGACAGTGGCGAGTTGAGAGGAAGCTCCTTGAGGGGCAGTTGAGTACAGCTGGAGCAGAACAAACCCTGTAAGGCTGCAGAAGGCAGCCACTGCAGATGTGCCAATGGTTTATAGCAGCCTGTCAGAAAGGTAGGGGCAGACTCTTCTATACTGCACCTGTTGGGCAGATAAGCATTGTCTGCTGCAGCGGTGTGCAGCCATGCTCGCAGGCACGCCCACTCACCTTTGATACCCAGTTGGCCACCATGAAGATGATCTCTGAGTTGCGTGCACCGATCAGGTCGAGCTGCGTGGCAAACCACGTCACAGGGAACACCGACCAGAGGACAACTGCAGGTGGCAGCACACTCTTGCATCTGGCCTGTGCGGCTGGCTGTGAGCAATGAATCATGTGTACCAGTAACATTGTACCAGATGTCTGGCAGAGACATAACAACACTGAGCTGTCAGCGGGTCACATCACCCAGACAGCCCCTGCTTTGCCAGTAAGCTAAAATTGGGCGTCCACAGTTAGCCTGAGGTGCACCCACCAGTGTAGATGAAGATGAACTGCAGGCCACCGTTCTCTCTGTTGGCCCCAGACCTAACCTCCAGGGCGCTGCCCACCATGCGGCGAATGTTGCGCAGCACTGTTACGTACAGGCATAAGGCCATGCTCACAACAAACCCTGCAGGCGCAGGCACATGAAGGGTGTCATGCACGCTTGAGTATTGTAAAAGCCCTTGACTGTGACCTCTGCTCACGCGGTGTGGCCATGCATCCATGGAACACAGCAAGTCCAGTCAACACTGGAGAGCAATGCTAGCAGACGTCCAGAGCATGCACCCAGGCAAGGGCATAGGCAGCAGGAGAGAGGCATAATTTGGCCTCGTTGCGAAGCAGCATAACAGCCAGCATTCATGGCAGCCCGCTGCCATCTAGGTCGATAGACTACTGTGCATGCTGTCTCAGGGATGCTAGCTCACATTTCCAGGGTGATGGCAGCAGCGAGGCTGCAACTCCAAAGGCAATCACGCCTGCCTGCATCGCTGCAACTCCAGCAACCTGCACCGAAACAGTAGCCTCAGGAGAAAATTGTTTGTATGTCAGTTGAGGTCCTCCATCAGATGCTGGAGCTGCCCCAGCAGAGGTATTTGGCAGGCCTGCTGAAAACGAAAAGCCCAGTGATGGGCACATGATTGCCCAGCGCCCGTATTGGGGCACCATGCATTCCAGTCTGGAACGCAGCAGGCTGGCAGGCACGTGGCGTGACTTACCCGCCACCCACTGAAATCAGAGACGCACGAGACCAGGTACACGATGATGGGAGTGGTGATGGCATAGTTCAGGAAGCGCCTGAGCACCAGCCTGCACGAGGTGGGAGGGCACCCAATGGGCAGCATGGCATCATGTTTACCTCAGCCATAACAACTTAGTCACCTCTGGGCAGTTGCATGATGCTGGCACAAGGCCTCTGAAGCTACAATGCATGAGGAGCGGTGCTGTACATGCAGAGTGCGGCACACGGGAGTCTCACGGGCGGTAGCCAGATGAGTCAAAGACAATGCCTCCGCCATCTGCTGCAATCTGCCAATCCACCCAGCCTGCAGGCAGCATACGGCAAACAGCTGCATGCCATTCATCCTGACAGGGGGATGCTTCTGAATGAGATTGCATCACAGCACTGCAGTGCGCTGCTATGGGCTGGCACACCGCTCATCAAGTGTGGCAGCAGCGAGTGATGGCTGGCAGGGAGGGCCAAGCAGCTGCACAACGAGTTGAATCAGCACAGGCAGTCAGTCAAAGGCAATGGCGCGTGGTCTGCTGCAGACTGCAGCTCTGCTGTTGGGCGGAGCACCAGTCTAACCTGATATGCCCTTGATCACAGCAGCCAGCAGCGCCAGCTGCAGAGACAGCAAGGAGTGTCACAGGCCGGATCAGAGTGCCAATGCAGTGGCGGGCTAGAGCAGATAGCACAGGCACCCCTGCTTTCATGAAGAGTTCGCACTGAAGCTGCGGTGGGCTGCAACCTACTACAATCACCCGTTGTGAAGCATGATGTACTGCAACATCCTGCCTTACCTGCCGCTTGGTGTCTGTGTTCTCATAGGCAATGTTGAGGACGTGCAGGGCAAAACAGGCAAAGAATGCATCGCCACTCCTTTGGAAGGCTATTTGTGGCACCTGCAGAGCTGAAATCGCCTGATATGTCTGGAGAGCGGCGCAGCAATGGCTAAGCTTGACCATGCATTCAGATAGTTGGGACCAAGGCCCCACCTCCTTGAAGAGAGCGGCAGAAGCTGCTTTATCATTGGCTCCCAAACTGAGACAAAGCTGGTTCATGCCATAGTAGGCACCCACGGAGGCCCTGCATGCAGCGCTCGATTGCTAAATCGTTGGTTACAAGAAGACCCGCATGCCACACTCACCCAGCGACCGCCAGGGTTATGGCCCATCCTCTCGTACCCTTCATGCTGGCTCTTGGGGCAGAGCTCTCATGAGCTGTCATCCCTGGGCATAGAATAATAGATACAGATAAAAATACTGTAGCTACGTGTCAAGCTCTCAGCCCAGCAGAAGCCCTGATGAAGTGAAATTACTCATTATCATCCATCTCTGGAGCATAGTAGTAGATGTGGTGCCTGCTGGCAGGTCTGGTGCACCCAACACCAGTCAGGAATGCAGCACAGTCGTAGGGCCTTGCACACTTGTTGCAGGCTGACGCTGCCTCCATCGCAGCTGGCCTGATGTTGACAAAGTGCAGAGACAAGCGGGGCCTGCAGGACAATCGCACAGTGAGGCATGCTAGCTGTGGCAGTAAGCATGCCTGCAGCTGACGAGACACCACAGCCGCCTGAGACAGAATTACAGGGCAGAGCAATACAGCTCTACCACTGACAAATGTGAAAGGCGGCCGAGGTACAGATGCATCAGAGGTGTTGGGCAGCATGCTTCTCCCGTACCCTGTTGCACTCTGGAGTTGATTGTTGCAGAAATTTGCAGGCCAGCTGCTGCAGCCCCTGAGCACCCCATGCATGTTCGTGCTGGAACAGCATGCCAGTCCAGCGCACCCTCACCTTCAGGTGCAGCCAGGCTGCTGCAGCATCAGAGGACGCTTATCTTGCCAGGGTCTCACTGAGCTGCATCTCCTGCCAGGAGCGCCTGCATCACACTTTGCTTGTGATTGCAGGTCATGTGACCCTGTAACCTAAGCCCTGAGTCTCAACATAGATGCACCTTCATGCAGCACTACCAGGTGCCATCTGCTGAGCACAGTAGCCACACCACCCATGTCATCAGCTTAGGGCTGGCTGGGGACTACATAGCACAACTGCGTGGCAGTTGCTCCCCAGACAGCCACCCTTCTCGCAGAGCGGCCATAAATCAAGCCTGCAGACACCTGTCTGAATTGGTGGATGATCTCCAGCCAGTGCCGGCCCCTGCCCCTGGTGTGTTTGAGAGTATTTGGGCCAGCAGATTGGAGCGCCAGTCCCAGACGCAGCAGTTGGCTTGGCAGCAGCCATGCCCAACACTCTTGAGGAGGATGCTCGTGATCTTCTGTGCAACCAGCTCAGTCATGCCCGTCATGGTGCGGCTGAGCCACAGAACACAGTCCAGGATGGGAAGTCCAATGCCAAGCTCTGCAAGGTAGGCACCGCATGGCCTTTGAACCCATTCTTCATGGTGCCCCTGGTGCTTTTGAGGCCATGTCACTCAAATGCACCCACTCTTGCAGAGATTCTGTGAGCAAGTGGGGTCCCCTGATGGCAACCTCATTTCTCAGGCCGACAATCTTCTTGATGTGGCTTGTAGATGAGGCAGTGCAACAGAATAGTGCTTGCTACTTGTTCAGCAGTGTGGGGTGCGAGGCCAATTCACCGGTCTGAGGTGCATTCATATCCTGCCCTCCCCAGCTTTCCCCCGGTACATGCATGCGGACTCAGCATCACCTCAGATGTACCCGCACCCCTGGGATCCAGGCAGTTTTGGACTTGCTCCATGCACGTGGCAAGGAGATGCAGGCTCGCGAACCTCAATGCGCAAGTGGCAGCTCAGGTGGGTAGTGGCCTGCTTAGGGGGGTATCCCTGTTTTGGGGTCATGTCGGTGGACTGTGTTGGGCTGGCATCGGCCTACTTCAATGAAGCTGGCTTCATTGCCCTGACCATGGCTTCCAAGCTGCCATCGGCTGAGAAATATCAGCGCTGGGTGTTCCCAGAGACGGCTAAACGGATGACTGACATGCTTCCTAGCTCTGCTTTGTTCACCCACCTCACTCCATCAGAGTTTCTGTCTGCCTTGACAAATTCCATCAGATCAGCTGCACAAGTCCAGCTGCTACTTGTGACTATCAAGCATCAAGCTGCCACTGGAACCTGCAGGTAGATAATCACGTTGAAGCCGTCAGTTCTCCTCCTGAGCAAGACAATGCCAACTTGAGCTATCTAGTGAAAAGGGCTACAGACCTGCAGATGCAAGGGCAGATAGCAGCAGGTGTTGCTGCCTGTGGGCCCTTCAGCACTGGCATCTAGTGCTGCATTCCTGCAAATGGCCTGGCCTCATTATCCCTATCCTTTGGCCTGCAGGCAAACAATGGCTGCCACATTTTGCATGTATCCCATTCCAGCTGGTGCAGCATCTTGCAAGCCTTGCCTTGCATTCAGTGGTCAGAGGCACCATGATCGTATGGGTCATCACAGCAGCTTGACACATAGCAACGTTGTGTACACAGTTGCATTGCGGCAACACGCACATTTAGCTTGGCACACTTGTTCTGGGGCTTGCCATCAGGGGTATTGTAGTCCCCAGCTGGGCAACAGCGCACTGCATTGCCATCTAACATGTGTCTAATTTGACTTGACATTGCTTTCACTCCAGAGACAGAGTCAATATGTAGTTCAGAACTTCAGCTGGCAGCAAGGCTCTCAGGGCAAGGTAGGCATGCGTGAGCCTGTCGGCACAGCTGCAGGCAATGGCACGGGCGTCATCTTGCAGGAAGGCACCGTGTTGTGCGAGCCACAGCAGGGTGCTGTGCTTGGCATCAGACAAGATGTCTTTCTCAAGATGAGAATACCAAGAATGCTGTTCGAGGTTATCAAGGCTCCACCATGGACAGGGGGGTTGCTGCTGCCGTGCCCACTTCAAGATATCAAGGTGATTGTGGACAGCTGCCCACAGTGTTGTGGAAGAAGACCAGGGGCAGTTGTTGTTGCGGGCCCATTTCAGCACTGCCAGGTGGCCTCCTGCAGCGGCGTAGGTGCAGGTTCTCTTATCCCATCTGCAGCCATTGTGTCGTGCCCATTGCAGGACTGCCAGGTGACCCCCTCTGGCTGCGCTGTAGCAGGTTCCTTCGCCCCATCTGCAGCCGCTCTGGCGAGCCCACTCTAGCACTGACAGGTGGCCTCCTCTAGCTGCGTTCCTGCAGGTGTCTCTACCCCAGCTGCAGCCACTTTGTCGCGCCCACTGCAGGACAGCCAGGTGGCCCCCTCTGGCTGCGCCTGAGCACGTGTCCCGATCCCAACCGCAGCCATGCTGGCGCAGCCATTGCAGCAACGCCAGGTGGCCGCCGAGAGCTGCTGCAGCACACAGCTTCTTTGCCCATGTCTGGTCCAAGGGGTCGAAGTCTGCACCTCTTCCCCACGCATGAGAATGCCAGGAGCGACTAGCTTGCTCCCAGGCCGCCTGCAGCGTCTGCAGGTCTCCCTGGGCAGCGGCTTGGATGTGCCTGCAGGTCAAGCCTACTTGCAGGCCTTGTGCCACTCTCTGTGGTTGTCCGTGCATCTTGATGGTTGCACGGCAAAGGGAACACAGCCCAGACATCGACCTCACTTGTCGGAATTCATCCAGAGTTCATCCATGTATATCTCCAAGCTGCCTGGTGGAGCAGCCATCTCCGTGTCTGTGGCCCGGTCTTGTCGCCCTTCTCATTCACTTGTGGCAGTAATATGTAACCTGTCCAGAAGTGAAACCAGTTTTTGTTTAGTCCTTACACGTTAATCTGTCCCTGCTCAGATTGACCATGCTCAAGGCCCTGAAGGACTGACTTGCTAACAATAGACAGGGAGATCTTTCGACCTTGCTTAAGAAGCTCGCAGGATGAGGCGCAAGCAGGAAGGCATGATGGAGAAGGTGCACAAGTAAGCAGCAGCTGAGAGGAGGTCGCGTGCATCAGCAGCTGCAGCTTGAAGTGAATGATTGGTGCTTCTCTGTCATGCAGGTACCGAGGGGTCCTTACACTGGTCACAATCCCTGTGAGTCCCTGTCTGCCTGCCCCTGAAGCCTCTTCTCAACGATGCAGCTATTGTGTGTGCTGAGACAAACTGCCGTTTTTTGGCATGCTACTTCATTGGCCTGCTGCTGTCGTCCAGCACCAGAGCAACCAGCTGCACCTGCAACAGCTGCTCTGTTGTATGGGCACAGCTGCCAGGGAAGGAAGGGATGTTGTGCAGTACACTGCAGCTGTTCAAGCAGCTGCGCCGTCCGGCTTCCCTGCCTGCCTTTGTCATAGTGCCAAGCACCCAAAACCACTCCTGCCTGGCCGAGTTGTACAAGAGCCAATCAAGCTGCCGCAGGCAGCTGCCCTGCCTGGGGTCCACCCCTATCACTGTGCAGGGCCGGGCGGTGGCTCTCATGCTCTTCAGCATGCCCCTAAGAACCTAACATGTACCTATAGACGTAGTGTGGCCAAGCCAGACCAAGCTCCTCACTACCTGTGCAGTGCCTGCAGGCTCTCCTTGTGTTTATGGGCGTGCCCCAAGCAGAGTCTGATCTTTGAAGCACAGGAGATGTGCAATGCCAAGCCTGCTCAAACTTTGTGCAGGTGCTCCTGGTGGCCCTCATATTCTTCGTCATGCCCCGCTCCTCCTCCGACAGCTACACCAGCACAGCCGACACCAGTGAACTGGTGGCGCGAGCACAGGAGAATAACCCAGTGCCCAATGGAGAGGGCTCTGAGAAGTATGCAGTGGTCATGGACGCTGGCAGCACAGGCAGCCGCGTGCACGTGTACAAGTTCCTGGAGGACGCTGGCGTGCTGGAGCTGCAGAGCGACACCTTTGAGCAGGTGCTTAGGGGCGGTGCTTGGGAGGCAGGCAGTGAGGGGACAGGGCCGTGCGGGTCCTGTCTGGAGATGTACAAACAAGCTTTCCAACAGGTGTCTCAGGGCAATACCTGACAGGCAGAGCTTACAGGGCACTGGTGCCCTGCAGCTGCGACACCCCTAGAGCAGGTGCAAGGGGGCCAGGTGTGGCGGGGTCGCAGTCCGGCCTGCAGAGTGACACTATTATCAGGTGCGCTACGTCAGTGCATTGCAGGTAGGGCAGTGGCCAAACGGGAGAGGGGATGGTACTGATGTTCTGGAAGTGGTGAGCAGCACCTTCATAACATGCGCTGGCCAGCAGCATGTTGAGCACGAAATAGTCTGTCCCTGTGTTTTGAGCAGGGCGGCTGTCGCTCTGCTGGGGTCGCGCTGTGTAAGCTGTGTCCAGGTGCCGTCTGAAGCCCCTCTGCGCTGTTCCAGCAAATCAAGACCGATGCATGAGGGGGCTGCTGTGTAGCTGCAAACAGTGTGGGTCCTCAAAAGGCAGGCGCTGAATAGTGGCGCACCTGAGGAGGCTGGGGGTGAACCCAGGCCTGGGAAAAGCTGCAGTCTCTGGAGCTGCTACTGACAGTCACCTTTGGGCACATGCGCAATGGCTATGCATGGCAGTGTTGCAGAGGCAAGTAGGGCACTCTGGGGACAAATTGCTTCACAGGGTCCTCTCCAGCTGGGGACCCCTCAGCTGCCGAGACGTTCAGCTGGGGACGCCTCAGCTGGGGGCCCCGCAGGCGATCCCTCTGGGGCCATGTGCAGACCTGGCGGCAGCTGCAGTCTCTGGAGCTGTGCTGCTGACAGTGACCCTTGGTCAGGTGAACGCAGCAATGGGACTGGGCAGGTCAAAACAGCTGGGGACCCGTACAAAGGCTGATTCTGCAAAGCAATCACTCTGCAGGGCAATCAGCAGGTGGGCTGCGTAGTAGTGCAGGGCAGGTCAGGCGTGCCATTGCTGTACGGTGTGGAAGGCACTCGCTGCTTGCCTTTTGCAACTACCTGGATGTCTTTCTGGTGTGCCCTCCTGCCCTAGCGCTGGCAGTCTCGTGCTGTTGCTTATCCTTTGTAACTTAAGTTGCTTACACCTGCCTGGACGCCTTGTCCGTGTACTGCTCTGCCATGGTGCTGGCTCTGCACAAGCTTGTGGCCAGGCTGCCGCTCTCACCCGGTTGCTCACCCTCTGCAGCTCAAACCCGGACTCAGCAGCTACCCAGATGATCCCCAGAAGGCAGCTGAGAGCCTCCAGCCCCTTGTGGACAAGGCACTGGCCACAGTGCCTGCCAGCCTGCAGGTGTGCTGCCTCTAGGTGCTTCCCCTGCAACTTCTGGCTGGCCAGAGACAGACGGCTGTGCGTGACCTGGGCCATGCGGTCACCAATGGCTTGAGTCACTGACGCCGATAGCACAATGTGTCACCATGGTGTCACCACACTGGGCAGCATGCAAACCTCTTGACCTTGCACGCATGGATACAGTGTACCCAATAGCATGCAAGAAACTGCTTCAAGGATGGTTCTTACACAATCTAGCCAACCATGCTGTGCACTTAGACATGACTGCGGCGAGTTTCTTCAATGCCTGCAGTGCATGGCAGGGCTCAGCAAGGCCCTGCTGCTCACCAATGGCTTGCCTCAGCTCAGCACACAGGTGCTGCACAGGCGGCCAGATGGGCACCTGTCTCCATGCAGAGGCTGTAAGCAGCCTGCCCTGAGTGCTGCCACACTGCCACAGCAGCATGGCACTGAAGCGGCACTCCTGATGCCTGCACCAGACATGTGCTGTGTGCATGTAGAGGGCTGCTGCTGTGCGCAAGGCCATCTCCTTTAGCTTGCCTGTCTGCAACACAGTCCTGTGTGGCAGCAACAGGTATTGTGCTGGTGGGGCCAGAGGGCCACAGCACTAGCCGACGATGCCACAGTTGTGCATGGGCCCCCAAAGCATGGTCTTGAAATGGTCTGTCTTTGTGAGGGAGCTGTGGCGTCAGCTGTGGCGTCAGCTGAGGCTGCTGATTCACATTCCCTGCAGGCCACCACCCCCATCATGCTTGGAGCCACCGCCGGCCTGCGCCTGCTGCCAGAGGGCAAGGCTGACAAGATCCTGGACGCTGTCAGAAAGTGGCTGGGCCAGTTTGCCTTCAACCTGGACAAAAAGTCAGGGGTCACCATTCTGGACGGTGAGCTTGCATCATACTGATGCCTGCCGGCTGGCTGTGTATAAGCACTGTGCTTGCCAGACGTCAGGGCCTCTACTGGCCAGGTAGACACTCTGACCACACGGCCAAGCATCTGCCACAGAATGCTGAACAGCAGCAGGAGCGGTGCCAAATCTGGCTGTGCAGTATGGCACTGCCACTGTCGGCGCAGAGCCACTGGCAGCAAGTATGTGCCTGTGGCCTTGAGCAGCAGCCATTGTAGTTTGCAGGGCCTTCACCAAGACATGGGCTGCGGTAGAGACCCATGTGCCTGGCGCAGGGGCAGGGACATTCGGAGATGCACGCCAGTTGCTCAAGCGTAGTTGCAGGTTTTCTTCTGCACCAGCATCTTGCCTCTGCGGGCCCTCCGAAGCCCTTGTGCTACCTGCAGGGCTTGCCCCTGGATGCTGGCCTTGCACCAACTGCCCTGAGCACCACATTCTGATCCCCCGCTAAGTCCATCTGCAGAGGGCGAGTCTACCTGGCCAATGCCCCGTCTTCTCCACATCTTCCCCATGCCCCTGCAGGCTCTGCGGAGGGTGCCTTTGCATGGCTGACCCTGAACTACCTGCTGGGCCACCTGGGCAAGCCAGAGAGCCAGACCATGGCCGCCATTGACCTGGGCGGGGGGTCAGTGCAGGAAGCGTTTGCCCTAACTGACGCTCAGGCCAAGGCTGCCCCCGATCCACTGTACGTGACCAGCCTTAGCGGCGGCGGGCGCTCGTACCATGTCTACGTGCACAGGTGCGAGGCTGAGCGCTCTGCTACACAAGCACGGCCAGCAGTGAGCTGAGGGCCAGCAAGTGTGCACTACAGCTGACGGTGCAGCTGCCTCTGGTTCTGTGCAGCCCCTGGGGCACGCACAGGGGTCCCTTGAAAACATCGGTGAGGCTGAGCGCTTCTTTTGGCATCGGGGTTTGTGAGCTGTTCGTGCCCAGGACAGGCTTTGTTGCCCGTTGCATTCCATGAGCGAGAGATCTCTTGGCACCTGAGTTGTGAGCCGTCCACGTTTTGAGGCAGGTACTATCACCCTTGGCAATGCGTGAGCTGCTGCTGCCCTGCCCGTAGCCAACGAGGCAGTCCCTGCCAGGCCATGCGGCACGAGGCAGCCAGAGCATGCAGCACTCAATGAGTCGCTGCCTATGCACTTACAGACATATGCTTCTGCCAATGAGGACATTCTATCTCTCTCTGCAGTCAAGGCTCAGCATGCACTACTGCTGGTGGCCTGCAGCCTGTTGAGCTGTGCGGCCCAGCCAGATGCCTGCCCTGCCCTGCAGCTGCTGATGTACGACGGCCTGTAGGCTGAGCAGCAGCTGTGCGGGACGTCCTGCTGGCCAGCCCCTGCATGCCCCCTCAGTGAGGCCTGACACAGACCCCTGCTGCACCCTGCAGTTATCTGGGCTATGGCTTGATGGCGGGGCGGGCGGCTGTACTAGCTTGGGAGGAGACGCGGCAGGCCAACCCCTGCATACCAACAGACCACTCAGTGAGTGCCGGAGCCGTGCTGCAGTCGTGAGCTGCACAATTCCAGAGCTTGCAGCCGCAGCCAGCATGACGGAGCGGCCCTTCAATCTTGCCTGGATCTTTGGGCCTTGCAGCCCTCAGCCTTTACATCTCAACAGCCGGCAGGTTTGGTGTGACTGGCAGATGAGCCAACTATGGTCCAACATGTCAGTGGTGACACTCATACAAAGCATGCACAGCAAACCTTGAGCAGATTGAGCTTGACGTTCACAAACCCAGCCGCCAGAGAGCGCTCCTGGCTTTTCACAGTGTGCAGGACATTGCTGAGAGCAGCCTCTTCAAGCACAAGCTGAACAATATCTGGTTGTGGCAAACCTCCTGCGCTATGTGGTGCAGGGCATCTTTGAGTACGGCGGTGTCAAGCACGAGCTGGTGCCTGCCCCCACGGGGGCCTCGTCTGAGGGCTGCGAGCGCCTCATGAAGCTGGTGCTCAAGCAGAACGAGCCCTGCGGCGCTGAGCAGGTGCGCTGCTCCGGCTGGGGCTTGGCTCACATGGAGCTTGCATAGTTGCTGCTGAGGCTGTCAGCTGCTGTGTGGGCGGTGACGTGGTGGCGATGCCTGCTGGTCGTCGCGGAGCCTGCCACCAGCTTCTGCCCTGCATTGACGTGTCTGGCATCAAGGCAGGTGCAGCCGGGCCCGGGCCCAGGTTTTCAGTTCCAGCCTGCAGCTGCTCCACTGAAAAGTTTAGACCTGGGTGAGCGTGGCTCCTCTTGGGAGTTTCATTGCTCAACATGCTATCTATGGGAGATCAGAAGCTAGTGATGGGTGTTCAGTGTATAAAAAAGCCCTGTCAGCGGTCTGCGCCTGCATGTGCACATATCTGGGCGCATGTGGCAAGCAAGCAAATTAAGGCTGCCCTGTTAATTAGGCTGCCATGTCAAATGCCACCGATGTGACTCTTGGAGCTACTGAGCCACCAGGGGACTAATGTTTATGGGAGCTGCAAGCGCATGGGCACATACCTCTCCAGGTGCATGCGCCGCGGCAGCAGTCCCCACCCCAGGGCATGCTGCCTTGCCAGGACTGTAGCAGCAATCAGTCACCTGCTGAGTCCAGCCAGAGGTGGCAGCTGCCCCTGCGTATCGCTGATATCTAAGAAGCATTCTGTCATCTTGCTGAGCTCAGTATGACTTGGCAGGGCCGTGCAGCTGTCGGCCTTCATGCTGCTGGTTCTGTTGCACTGCATCGTAGCTGTCCCTGAAATGGCCCTGTAATCAAGCGTCCCAGCAATCAGCACATATTGTGCATCAGGTTACCTGCTGAAAGTGTAGCCAGAGGTGGCAGGGGCAAGCATCCAACACCTGCAGGCTGCCATTGCTATCGAGCAGCATTGACATTGCTGTGGTGCCCCTGCAGACAAGCTGCAGCTTCGCGGGTGCCTGGGGTGGAGGCCAGCTGCCCAAGGCCTTCTATGTCAGCTCCTACTTCTGGGACAGAGCCCTGGAAGCAGGTGGGCTCGCCAGCTCAGACAGCTTGAGCCTGGCCGTCATGCATCACAATGTTGTGTGGAATGGCGCCATGCAACTGGCCCATCAGCTCTGCAATCAGGCTTTGTGGGCTTGTCACAGAGGCTGGCTTGAAATGTACTCTGCCTTGTTGCTGCAAAAGTACACCTCTGTCTGCAATCTCCTGACACATATACGACTTAAGTCCAGGCCCCTACCATGGAGTATCTTCTGTGCCTTGCAGAGATCATCACTGATGACGATGCAGTCTCCTGGAAGCTGACAGCAGACGACCTGAAGGCAGCTGCAGACAAGGCATGCAAAGCATCTCTTAAGGAGCTGAAGACACTCTTCCCAGATGTGAGTCCAGCTGGGGTATGCCCAGCTAGGGCTGAAAACTGATGTCGCATGTGATGCTTGCGCTCTCTGACATCCGTTCTGCTGCTTCACACATTTTGCATCTGATTGCTTTCCCTGCCCTTGTGCAGGCAAGCGATGAGCAGGCGCCCTTCATGTGTCTGGACCTCTCCTTCTGCCATACCCTGCTCACACAAGGGTTCAAGGTGGCGTCAGACACTGATGTCACCCTGGTCAAGAGAATAAAGTACAAGGAGCAGGAGGTCGAGGCCGCATGGCCACTTGGGGCTGCAATAGATCTATTGAATGCATGACAGCACGCTGGAGGGGATGCACAGTCCCAGTCCCCTTGCTGCTCATTCATTGACTCTGCTCGGTTCAGCAGTCTTCAAATTGTACAATCGGCAGAAAGTAATGATCCAGTTGCCAATAGCGGTTGCCCACGCCATCCCAGATTTTGGGGTCTGAGGCATTGATGGGAAGGGGTATGTACTGAACGTCAAAGCCCAGATGGGCAAGTTCGCACTGAGCCACCTGGCAGCACACTTGGTGGAAAAAGGCATTGTCTGCTGCCAGGCCATTGAAAAAGCTGTAAATTCCACCAGGCTTGAGCAGCTTGGGCAGCTGCTCATGAAAATCCCTCTGCGCCTCATTGTAGTCCTCTCCAAATGTGTCCCAGAAGATTCCATCGTACTGGGCTAGCTGAGGCAGAACGTCCTGCCACCGCCCAGACAGGATGCGCACTCCAGGCCTCTTATCCCAACCATCCCGCAGCATCTGACACAGGGCAAAGTATGTGGTGGCAGCACGCCATAAGGATCTCTATGGCAGAAACTCAATGGCGGCACAGGACGGCAGAGTGAAGCGCAGGCAAGCAGCAGAGCGCCCCAAGTCCATGCAGGAGCCAGACAAGGCCCACATGAGGCTTGCTGGTATTCGTGGTTAGGCAGTTCCAGGATGCAAATGCCTGTATCAGGCACGAGAGCAGCCCAGAGCATGCAGTTCATGGACAGGCAGCTGGTGCAGGCAGAACGGTGCTGCCAAGCCAGGCAGTGGACTGTGCTCAGGGGATGCTCATGCGCGGGATGGAGTGCGCCCTGCCTTGGCAAGGCAGCGCAGTGGCATTGCTGTGCTGTGCCAGACGCCCCATGGCGGCACAGCATGCGCAAGCTTCAGCTCCATCAAAACCAGCACCAGCAGCTGGCATCAGGCCTAGGGTGGCAACTGTGGCTTCCCACCTGCTTGTGAACATCAGGGTGAGCCTCAATGATGGTGTGGCTCCTTGGCTGATTCCGCTGAATTGCTCTGTCGACCATGCCCATGCCAAAGCCAATGTTGAGCACGTCACCGTGGCCTCCAGCAGCAGAGCAGATGGCCTGCAGGATCAGGACTGCAGACGTTCAGAAACACAAGACAATCAGGTCTCAGCCGGCAGCAGCAGGGGGTGAGCAGGTGGGCAGCGCATCCTGGGCGAGCATTTTCAGCCGTGAGCGCCATGCTGCAGGGGAAGTTGTTGGCGCCCACAATGGCCTGCGAAAGTGGTACGAAACAGAGCAGCAAAGTGGAGGCGGCTGCTGCTCAGCTTTGGTGCTGGACAACGGTGGGCTGCTCCAGCAAGCAGGCATGGCCAGGCCCTGAGATGTAGTCTTGAGACAATTGCCTCACTTTGGCATGCGCCACCAGCAGACCTGTTCTGCTGCCAGGGTGGCAAAACGAGAGGCTACCGTGAGAAGCAAGCCCTCACCTTGGCATGAACCTCAATAAGGAGCGCTCCCAGTGACCAAACGGCGAGGCCCAACATTGTGTGGAGGCCTCTCTCCACAGCCTCATCCTTGCAGCCCCCAAAGTCACCGCAGGCCATGACCAACCAGCCCTCAAGGTAGCATAAGCATCCATGAGGGCCCCCTCAGAATGGTCATGCACAGATCAGACACCCTTGAGCGATGCATGGGGCCAAGCCATTCCCCGTGCAATGCATGGGATCAAGGCACTCCCCTGCATGGCCTCTAGGAGGCGACTCCCACCGACATGCCTCCCAGGGTGAACAACAGTGCCTCGCCTTGGCGTGTGCCTCCATGAGGGGCCCCTCCCATGCCATCATGACTCCCCTGCCCTCCTCGTCCATCAGGCGCTCCTCCCCCTCATAGTGCACGCGCTGCGCCAGGTAGCCACTGGCGCTGTCCGCTGTCGAGCGCTGGCGCCGCTCCAGCGCCCCCAGGATCAACTCGGCCTGCACTCCTGCAGCAGGGCAGAGTTGATTTCAGTTGTACTCCCTACAGCACGCTTGCTGCTTGTGATCCTGTATGCCCCAGACTGTCACACACGCGCCCCATATATATGCTGTCCGCTCCTGCACCCCAAGAAACAGCTGAGCCTGCACGCCTGCAAGCAGGGCAGAGGCCTTGAATCTCAGGAGGTACATCTTGCTGCCTGTAGGTGTGAAGGCTGACTCTGGGGGGTGCTCCAGACCTGTCAAGGCTGCCTGCTGTGTGCTGTTTGCAGCGGTGCCAGACCAACCTCTAGCATCGTCTGCTCCCAGACTGCCTGCAGCAGAAGACGCAGTCATGCTCTGCTGCGGCTCCAGGGCCACCAGAACACTCCCTGCCTGTGCGCCTTGCACCAAGGCAGAATCGATTGCTGTTCAAAGCACCCTTTAAGAGGCGTGCTGGTCAATGGTCAACACTGCAGGCTCCAACGCCTCCAGGCTTCCGGCACACCTGGGCTCTGGAGCTGCATGCGTGCCGTGGCAACACGCCTGCAGCAGGGGCAGCAAGTTTGGGTGTCCAAGGCATCCCTGGGAAGGCAGGGGTTGTCTGCCCTGCACCCCACAGAAGGTGGTGGCAGGCATCAGTGCGCTTCCTGCCCATGTACAGCAGAACCAGCCCCGCCTGCTGTTCTGGCTTGGCTTGCAAGTCATGAATCTGAAATGCCCCATATAAGGCGTTCATTCAGGTGACGTCAACTTGACTGCGGTCGAACCGCTGGCCGCTGCCCCCGCAGACTGAGCCTGCACGGCTGCAGCAGGCAGACTCTGCCGGTCCCCTGTATTCACCTGCTGGTCCAGTGCAGGCCCCAAGGAAGGCCAGCAGGGTTGTCAGTCTTTGCGGCTGCACGCAGCGCACGGGTACAGAGAGGTGCAGCTATCGCTCCCAGACACCTTGAAGACTCAACCTTGGGCGTCTCCCTTGCGATTCAGAGCAGAACCGTCCACCTAACAAATGCTGCATGCCCAGGGCACGAGTGCAGGAAGGAGAGTGACATGGGAAGAGGAGACGCTCACCTGCATCTAGCAGGGCTGCTGCAGTGTCCTCGTGATCCCCTGCAATGGCATGGTCGCCAGCACACAGGCCCTGCCGATCTACAGCATTCCAAGGGGCCCCAGCCGCCAGGAGCTGTTTCACATTGCTCAGGCAGCCATGCTTGGCAGCATGCATGAGGCAGCTGCAGCCTGTCTCCTCATTCTGGTAGGCTGCATCTGCGCCCTGCTGCAGCAGCTGTTTCACCTGCACCGAGAGGTCTGCATGCATGTCACTTGGCACTGCAAAGCTTTCTCTCATCTCAAGTACACACCTTACCTCTGCAGACTGATCTGCCTGAGCAGCTGCCTCGAACAGCCTAAGGGATGCTGCCTGCTCGCCCATGTCACCCAGATGTGACGCACTGCTGCTGCTCCGAATCCAGATGGGCAGAGCAACGTTAACGCCAGCGAATCAGATCAACAGAACATGCAGCAAGGACCTGCTGGTCCACTCAAGTGCCTAAAGACGCGCTGATCTGAGTTGAGATTCGTGCTTGTTCAGAGATGCAGACCTGCTGTCCCTGGGCATTGCATTTCAGCATGGCTCTGGGCAAATATTGGTGAGCCATTATCACACTTTCCTACGGCTAGTCCTGTCAGCGTGTACAACTTGCACCAGTCAGCATTCGGGTGAAGCTCTTCAGCTGCACATTGCATAGCAGCGAGGCACTTCACAATCAGACCTCATGAGTGAACAAGTCCATCTGAGATGAATGGTCTGAGCTGCAAGCATAGCGAGAGCTACTGCAGCTTTGCCACATTTCTGAGCACAGCTTTGCCCATGAAGCTGCTGCTGCAGGTGGCAGCTTGGTGCACGCCTCGCAGGTGCTGCTGGTCAAGTTGCTGGCCATAGCGAGCCACCAGCACATTCAGCAGCTGCATCAGCTTGCTTGATGTTCGGAGACCACCCTCCACTGCTGTCTGAATGCCCCTGATGAGGGCGCTGATGAGTTGCTCCTGTAGCAAGAGAGCATTTCTGGCAGCTCTGCACACATTCCCTTCAGCATGCAGCAAAGACGACATGACAGCTTCACCACTCCTGTTCATGGATGCAATGCATTTCGATACCCTGGCTGTGCCATGCCCGGGCCCACCTCGCACAGCACTGGCTGCCTTTCCAGGGCGGCCTGCAGGACTGCCACATGGCCCTCCTCCCAGCAGGTCACCTGAGCCGCGGCCGCCAGCAGGCAGGGCAGGCTGTCCAGGGGGAAGCTGTCCCTCAGGGCGTGCACCAGCAGCTGCACCTGCCCGGCTGTGGGCGCCGGCTGCTGCAGCAGAGGGGCCACCACAGCCTCTGCCACTGCGTCCCCGTATGTGACCCCTGAGTTTCAAACAGAATGGATTTTGTGGGGTTCTGCCACTCGAAGCTGCAGATGCTGCTTGTCCCGGTGCATACAAGGCAATGTCTGACTGTGCCTTGCCAGTGCATGCCTGGGGGCACATGCAGGGAACAGCCACCATGGCAAGCTGGTCTGTCTGAGGCAGCCATGTGTGCAATGCCGGAACGACGGCATGCCCGGTTGGCTATATGCCACCTGACAAGCGCAGGTCAGCTTGTGAGCCCAGAATGATACTCTCTGTTGCAAAGTACACGCATGACGGTGTCAGTGATGAGCAGCAGTAAGCTACAGAAGGTGGGGCTGGTGTCTAAGCGAGCTTCTATTTACTTGGGTCTGCTCCTCAAGTGCGGCTTCAAGAGTCTCCATCAGTGTCCTGGAACAAGCTCGGCTCACTCAGGCCAGCGCATTCACCTGCATTTGAGCCGCCCCTCAAGGCAGCGGGGAACCCTGCACAGCCTGACAGGGTTAGGCTCTCACCTGCGGCTTTGAGGCCCTCCATCAGCGTCCTGCAGGGGACCGCCTGCACAGCCTGGCAGGCAGGCAGCAGCAGCGCCTCCAGGCCCCACCGCAGGCCCTCCTCCGGCCCGCCCTCTGGCAGCAGCTCCAGGCACAGGCGCACAGCCTGCCCTGGCTGGCACCATGCCGGGCCCAGCGCTGCGGTGAGGACTGGCCCAGGGGCTGGGGCTCCCTGCGCTGCAGTGAGGCAGCAAGCCAGCGCCACCTGGGCCCGAGATGTGAAGCCCTGCGTGGGATCAACCTGCGCAGACAGGGTTGTTCGCTGGGCAGGGAGTGGATCTGCACTCTGATGCAGGGCCCTTCCGGCACGCGGTCGACACCAAGCTGTGCGTAGATTCATTGCACTTCAGGCTACTTGTCTAGCGTCACGCTTGACATGTCTGGCTTCAGTGGTGCGCACTGGGAGGCATCCTGGCCACGACCAGGCGCGCCCTCACCTGCTCTGCCCTGGACAGGTACTGCTGCACAGTGTCCCCTGCCGCCTGCACATCGGGGCTGAGCACAGCTGCCTGCTCCTGTGCTGTCCCTCCCAGCAAGCGCTGTGCTGACTGCTCAGGCTCCGGCTGCACCTGGACGCCAGAAGGCTGCGCGGGCACGCGCTGCAGGCTGAGTGGGGAGTACCGCATGCGCTTGCAGGGATGGCTTAGCATGGTCCTGGTCTGCTGCAGGACCCTCCTCTGTCAAACCCCGGCCAGGGGCTGCCTGCCGAGCTGACAGTGCTAGACCGCTTGGCGGACTGCCAGGGCTGCGAGGGGTCTGTCTGCTGGGATGGAAGCCTGCCAGGCGCCCAGCCTGTGGCTGTTGCTGAGGCTGCTGTGCCGCCCGCAAAGTCATCTGCTTCTCCAGTGGCCTGCAGTACATTACAAAGGCATCGCGGCATGTGGAGCAGCACAGCAGCCCCCTGCCATGGAGAGGGGGCTTCTGCCGCTTCCAAGCAGCGTGTGGGGAAGGAAGTCAAACGTACCTGAGCAGCTCGCTCACAGCCTCCGCTATGACAGCATGACTCTGCTGCCTGAGGAGGTCCAGGGGCACCTGCTCTGCTGTCAGCTGTCTCGTGCATGCCAGCCGAACCTGGGCCAAGATGAGCAGCTGGTGCAGCGGCGACAGGCTGGCGAAGAGTCCAGGCTGCTGCCTCAGCTGCTGCAGAAATGTCAGCCACTCTGTGTGTATTGTGAACTGCTTGCCCTGCAGCAAGCAGATCAGTTGTGCAGGCTGAATCCAGACCAATCAGGCTGCTAGGGGGTGTATCATGGGTTCCCACCTTGAGCAGGACATGAAGGTACTCAGCCATCCAGCAGTGCGTTAGGCACAGATTTGAGTCTCTGTCGCCATCAACGGGTCAACCATCCTCTGGTCACGTTCAGCAGTCACATATGGGATTGAGAGGTCATTCATTGCTCAATGCAACTTTACATTTTCAGCTCCGGTATAAGACATAAGCTTTCATCACAACCGAGCTCAGCAGGTTGAGCAGCAGCTCTGCATGTCAGGTTTGGACGCACATCGAGCCACATGCTGACATGTCATGTAGCTACAGAGGAAGCTGTTCGGCCGTGGCCATTGCAGGGCCACCTTGCCAGCTCTTGCTGCTGCATGGCACATGGTCATGTGCCACGGGCAGCTTGGCCCCTCGCCCCAGCTCATCAACCTCAGGGCATCAATTCATGGGCTGCCGCACAAATGCCTCAGCTGACGCATGGCGGCACATTGCAGCATTGTCAGGTGGCCTGCCGCATTGTGCATACCGGCCTGCAAAGCCAGCCTTCTTGGCACGCCCCATGCAGCACTGCTTGATTGTTGGTGACAAGGAGCTGTCCCCCTTTGATCCAACCCCAATGAGTGCATCACCTGCCTAGGCAGCTGGCTTGTTGATTGACAATGCAGCAAAAGGACAGCAGGACTGTGCGTCTTGCAGAGTCTTCCTCTGGCATTGGGCTTCCCATAAGGATGGCTGCTTGTGTTGCAGGCAAACATTGCCGCTTCCAAAGCTTTGCTCAATCTTGCAGACACTTCATCCAAGGTTTTCCTAGGGCCTTGACCGACCCAGGCCTCTGCCCCCCGGACCCATTGTTTGGCAAGCCGACACTCACCATGATGTTCAGCATCCTGATCTTCGGGGCATTAATGGGGCTCATGGCATCCGCCATCGGTATGGCCACTTCTGAGCTAAGACAGAGGAGGGCTCAACCTAGCCAGGTACGAACGGGAGCTGGCTGCTTGCATTGCCTGCTAACTCGATGCATGAAAAAGGGCAACCTATGCTGCGCTCCCTGCAGGAGCCTGAAAATGGCGTAGATGCTGAGGACACTGACAGGCTGCTGGTTGATGCCAATGCCTCTGTTGTCAGCATGTATGGCAGTGTCAGTGCCTGGCTCCTGATAGGCCTGGTGGCTGCACTGGCAGGCAGCACAGCACTGTATCTTGGCCTTTCAGGTGAGCTGGCTCATGAGGGTTGTGCATGGCATCAAGAGAACCCTCTGCTCACCTGAGAGGCCAGCTGACCATGTCAACCTCCCATTTCTTTTGCAATGACTGCTGGAGCAGTTCTCTTGTTCAGGGTAATTGATGTGGTAACTGACATGATCGAGCCGGGCAGCTCTCTGGGGTCTCTCAGTACCAGCAGACAGTGCCATTGCAGCTTGCCGCCCGCATGCCTGAACGCCCCATCTGTGCAGGGCTTCTGCTCCATATCAGCAGGCAGCGCTGCCGCAGCATGTCACCTGCATGCATCAGGTCTGGCTTCAGCATGATTGCACAATCTGTGCAGGGCTTTGAGCACACCTCACCGATGCCACATGTCGGCACTTGCCACTGTGGAATGACTCGGTCACAACGTTTCACTTGTACAGAGCATCCGCAAAGAAATGGCCACGTATGGACACCATTGAACCCCACTGACTTGGGCAACTCGCCGCCACAGGCAGACCTGTTCCCCTTCACCTGCTGAGGTCCCTGCTGTGCAGGGAAACTAAATCTGTCCATGGGGCTGAAGGGAACAGGGGGATCACCCTACCTGTGCTCGCCGCACACTGGGGCTGAGCGGATAAAGGCCCTGCAGGGCGGGCTCAGCGGGTTCCACTACCCTATCAACACCAGGACCCCAGCCGCGCAGCAGCTCTTTGACGTGGTGCGCTGCATGTGCTGTGGCATGCATGCGCGGCCTGCAGTGCAGCAAATGACTTCCATTGTTGATGCAGGTGCGTCGCATGCCCTGAACTGCATGCTTACCTTGTTGTGCAGCAATCGACGTGTTGCACTGATGAAATGGTGCAGTGCTGCATGGGGAGGAGTTTGGGGATGTATCATGGCTGTCTCAGGGTGTCTGTCGGGGTTTTTGTGGGAGCGGGTCCTCCCTACAGGGTGGCCAGACTCTCTCGACCACCTTCCTGGAGCAAGGCTTTCTGAGATGCAGTGCTGCGCAGCATCAGGGGCAGCGGAAACTGTGCTGTGGTGGCACAATACGCACTCTGACTTGGAGCTGAGCATGTGAGCAGTGTCAGCCTGAGCGCAGCTCCTACCAAACAGACAGCTGGAGAGCTCAGCGGCTGCTGTCAATTCGACAACATTGGCGTGTCAAAGGCTGCCTGCCCCGCCCTGAGGAGTGCACATGCCTGCTGTTCCCGCGCAGGGTCTTCTCCTAGAGTCTTGACTGCAATCAACCAGAGGCGCTGCGTGCTCTGCAGGGCCTGCTCCTAGAGTCTGACTTCAATCAGCCAGAGGCGCTGCGTGCACATGAGCTGGCCTCCCAGGAGGACCCTGAGGCTGCCATGCCCTTCTTTGGCATGGCCTATGCCACGGGTCCTGGCGCAAACAGGTGACCGCTTCAGGCTGCCGGCTGGATGTATTGTGGCGTTCAGGTGCTGCTTGAGAGGACTCTGCAGCATGGGACATCATCTCCTGCAACAGCAGCAGAGCTCTGGTGCAGCAGCGCTGCTGGTCACTCCGCAGCCCAGCACTGCTGCCACTGCCACTGGAAGGCCAGCGCTCAGCCTTTATGAGGCTGCGGACTGTGTCAGTCCCTTTGAGACCCGCCAGAGGGCTTTTCATCATGTGTGGAGCCACCAGCAGTGCATTCTGCTCTGTCCTGGCTGCGCACAGCAGCGAGTGTCAAGCCTGCTGTTCAAACTGCATGCAGGGATGTGACCCCCACCCGCGTCCCCTTCCCTTCTTTTGCCCCCGAGGATCACGCTGCAGCCCAGGCGTTTGCCCAGCAGGGGCTGCAGCGGGCCAGGACTGCAGCTGAGCAGCACCCAGACTCACAGGTAGTTGCCCTTAGCATACAAAGCAGAGGTGCCATTCTGTGTGGAGGCCATGCAGCATGTGTGCTCCAGCAGTCGTTCTTCTGTGTCCATGCAGCATGGGCCCAAGGTTTTTGCTGATGTCCTCCTGTGTAGCTTGCCCAGCTTGAACATCGTACATCATAAGAGAAGTGAGATGGCGTCATGCTTACTGCCAATCTCATGGCATGATGGCTGTGCAGTTCTCGTGCGCTGGTCAGCTCATCCAGTCGGACTCAGGCAATGCTCCAGACAGGGCTGTCCCGTTGCATTGGCCGGCAGGCGAAGACCGCGCCTGTTGTGCGTGGCAGCCGTTTGCAATTCCGGAGGTGCTCTCGCAGTGCCCATGGCCTGTCCTGCTTCCGGGCCCCAACGCGCAGCCACAGCTGCCTCTTTCACCGTGCACCTTGTCCCATCTGGCCTTCTCTGTGCTGCAGTTGGCCCAGAAGGAGCTGGCTCTGCTGCGCGCCATGGCGGCACGTTTTGTGAATGGCAGCCACGCCCGCCCCCTGCGCGACACTGTGGAGGCGGCCTACGCGGTCACTCTGGAGGATCTTGGGCACCGCTACAGTAACCCCCAGCTGCTGGCCATGGCTGCCGAGGCCCTCACAAACCTGCACCAATGGGACTATTACCAGGTGAGGCTGAGCAGCTCTGGTGATTCGTGGCACAAACTTTGGGGTTGAGGTTTGGGAGGCGGGGCCCCCACAAACCAAGGGGGTAAGAACCTGTACCTTTAGGTTGCGCTGGCAGGAAGCAAGATCACTCCATGTAAGGCAAGCAGGCTGACTGGCTGAGACATGGCCCCAGCCTGCTGGCACCTGTAGCGGCATGATCAGCAGGGGGGGACCAGTGTTTTTGGTTGTTCATAGGCGGACCAGGCAGGCAGGCAGGCGGACAAGGGGAGGCGGCCCACATGTTCAGCATGGTCCAGCATCTGCTGGACCAGCTGCAGGCAGGGGCTGTAGTGCAGCGTGCCTGCGGGCTGCGTCAGCACACCTGAGCCCACCTGCAGGAAGGCGTCTCCAAGTGGCCAGCTTTGACTGTCTGCACCCAGAAACATGTAACTGTTTCACTGCTGGCCACTTGTTCTGCAGATTCCAGCGTCCCTTGGCCACCTGCAGGCAGGGTCCTACATGCGTACATTTTTGTAGTTTCAGTACTCCTTGAGGCATTGCAGGCAGGCCTCTGTGTATGGCGTGATTTTGGGATTTCAGGGTCCCCCTGACTGCCTGCAGGCAGACAGCTCCATGCGGCCCGAGGCAGCCAAGGCGTATGCCCTCATCCGGGAGGCTCTGGAGGCCGACCCTCTGCTGCCTCTTGCTCTGCACCTGGACATACATCTGTCAGAGGCTGGGAGCCCCCTCAGGTCAGCCCCAGTGCACCTGGTGGTATGGATGATCTAGATGAGTGCAGTACATCGCTGTGACTGAACTAAGGTCACACAGCCTAGTCAGTGTTGGCGCTTGCAGCTGTCGTGGTCTCCAGCAGTGCTGCCTGGCCTGTGGCCTGGCTGTGACAATGTAGCCTGCAGTGGTCAGTTCTGTTATAGATTGGGGCTGCCGCCCCTGGCAGCCCCCTGTGGGCTTTCTCTGTGAGTCCCCTGAATGGGTGCGACAACATTGTTGAACCACCGCTGGCCCAATCTGAGCATGGCCACTGCGAAGCTGATGGCACGCAGCACAGCAGGCAGAGATGCGCTTGAGGAGTCCATGGCCGTCTCTGTAGACTGCCATCGTTGGGCCGCCACCAGCTCCTGCAGAGTGCCTGCCGCTTGCTGCCTCTGGTACCTGCAGGGATGCCTGCCACTTGCTGTCTCTGATGCCTAAAGGGCTGCCCTGCCACTTGCTGTCTGGTGCCTGCAGGGATGCCAAGACGTCAGCAGCCCGAGCAGAGGCTTCGGCTGAGCACATGACCTTCACCCAGGGGTCCTGGTTCCACAGCCAGGGGCACCTTCTGCACATGCCCAGCCACCTCTTTGTGCGCATCGGCAGGTGAGTGTGCCTGCTGCTGCAAGCTCAGCAGCGCGGGTTTGAATGTTGTGGAGGATGCCAAGTTTGTCTAGGTTGGTTCTGGTGGGGCCTTGCCTGTGGCTTGTGTTTTGGGCTGGCCCGCTCCAACAGGTCCAGAGATTCCTTGTGCTGAGGCAGGCTGCCTTTGCCACCACAAGCGGCTGCTGCAGGACTTGGGTTCTTGTTCATGCGCTTGGCTGACCATAATTTCTGGGCTCGTGCTGTAGGTGGCACGATGCCGTCTCCAGCAGCAACCACGCGTACGTCGCAGACATGAACGACACCCAGCACTGCCGCGCCCCATATGCGCCAGAGCACAACACCCAGATGATGGTCTATGCTGCAAGCATGGCTGGTGAAGTGAGTCTTGGGACTGCCTGACACTAGCTGTGTGGGTGCTCTGCGGCTGCTGCGAGCTCTCCTTTGCAGGGCGACTCCTTGTCATCAGGACTGGAAAAACGCTGCATGAGCAGGAGCTGTACCACCTGACTGGTCAGCCAGACAGTGAAATATCAAAACTGACCACCCCAAGAGTAGGGTGTCTGTTCCACCTGAACTTACCCTGGATGGCGATGCCCCTCATGGGATATGCAATGCTCAGCCCAGTCAGTGAAAGCAACCTTCACTCTGGGCCTAACCCCTCTCGCCATTGCAGGTTCTCATGGCTGAAGACCATGCCAAAATCCTGAGGCAAGAGCAGGATCTCATGCCAGCAGCTGCATATGGGGACGGGTCCAGGTGAGGGTAGCATGCTATTATCATTGGCAAAAGTGGTTGTTGCAGCTCAGGCGCTGCTGCTGCTTTTGAGGAGGAAAGACAGGCCACTCATGATGACCGTCTTGCAGGAGGTGCATTGCACACCTGCATCAGGCAACTCAGCCAATCAAGGCCCCTCCTCTTCACCTGGTCTGCATTCACTGCAGGAGGTCACCCTTTCAGCATATTCATTTTCTGTTACACTCCCTGCAGGGAGTGGGCCATGCTCCCTCTTGTGCAAGTGCGCCATGCCAAGTGGACCTCCCTGAACAAGCTGCCCCACCCCCCCCAGAATGCCAGGGGCATGTGCCCCATCCCTGGGCTGGCGTATCAGTACAGCGTGGCAGTGTGGCACTTTGCACGGGCAATGTATTTTGCTGCCAAGGCGGACGCCCATGTCAGCCATGGTGCCGACCCAGACTGGTCCGACAACTATTACAGCATGTCCAATACAGACGTCTGGCGGCTGCAGGTGAGCACAGTTCTCCTGTGCACGTGCCCCATGGCAAGGATGCAGTGCAGGCCCCTCTCTCATTGCATTGCAGCTATGTTTGTTGCAGCTGCATGCATGACAAGGCTGCTGATGCGGCTCCTGTGCTGCAGCAACTCGAGGGTGACATGGAGAGGGAGCAAGGTGCCGTGCCTGGTGGTTGGCCGGGCGTCTACGGCTGTGACTACAAGAATCTCACGCGTGTCATGGTGCACATGGCAAAGGCTCGTGGCGCCTTCTCCCGCAAGGATTTTGCCACAGCTGAGGTGAGGCAGCAGCATTGCTGGACCAGTCCTCCTCAACTGTGACGCGTGCCTTGTGGCTGATGGCCTGTGTCGCCCTTGTGCAGGCTGAGCTGAGGACAGGAGCAAGCATTGAAGACCTGGGGTCCTACATGGTAGGTGCCTGATGAGCAGCTCCTTGATTCTTGCTGCCTGGCCCCGCACACACGCCCCTCACAACGCACTGTCCTCATGCAGGAGCCCCCCAGGGTGTTGCAGCCAGTTCGCCAGTGCTTGGGGTATGTGCTCCTTCAGCAGGGCAAATTAGAAGAGGCAGCACAAGTTTATGAAGAGGATCTGGTAGAGCACCCTTCGAATGGGTGGAGCCTGAAGGGGCTCATCACAGCCAAGCAGCAGCAAGACGCTGCTGACCCTTCTTTGGACAAGCTGCAAGCAGTCTTTGATGCCACCTGGACCCATGCAGACGAGCCGCTTGAGACCTCCTGTCCCTGCTTTTCAGAATCCAGTGGCTTTACTCACATATTTGGCTAGGCCAGCAACAGATAAGCCTTGGTCAAACATCTTGTACATGGTATGAAGTCTGTGGTGGTCAGTGCATCATTATCATCTCCATGTCAGCTGAGAGGAGCCAGGCAACTGATGGGGTTGTGGTGCTGCTCCAGGCAGCAGACATGAAGCTTACATCAATCAGCTGCCAGCCAGAGTGTACAATGCCGTTGATCGCGGCTACCGACTCAATCGACAGGCACCAAAAAGACATGGATTCCCGCACGGGGACTCGAACCCCGGTTTCCCGTGTGAGAGACGGGTGTGCTAACCACCTATACCATACGGGAGTGATATCTACAGAGTATCAGAGGAACGCATGCATCAAGAAAGGGGAAACCGGCCAAAAAACATCACCTCCAACGTATCTCGACACCCGAAAACGAGCCTTTATTTATTGATTTGTTGTTGAGCTTAGCAGCAACCGTCCATGTACACATGTGCAGCCTTTCAAACCAAACCAATGCTGTGATAAAAAATTATTCCAACTGTTAGCTTCCCGCACGGGGACTCGAACCCCGGTTTCCCGTGTGAGAGACGGGTGTGCTAACCACCTATACCATACGGGAATGGTGACACCTGAATACTCTAAGGAGCAATGATGAGTGCCATGGCGCGAGTTACGGTGGAGGTCATCACATGAGTGGTTGCGCCAGCCTCATGGGGCAGGCATGTACGCCCGTATATTCATTACAAAAGATTCATTCAGTGTGCTATAGACAATTCGATGTGCTAGGAGTACCCCTCATCATCGCCCCACTCAAACTCATCATCATCGGCACCACTGGCCTTGCCCACGCCTCCCTTGGCAGCCCGCTGAACAGCACCGGCTTTCTTTGGCCGGGCACCCACCCTGTCTACTGAGTCCATCAGGTCCTGCAAACGGGGACATCAAAGTGACGGTGAGAGCTGACAACGCATGCGCCAAACAGAGTGAGCTGACCCACCGGTATCTCGCTGATCTTGGGGGTCTCCCAATCCGGGTTCTTGCCCCCCACCAACAATTGCTTGATGCCAAGGTGCCTACAGGTCGGGCGGGGGATGGCTCCAGGCATTGCATTAATAGAGGTGATTCCGATAACCAGCTGCAACTCACTCTGAGCTGAAGTTGACAAGGCTGTTGATGAGCACATCCAGACACAGCTCATCAGCCACACCCATGTTCACCCTGCAGCATGATGCGGGCAGATGAGTAGCTGTGCTCAATTATTTGGGGGCAAGTGATGCTGAAACGACAAACCCACCAGCATCTGCACCAGGTCCCTTTGGTCTCCATGGTGCTCATGTCATGGAAGCTGGCTGCAAAGCCCTCGCTGGGAGCACTTGAGTCGTACTCCATGAAACTTGTCTCTCCCCCACCGTTTTGCAACACCTGTGTGACGAGGGTGCAAGCTCTGTAATCAGGAGAAGCTGCAAATTGTGCACAGAGCGATGCAGAGCAGACTTTAGGAGCGTTGCCTCACTTGCAGGTTGGTAGCGTCAAAGCCACCCAGGCGCCCAATGAGGAACCATGCGGTGAGCACCTCCTCAAGCATGGAAACCTCCCGCTCTGTGGGTGGGTGGTACATCTCAAACCACAGCTGCAGCACAGGCAGTAAATGTGAGTGCCAGAGCCTGGTCACCGCGCAGGCCTCGCCAGTCCACACATTAGCAAATCGAACGGTGGCAGCGTTTGCGCGCTCACCCAGGTGTTGAAGGGGTCGACACCACGAAAGCTGACTTGCATGGCCCCTGGCGCCCCGCTGGGCTCTGACACCAGCCGCTTCTGCTTCATCTTCATGCTCTCCTCCATCTGCAGAGTGTGTACGCATGCTTCAACAATGACAAGGCGCTCCGGCATGGAGATGCAGTGACCAGGCATGCCAGCTGGTCTCTTCAGATGTAATGCAGGGGTGGCAAGCACACACACACACACCCGCTGCTCAATGATGTTGGGGTCACCATTGGCCCCCGCGAGCAGCTCTGCAATTTCCTCATCAAACTTGGCATCCTCTTCCAAGGACCTGCACAAAGTCCATCGGCATTGACGGCGATGGGCAACAAACCAGACCAGCCATGCCCCTGCTGCTGTGCAGCCCAGCTCACTTGACGAATTCTCGTGTGAGGCCTGGGCTCTTATACTCTGGGCCGGGCGGCGAGGGCAGATTTCTTCTCTCACCCCGCCGCACTGCATGCAGCCTGCCTGCCTGATACCTGCAGTCTCTGGAGCTGCTTGGCTGCCACTTAGAAGAGTGTGGGGGACGGCAAGGCCTGCCTGAAGTGGAGCAGCAGCCAACTCCATGCAGATCCGGCCCCTGCATGCTGCTGGCTTGACAGTTCACTGAGCAAACATATGTAGCTGCCAAAGACTTTCGAGGTGTCGGCATCACTTGCCTTCTTCTAAGATGGCAGACAGTAAACTGCACAGTCTTTAGAATGGTGATTGGAGCATTGGGGTACCTCAAGTAGCTCTGCATGTGCAGGATCGATGCTGCTCTGACTCTTGCTGTCGAGCATTCGCTGGCAATGAGACGGCATCAGGGGAGCTGGTACCAGCCCTGATCTGTCCAACCAATCCCAGCTGTCTCTGAGAGGAAAACTCACAATTACCATGATGTTCAAGACGCCCTTCCAGGGCTACAGCGTGAAGTTTAGCCCGTTTGAGGATGGGCGCATTGCTGTGGCCACCTCTCAGAACTTTGGCATCATTGGCAATGGTCGACAGCATGTCTTACAGGTGCGCTGCTTCCATGGCGGTCTTGGTGCTTGCAGTTTTGCCAGCCACTCTCGCAGGCGCAGTCCTCGTTCGCGCTGGTGCTTGTGCGGACAATGAGCTCTCCCTGGCTTGCCAGTCAGGTCTTGCTGAATGTGCTGAATGCAACAGGGTTGCTGCTCTGCTGCAGGCTACCCAACAGGGCCTGCAGGAGGTGGTGGCGTTCGACACCACTGACGGCCTGTACGATTGCGCCTGGAGCGAGGTCAGGCCAATTTCCAGCTGTGCCACGTCTGGCTGCCAGAGTGTTGGGCTTGCCAGGGCTCTGCATGGAAATGCAGCTTGATGGGGCTCCAATGTACTATGGCCCTTCTGCGGGGGGCCAATGTAACCTGGGGTGCACTCTCTGGCAGCATCAACATGTAGTCAGCTCTCTCCAGCATCAATTATAGCAAGGCTTGCATTGTCAAAGCGCCTGCGCGTCGCTGCCTTTGCAGGCTCTCTCCATCTGGGCAGCGTATCCATACTCTGAAGGACTCTCGCATTCATTACTGTGCAGCTTTTTGTGTGGTTCCTGCAGGACAACGAGAACATCCTGGTGTCCTGCAGCGGGGATGGCAGCATCAAGGTGTGGGACCTGTCGGCTGCGCCCCAGTCCAACCCCATCAGGAGCTTCCACGAGCACAGTCGAGAGGTGGGCTGTCAGTGGCGCCCCTGGTCGGGGGTGGCAGGCCCTGCAGCTGTCTCTGTGATGACCAATACATAGCACTGCCGGACTGCCTCCGCCACAAGTTGAAGTTGACCTGCAGCGCCCAAGGGCTTCTCAGGTCTGGCTGCCTGTGTTCACATCGTGTATCGTCCTGCAGGCCTGAACAGCCCATGCTGGCAATGACAAGGCAAACATCACCTTGTTCTGGGCCACAGTGTCCTGCAGACGACTCCTCTCTGAGAATACTGCAGCAGCATCCAGCTGGGACTGGCGAAGTAACCACCCCCCATCCCCGCAGGTGTACCACGTCAACTGGAACATGGTGCGGCGCAACCTCTTCCTGAGCGCCTCCTGGGATGACACAGCCAAGCTGTGGGACCTGGACCACCAGCAGTCGCTGGCCACCTTTGCTGAGCACACCTACTGTGTCTACGCAGCCTCTTGGTGAGGGGTGGCCAATGCAAGCCTGCGCTGCTGCAAGCCTGCGCTGCTGCAAGCCTGCGCTGCTGGCCGCCTGCGCTGCTGTGCTGTGGGGCTGTTGCTCCAGGCCCAGCACCGCGTGTGGGCCCAGGGCAGTCTTGACACCTCTGCTGAGCTCACCAGCTCAAAGGCCGACTTGCGTGCTGACGGGCAGCTGTGCCCCCACCTGCTAGGGTGGACCAAGTACTCCTTGTATTGGGAAGGTACCCTTTGCGCTCGCTAACCGCTCAGAGGACGCTCCCACAGCTGACTAGTTCCTTGACCTCATCGATGAACAAAAGACACCTCTACCCAACAGCTCCAAGAGGATCCTGCCCCGGATGGTTCCCTCATTTGGCCCCAGCAGCAGCTGAATGCTGCAGTAGCTCCAAAATCAGCCAGAGTGTCACTGACAGCAGGGGATGCCTCATCTGCTTGTGCCTTCCTGCTGCAGCTCAGCAAGCTGTGGTGGCCGGTGGACCTCCAGAGATTGTCTTGGTCATCTACTGTGGTAGACACTGCTGAACTTGTACAGCTGCAGCCCCAGTGGCAACCATGCTTTCCAAGCCGACCTTGTTGTGCGCCAGCATGGAACTCACCCCAGTGCCTGACCTGCAGGTGCTCAGCACAAGCACACACAGTCTCAAAAGCCTTGAGCAACTGCTGCATGGGCTGCCCCCAAGCCTTGACACCTTTGCTGCCTGCACTACAGGTGCCCACTCAACCCGAGGTCGTGTCAGCTGCCCGGACCAACAGAGCAGACTGCCATGTGGCATTGCTCTTCTGTGCACCCATCTGCACAATGCGGATGTCTGTAGGACGCCAGACCATGCAGACATGTCTGTCACAGCCTCAATGGGCTTACTGCAAGCTGCTCTGTGGCACAGCTCTACAATACACTGCCACCCCCTGCAGGGATTCCTGCCCGTGCAGACCTGTCTGTCACAGCCGCAGTGGGCTGTCTGCAACCCACTCTGCAGCACAGCTCTTCAGCATTGCTACTCACAGCTGTCTTGCCGTGCAGGAATCCGGCCCATGCAGATGTGTTTGTCACAGCTTCGGGCGACTGCACGATGAAGGTGTGGGACCTGCGGCAGCCGCGGCCGACCCTGTCCATCCCCGCGCACCCCTACGAGGTGCTGACAGCCGACTGGTGCAAGTACAACGACTGCGTGATCGCCACAGGGTCGGTGGACAAGTCCATCAAGATCTGGGACGTGAGAGCGCCCGAACGCGAGGTCACCTCCCTTCTGGGCCACACGTGAGTGCCGAGCCGGACTGTCAGCTTCCTGGGCTGTGACAGCTTTGGGCCTGGGCAACAGGCGTGTGACGATGGGTATGTGAGGGCCTCAGCCATTGCAGGGCACCGTCCAGGCACCAGAACGGCAACTCACCTCCCTGCCTGGCCCACACATGGGTCTGTGAATCCTGCCAGCAGCAGCTCATGGGCAAGAGGTGAGGTGTGCGAGGCTGGCGCTCTGCGCTGGCTTCCAGCCCTTGGTTGGGCACTGGCAGGCGCTACAGGGTCAGGTCACCTCTGTTGTTGGGACACATGTGAGGCCGCCTGTGTGCCTGTTTGAGAGCCAGGGTCCTTGGCAGGTGGGCAAGGATGTTGCTGTGGCGTTCCTGTGCCACGTCGCTTCCCTGCCCTGGCACCCACACAGCTTGCTGGAGTGCCTTGTAGAGGTACAGCGCATGGTGACTGGGGGTGGCTGCTCCCTGCTGGCCCACACCAGGAGTGGCTGTGGGCCTGATGCCAACTCCTATGTGGTTGCAACCATCAACCAGAACCAGGTTGACTACAGAGTATCCCAAGAGGGGCATGGCCAAGTCAGTGTCAACAGTGACTGGCACGAGGGACGTAGTCCAGGCTGCATCAGGCCTGATCACTTTGTGTGCGCTTGACGGCCCTGTTAGATTCAGGTCCCAGTCAAGATACGCATGAGTGGATTGCTGGTGCTGGCTTGATGGTGCCAGAGGTGAGACCGCTCTCAATCTGAAGCATTGAGACTTGACACATGGAAAGCTTGCATCGAAGGAACTCCTGGTGTCACGGCTGAGGGCCAGCAACGCTGAGGCGCAGCCAGCAGCACCTCCAGGAGGAGTGTGCCACCCTGTGGGTCAGCATGGCTGTGCTCCATCTCCGCATGCTGCCCCACCCCACAGAATTGCCTTGGTAGAGCTGGTCTCTGACGGCTCCGTGGCGCAGGTTCAGCTGCTTAGCTTCAAGCAGCAGCTTACAGACCGACGGCCGCCCTGAGAGGCAAGTACGCAAAGGCTGCTTTGGCAACGTCTCCTTCGCGCAGCTGGCCTGCAGCTGTGGGCCTAAACTGCCCTGGCCGTATTGTTGCTCCCTCGTCAGACACCCTCTGCTGTGCTGCAGGTATGCAGTGCGCCGCGTGGTGTTCAGCCCGCACGCAGAAAACGTGGTGGCCTCCTGCAGCTATGACATGACTGTGCGCCTGTGGGATGTGGCAGCCCCAGAGGACGCCTTGCTCCAAGTGTGGGACCACCACAGCGAATTTGCTGTGGGCCTTGACCTCAGCACACTGTCAGAGGGCATGATGGCCAGCGCCGGCTGGGACGGTCTGTCGTATGTGTGGCACCAGAAGGGCGACCCGCGGCACTGACACCCTGACATGTGTTGGTCTGTGTGCTTGCTGAAGTTGTGCTGCCTGCCTTCTGCTTAGCTCCTAGCTGGAGGCCTCCTCTTCTTGAGAGGCATTGAAGCTGGACTGTTTCGAAGGCTCTCATGCTTAGTCACATCATCACATCACGATCAGCCACCATCTGCTGTTGATACCCAAGGCAACTTTTAGCTTCTGCTGCATGACGTGCTGCATGAGGAGCACACCTCTGCTGGTATCATGCATGATGCACATGTTTGTACCTGGCAACTATCAGCACCATGCTGGTGCTCAGCAGAGCATGCAGGAAAGCTGGCTCCCCTTCCCTCAGCTTCTGTGACAGCGCTTGCAGTTTGCAGGCTGGCTGAACCATTTTCGACTTTCACAGCTGACTTGCTTAATGCCTGACCTTGCATGGCGCAGCAATTTGCATGAGACTGTGTCGTTGCATCTCTACACCATACACCTCGACGACTCTGCTACCATCTTTCAGTCCACGTTTAGGACAGGACAGTCCTGCATGCATTTGTCCTTGAAGTTTGTGTGTCATTGTCACCATCGAGTATTTTCAGCTTGTAAGCATGGTCAGCCAAGATATCCCTGCAAGAGGCCATGGCATTGCTGTTTACTTGCACGTGCTCGGAAGGAATCTGAAATCACGCGTCCAGATCTATTCATGAAGGCATCGGGCGATATTTGTGATGCACATTAGCAGGCTTGGCACTCGAGAATAGGATCAGCGCAAAGTGGGTCCTGGATCTTCAAAAGGTCAGTGTGAACTCTGCAGAATGACCCTGATCTGGCAGAGGCAGCTTGCTGAATACTGATGGGACTTGCCTGGCCCAGTGGTTCAGTGTGGTCTCCTGCAACCTGTTTGCCCTCTTTGTTCCAAACAGAGCCAGGATGCCATCCAAGCTGGCTGTGTAGCTGTGGCTACAAATGCGCCAAAGTGAGCAGCTGAGGTGGTTGCCATGTAGGGACGCCAGCAGCCGCCCTGACAGGAGTGCTCATGCGGCCGCTCCTGGTTCACAGAGGCCAGTGGAGGCTAGCATGGAAGCAATGGAAGCCTGCTGCGCTGCAGGCAACATGCAGCCCCTGCTGTCTGTGGTCCTGGCAGCAGTGCTCCTGGTTGGGGCTGGCGCCGCTCCTGAGCAGTACAACATTCTCCAGGACCTGTCCAACACGTGCCAGGCCAACCTGGCAGCCAGCCAGGCTGTGGAGACGGCCTGTGGGTCTGGCCGCTATCAGAGCACCCTCAACCTGAACTTGCTGAACACAGGTGGGCTGCAGAACTCAGTGTAAGGGCTGGAGGCAGCAGCACTTTGCAGCGTCCACAGCTGCCTGTTCAGGATGCATGGCCTGCAAGGCTCTGGGCATGGGCGAAGGGTGCAATGCACAGCCTCGCCGCCGGTTCCCGCCAGTGGCCTCTGTTCTGCAGCTGCATTCTGTGCAGTCCAAGGCCTCATGACCTTGCAGCTTTGTCGGTGCCCGTCGCTGCGTGACCTGGACAGCAACGGCTTCAGGCCAGCTCCAGAAAGCAGCTCTCAGACTGCAGCTGCAGATCCTGGTCACTTTACGACCAGCTGGTTGGACCCAGAGTAGGGGCCCCATTTTAGCTTAGGCCCATATCCTGGAAGGACCATGACCCTCTCAAAGCTCATGCTGTTGAGTATTGTCAACCACCCGGGATCTGATGCTGACTTGGGCAGCAGACACAAATGGAGACTAGCTGCAAAGACAGCACAGGCGCTGCATTGGCCTGTGGATGGCAGGGAGAACAGACTGGCTCAGTACCTACCAAGGCCGCCCACTGAGGTCCTGATCTGCCCTGCATCCTGCTGCTCTCTCTCAGTGCAATGAAAAGGCACCCTGCAGAGTTCCCAGTCCGCAGTGGCTCTGCACTGCAAACTGCACTCACCGCCACACAGACTTGGTCAGTTACCCTGCAGGGCACGCCTCCCTGCCAGCACCCTGGACAGTCACCCTGCAGAAACCCTAATGCAGGCCACAGTGCCTTTGCACCCTGCACTCACTGCCACACCGGCTTGTTCGTCTGCCCTGCAGGCCACACCTCCCTCCCCGTGCCCTGGACAGTGACCCTGCAGAACCCCCAGTACCTGAACGCCTCTGCACCCTTCAATCTGGACCCCACACTGCAGCTGTCGGACGGCGCCGTCACAGGCTCAGCCAACAACACCTGGCAGACGCTGCTGGCTGGCGGGGCCAACTCCATGACTGTTGGTCTCACTGTGGAGTCTGTGTCCAATGACACGCAGCCTTACTATGTCCTGCTGAACGGTGAGTGGTCTTCCAATGACCCACAGCCGTGGTCCTGCTGCATGGTGAGAGTGAGCCCTGGGTCTCCTGGCTGCAGTGTGCTGCTTGCAGTTGAGAGTGGGCCAGCTTGGTACCTTGTTGTGCCACCAGCCTGACTGTGCTATCTGTGTCTGATGAGCTGCAGCATTGCTGATGGGTGGGCCTTGCATGTGTTTCCGATGGCAACAGGCTGCCTGCGGTCTGCTGCTTGCAGTTGGCGTGTGCACCAGCATGGCATCCTGGTGTGCTAGCAGCTGGCCATAGCCACTGGACCTGGTAAGATGCTGCGCCACAAGAATAAGAGCGTTGAGCCTGCATCATGCAGGCGGTCTGGCGGATTCTGCTGTCAATCAGCCTAGAGTGTTTTTGAGGGCAGCTGCAGCAACAGCAGGCACCAGTGGTGGCGCCTGCTCCGTCTCAGCGTCCAGGGCCTACTCAACGCCAACCCTACATACTCCATCACTCCCCATGTGCAACACCTGACAGGTGCACTCTTGTTGTGCAGGCGTTCAATGTCAAGTCACCACTTCCAGCCCTGGGCAGCTGCCTGTGGTGCAGCCCCAGCACACGACCACGCGGGATGGGCAAATCATTGGTGAGGCAGCTAGCTCCTGTCACAGAGGCCTTGCTCGTGCAGGGCAGTAGCAGCAGCTAAGCTGCCTTCATGGATGCCGCATCCCAGCAAGCCTACCACATGCACTGTGTCCGAAGCACATGTTTGGCAGCAGCACATGGCTTGGCAGCAGCATATGGGTTGGCAGCAGCACATGGCTTGGCAGCAGCAATTGCAGGCACGCCAGCCAAGAGGGTGCTGGGAGAACATGATTGGCAGCAGCAGTTGCAGACACACCAACCTCACAGTCCACTGTGCTGGCATGCAGGGGTAGACGGAGTTCCCATTGACCTGAAAGGGTGAGCGGCCCTGATCTTGAGCCAGCCTGGCTCAGCCTGAGGGCTCCAAGCTCCTCCTGCTCCAGTGCTCTTGTGCAACAACTTGCTGGGGCATGCAGCTGGCCAGCGCGGGTCGCTGCCTGCACACTGCTCATCAGTGCAGCAGAAGTGGCCTGCCCATGGCAAACAGGAGAAGCCCTGCGTGCTGGGCACACCAGGAAAGGGAATTGAGCTGCTGGCCAGTCAGGCAGACAGAGTCTGTCATCAGGAGCGTCTGCTGCAGGGTGGCCTGGTTTGGGTTTGATGGTGGCAGCACCATGGTGGACGGGCTGTGGGTTCAGGACGACCCTGCCTCCCCGGTCACAGGGCTGACGCAGGACTTTCAGACGGTGGCCCGCCGCATCGAGCTGCTGGGCTTCAACGCCATCAGGATACCCTTCAGCTTCACGGACCTGTACACCATGGGGCCCCGGAACTACACCAAGCCCTGCATCCATGCTGCTCCGGGGCAGGTGAGCTGCTGCGGATCTTACCTGATGGACAGCGAGGCTGGCTGCTGCATCACTCATCGTTGCCGGTGGCCTGCGTGACCTGGGCGGCACCAGCTCCAGGGCAGGCTTGTCCCACAGCATCCCTCAGACTGCAGCCGCATCTGCTTGACATGAAACAGCACAGCACAGCTCTTCACGACGTCTAGCTGATCAGAAGCTGTCAGCAGTTGATGGTGCATCTACTCACAATCAGGTGTGGGTGAACGTAGGCCAGGGCCCTTAACTGACTCAGGCTTGGCATGTCATCGGCAGCATGCCGAGGCGGCAGGCTAGCCAGTCTTGTGCAGTTTTGGGTGCTGCACTTCCCCCTGAGGGGGGTGCAGCATCCGCCCTTGCGCAGCAGATGCCATCTGCTTTGCTGTCCTGCTCGCAGTCTGCACTGCGGCACCACCCCCCTGGGACCCCTGTGGCTCTGCAGGTGCTGGAGAGTGTGACGCCCGCTGAGCTGCTGGACGCGGTGCAGATGCTGGACCTGTACGGCATCAACGACACCATGTTGAATGACGTGAGGCCTGAAGTGCACAAGTGTCGCGCAGACATGACAGGACCAAGTGGGCTGTGTGCTGAGGCCCGCACAGCCATGCCTGTTGATTACTTGCTGGCAGCGTGTTGCCACGTGAGGTGCAGGCAGGAACCTGTGTGCCTTTCCGCTTGAATCACACACCAGTGGCGCTGGGGTGCCTGCCGAGTACAGTCGGGAGGGATTGCCGGGACATGAGAAAGGCATGATTTCTTAGGATGCAGACTGATGGTGGTGCCATGCTATACTCAATCACAGATGATCATATTTGGGTAACGATCCATTTCACGTACGCCGACTTCCAGTGGTGCTCTTGACTGTGCAGACCCTGCTGGAGCAGAACATCACCAGGGACCTGTTTCTGAACCCTGAGTTCCTCAGTCTGTTGAATGGCACCATCGACAGCGCAGATGAGGCCGTGCCCTTTGACACACCTCATCTCTGCAATGACTACGTGCCACAGGTGGGCCACCGCTACCTGACCTGCGTGCTGCAGGCCAGTGCGTTTATCCTGCTGCGTGCAACACCCTCTGAACCAGCACCCTGCTACAAAGAATGAGTCAACAAGTTACGGCAACCTGATACACATGTACTGCCTGTCCTGAGCTGTCACTAGCTGGGGTCCAGGTGTAAGGTAGAGGGGGATCACGGCTGCAGAGCCTGCTTCTCTTCCCAGTGACAGGGCTGCAGTGGGCTACCAAGCTGCTCCTTGTAGACTGCCCTCCAAGCTGTACAGATCTGTGTGCAGCAATGCCCAGCCTTGCCTTGCTGTGCAGGACTCCACTCTGAATAGGTTCCTGTGGGTGCTGAGCTACTTTGCCAATCGTGGCTTCTACGTGGTGTTGGTGCACCAAAACAACAATGACGGCATTGCAGCTGCCTCCCCTGCGCAGTGGCTGCAGAGCTGGAGGTGGCTCATGCAGTGAGTCAAGGGCTCATGATGAGGGTGTACGGCTGCAAATTGGCAGCAGCGCTGCATCCAGCTGATGCAGTGCACCTGGTCAGGCATGTGCAGTGACTGCAGTGCTGTCCCTGGCTCAAGCCGTGAGGCTGAATGCATGCTGTCTGGGCTACATCCGACACACAGCCACCTAATAGACAGAGCCTGATGCTGCGGGCTGGCATCTGTTGTGCTCTCTTGCGGCACAATGTCTCTGGATGTCAAGCATTCAGCAGACCCGTGCTGTAGGACACAGGTGAGGCTTCACCTGTGCATGGCCGCTCGTCAGTGTACGGCTTTGAGGCAGCACAAAGCGCTTGCATGACATGCAAAGCAGTCCAATGCCAGCTTGCCCCTGTGTGGGGCGTGCGCATGACCTCACGCTTCCCCTTTTTGCAATGTGTGTCCTCGAATGCTGTCTGCAGATGCGCCACCTGGTGTGCTGCACCTCTGGCGCAGTGGCTCACCTTTTCCTTGGGTCAGTTGTTTGCTCTCAACCCTACGTGCAGGGGCATCAACCAGGACCCTGTGCTGCGTCTGCGCATCATCATTGACCCACTGAACGAACCTGACAGCTACACCATCCGCTGGGAGGCCAACACAACTTTGCACCTCCCAGGAGCCAGCGACCTCTACCTGAGTGTGATGGATGCGCTGTATGCCATCAACCCAGCAACGCTCTTCATGGTCCAGGTGGGACTCAGCATGCAGCACAACATGGTAGGTGCCCAAGTTGTTGGAAAAGCTAGGTCCTCGGCGTCGACATTGTGCAATCTGCCCCTAAGGCAGTGCAGCCCAAAACCCGCCGCAAGCATCCACAGACAGCAACCCCATCTGCCGGGCGCCAGGCCTGTCATCCAGGCACGATGTGGCCTCTGTACTTACTCACTCTGCCCCTGCGTGCAGGGAGTGCCTCTGTACTCACTCACGCTGTCCCTGCCTGCAGCAAGCGCCAGGGCCAGGTGCCAGGCAAGGTCTGGCTTCTCCAGTCACGCGCACTGCCCCTGCCTGCAGAGAGTGTCAAGCTCCAGGCGAGGTCTGGCTTCTCCACCCGCACACATTGCCCCTGCCTGCAGCGAGCTCGGAGCGCCGGCTCAACTGACATGCGTTGCTGCCGCCTCCAGGGGTGCGGGCAGGTCCAAGTCGGCCTGGTCAACAACTGGGGCGATGGCTTTGTCACAGACCCAGCAGTCCTGGCAGCAAACCCTGGGGCCAGCGACCCCAACCCCTTCTTCCAGAGCCTGATGAGCAGACCCTACCTGGACCAGGTGGTCATCGCCCCACACGTGTACCCTCCAAGCATCACCAACAACCCCACGTTGCCAGCCTCAGGGCCTGAGCTGCACATGCGCCTGTCCAGGTGGGGGCAACGGAGCAAGCTGTGGGGCAGGCACCTGGTGCTGGCTTGATGATGACTGTACTGTTGTTGCCAGCTTGGCAATCCCACATGTGTACCCCCCAAGATTCATCAAGGGCCCCATGACGACAGCCTGGGGGCCTGAGCTGTACATGCGGTTGCCCATGAGGGGCAAAAGAGCAATGCGTGGGGCTGGCAGCTGTTGCTGGTAAGAAGATACTTGGATTTTGCTGTTGCCAGCCCTGAGGTGCCTGTTCGGCACAGGCACCCAAGCAGTAATGTAAAAGGGAACATACAGGTGCATGTGTCTGAGGTGCCCTTTTATGGAGTCTGGCAGGGACTGGTGGAAGAGGCAGGGACCAGCATGGTTGGTAGAACAGCAGCTGGTGTCAGATGCAGTCATGTCTGGGCATGAGACGCAGCCTGGGTATGATGTTCGAATCCCCCAGGGACCTGCTGTCTGCCAGTCACATGTCTCTGGTCTTTGGACCACATCACATCTGCTGTAAGAACATCCTGAGCACTGCCAGGCCGTGCCGGCTGTGCTAGTAGCAAGTGGCAGCTGGCCTTGCAGCCTTTTTTTGTGGTACAGCAACCCATGTGGTCAAAAGAGGCAGCAAAGCATATATTTGTGGTCCCGCAATCTAGACAAGCAGCAGTCCAGTCACGGCATTGCTGCTGCCTGCTGGTGCTTGAGCTTGCAGGGCGGGCTGCAGGCTGGAGCACTGGAGCTGCTCAGGCAGTGCCGCTGCCCATGTGGTCCACAGCCCTGCCACAAGAGCTTGTGAACGACAGCCAGCGTCCTGAGCGGCAGCCCTCGCAGCAAGTGCCAGAGATGTGGATTGCCAGCACCTGGCATGCATACATATAGACAGTGCCGCACTCCATGCCCTGAAGCCTCCCTTGCTTGCAGGTCCTTTGGCTACCTCAACACAATGGGGTACTGCTTTGAGGGCAGCTGCCATCGGTTCCCCATCATTGTGGGCGAGACGGGCAGCTTGTTTGAGACACAGGCAGATGTGGACAGTATGTATGGTGAGCTCTGTGAGAGGTTGGAGTGTGCTGCTTCCACTGCTGTCCATGACGCTCAGCCTCACACTCCTGGCTTCGCTGCAGATATCATGGAGTACATGCACAATGTTGGCGCTGCCAGCGACGGCCAACACAATAGGATCGGCTCCTGGATGTGGTGAGTCACTTATCTGCCGCGGGTTCACATGTTATATTTCATGAGTATGTCATGCGTCCACCTGAAGGCTGTGCAATTAAGCAGCATCAGCTGTGCACTCCCGTCCGTGGCACTGAGATGGCCATCCAGCAGGTGCCTACGATGCACACTATGGCCACACTTGATGGCTTCTGACCAGCAGCTATTAGCTGGGTGTTAGGCACACTGTGTGCTTGCTTGCTCGTGCTTGAGTCCCCTACAATTTGTGGCATTCACCCCCTGGCACAGCCTTGCCCTGATTGCAGCAGCAGACTCACCCCTGGGTGCCCAGGACTCACACCCCAGCCTTGTTCTGCAACCTTTTTGAGCTGGTGGCGCCTGTTGCCACTGGTCGGGCCTCTTGAGCAGCTGTGGGAGGGCTACAACAAAGGAGCTTTGTCCTTTTGTCATGCACTGGGGGGCTGCAGGGTTGTTGGCACTGCAGCTGAGGCTGATTGCATGCAAGGCTGAGATTGCCCCCTGGCCAGCAATGTGGCCAGAGCAAACTACTAAAAGCCAGCGCCTTCACCCACTTCTGGTAGAGGGTGCCTCAGATGAACAGCCTCAGCTATGCAGGGTGCTGACGCCAGCTGGCTGATCTGTAAAGCTGGACAACACACATCTGGTGCTCAAGCCTGCATGGTGTTCTGAAGCCCCAGCAATGGCAGGCACTGATGTCATATCTTGGCGTACCTGGCTGACTCAATTGTGCAGGTGGGCTTGGAATGCTGATTCTGGCGACACTGGCGGCCTGGTGCAGGACGACTGGGAGTCCATCGTATGGCCAAAGATTGACTACCTGACACAGCTGGGACTGGAGCCCTGGTACCTGGCTCTGCAAGACGCCCTCGAGCCGGCCATCTTTCAAGGGCTGAATGGCACCCTCTTTGATGATGTGCCTGCCAATCCACCACGGCCAGCATTCTACATTCCAGGTTGGGCCCGCCACCGGCATCTGCCTGCTGGTGGCATGCTGGGTTGCAACTGGATACCACCCAGTTGTATGCAGGGTGCTGCCTGTCAGAGCTGTGTGACACACCCTCCTCCGGCTAGGGCTGCTGTGTTGCTATGACTTGCTGGGCATTAGGGCAGGGCAGCCACCATCGTTCCACAGCCCATCACCACCAAGACAAATTCACCCTGCTTGCGCTGACGTCAGCCCTTGAGGCTCATTTATTGCTTGCAGAGACCCCAGCGCCACCAGTCTGCAGCGACAACCCTCCAGACAACGTGTACACCTGTGCCCAGCAGCAACAATTTGGGAAGTGCTCTGTAGGTGCGCTTGTACTGTCAAATGCGACCTCTGGCGGTCTCATGTCGGCCATGTGCACACTTCACTATCTGGAACCCAATGCTGGCAACTTTCATCAGCTCACCAAGTTCTGCGCAAGGTGCTGTCATATCATGTGAGAAGCAGCGGACAGGATATGATACAAAGCATGGCTGTCTCCCCTCTTGCTGCAGACTGGATGGTGGCTGGCAACTACTGCGCAAGCACCTGCGGACGCTGCCCAGGTACTTCTGCCGAGGACTGCTTCTGCGCTTTGCACAGCGTTTGGATCTGGACTGCTGTTTGTTTCGATGATTTGCAGGTGGCGGTCCGCACACGGCTTGCCCTGCTCCACCTCTTCCTGCCTGCAGGCAACAGCGCTGCTGTGGCAGCATCAGGAGCCACAACTCAAGGGTCAGCTGGTGTGGAAGCAGCGCCAGCACCGGCTCCTGTCAGCCTGCCAAATACAGCTCACACAGGAAGCTCTGGCACGCGCCTGGCTGTCCTGCCAGAAGCGGCGCCTTCCCGGCTGGCCTCTGCATCAAGAGCTCCAGCTCCAGCCCCAGCAGCAGTAGAAGGAGAAGCAGCTCCCGCCAGAGCCCCAGCAGCACTCCTTTCGACGGCGCCCACCCAAAGTGAGGGCAAGCTGCTGTGTCACCTCATGCATCTTCACTTGCCAGCCAAGCAGGCATGCTTCCCTCGGCTGCCCGATGGCAGTCAAACTGAACACCTCGAGCTTTGCAACCGCACCTGTTGAGACTTGAAAGCTTGACAGTGGTGACATTGCTCTCGCACAACCTGTTGAGGAATGCAGCATGTTCGCAGGTGGTGCATACCTGCCTGAGGGAGCAGTTCGTGGCAGCCCCACAACCACCGCTGACGTCAGCGCCTCTGGCCGGCGGCTTCTAACCTCCTCAGAAATTCTGGCAGCACCTGTGCAAACGTTCTCCCCTGCTGAGACTTTAACCGTTGCTGGCCAGCCAGATGCAGTCGGCCTGGCAAACTTGAGCCGTCTGCTGCCAGGCCCAGCCAGCCAGGAGCCGGAGGTTGAGACTCTGAACGTTGCTGACCGGACAAAGGCAGCCAGGCAAGCAGATGCGGATCTGCAACAGGCTCTGACTGGTCTAGTGCCAGGCCCAGCCAGGGAGGAGCTGACCGCTCTGGAGCTGACAAGCAGCATAGAGCGGGTACCTGCCGTATCGAGGCCTGGTGCAACGAGGCCGGAGTTGCACACAGCTGCTGCAGCGCCGGCCGCAGTGCTCTTGCAGAGGCCGGCATGGAACCAGACAGGGCTGCAACAGCGGAGCCTGCTACATGCACATGATGGCGCCCTTCGAGCGGGACAGGCCATGTTGCCAGGCCAGGCCTGCAAGGTGGAAGTTGCTGCAGGCTTCCCCTGGCAGCAGCACTCGGGCTCGTGGCTCAATACCATAAGCATGCGCGTTACAAACACAGGTGCGTTCACCTGCCATGCTTCAAGATGGTGCCATGCAGTGTATAGGCAGCCTTCCTGACAGTGCCCTTAGTGGCGCATGCCTCATCTGGACTCCCAGGCGCCCCTCAGCTGTCATCAAGTGGGCCTGTTGCAGTCACGCAGCCTTGCTGTCTGCAGGCCCCATGCCCCTGCAAGTGCCATACCAGATTGTGTTGCACAACCCTAGCTGGGGCGGCGCACCCAACAGCTGGAATGTGCATGTTGATGAAGCCTCAGCTGGGCTCATACTTGGTGAGCAGCACTGTGCAGCAGCTGCCATCAAGCTGGTGCATCGGCCTTTCTGCTTGCAGTTGCCGCCTGAGCTTCTTTTTCATGCTGCTGCAGCTGCAACATGTCCTGCAACCTGCTGAGACTGTGTTGCAGGCAGCATACACAGAAATGCAATGTCACTTGGTGGCAATGGTGGCTCGGGCAGCCTGAACTGGGTTGTGCAATCCTCCAAGTCTGACTCCTGGTTTCCAACTTTGGTGGAGCTGAATGGAGAGGCATGCATGCTCATGGTCACATGACATCTTGTCAAAGTGTTTGTCAATCACGGTGGTCATATACCCAGAGAACACCCAGTTGTCCAAGAATTGCAACCACCAGAAAGCCATTGGCACTACCAGTCCCCAAGTCCCTCAAGTGGTAGGACAGCAAACCATGCCTGCACTGCCACCTCCAGACTGTCAACTTCCTCTACCAGGGTCTGCTAGCTTCCCCATCGACTATAGCACAATGGCCCGGCCCAGTCAGAATCAGTCTTCTGAGATTTGAAAGAATGCTTTACTCGTTATTGCAGACTGCTTAGCTGGGTGACAGATTTGGGCAGGCCCAGCTTGTAGGGATCTTTGTTGCAGCACAGACAATACATTGGCAATTTTGGTGAGCTCTGACAATGCTGCTGCAATCTGCTGTTCAAGGGTCCCATTTCAGCCCAGTCAGACCTTTTGTGAATCACAATTGTCAGCTGGCAGCTGCCACAGATATCACACTTTAACCACAGATGAAAATGGGGCTCAAGCATGACTTCTAGAGCACCAACAGCGGGCAGGCCTGCTTCAGGGTATACTCTGCTTCTGGCAACTGCTGCCTACTCAAGCTGTGCTGCCGACTGCTCTGGCTCTGGCAGGCAGGTCAGCACTGGAGTAAGTCTGTTGATGTGCATTGTTATACAGAGCTCCCCTGGCTGGCCGTGCTCTGGAATCTGAGGCCTTGGCACTGCAACAGGCCGCCACCTCACACAGCTTACGCGAGCCAACCTCTGCAGCAGGTTGGCCACAGCACAGCGCTTCAGGGATGCGCATCGGCATGAGCTTTACAGGTGGCCTGTGAAATTGAATTTTCAGTGTTGCTAACAAGGGAGACAAAGGGTTTCTGAACCGTGCTGGAGTAGAACACGCAGGTGGAACCTATTGATATGGGGTGAGACCAGCTCAGTCGCTGAAGAGCTCGTCAAGCAAGCAGCAGATGCACAGCAAGAACGCAGCGTCAAAGCCTGGCAGGATGCGGATGGCGTACGCGTCCTTGCCTGTCATCTTGGTGGACGTGGACTCCTTCCGACTGATCTGCAGGCACAGCGCAGCCACAGCTCAGCCTGGCAGCTTGATGAAGTGCAGGGGACGGACTTCCAGCAGCACAGAGCCAGTCGTCAAAAGCTGCCTTACGGGCCCCATCTCAGCGCAACCCCGCTGGCTGCAGCCTGAGAGGCAGGGGAGGGCAGCACTCAGCCGATGAATCACTGCAGAAGGCTGCGCGCCCGTCAGAGGGGAGAGGGCGGCTGACACTCTCCATACCCTCTGCAGTGAGCCACGGCAGTGCAGAACTCCTGGCCGTGTGTGATGCAGGGGCCAGAACCCAGTGTCTCCCGCTGGAGGTTCAAGGCCTTTCAAGCTGGTAGATGGGCGGTCAAACCAACGCAGCAGCATGGCCTGTCCCCATTTGCACCACAACCCGATAGGCTGTGAACCCAACAGGCTGTGCGCTGCCTGGAGACAAAATCAGAAACAGGGCTGCCATCGATCCACACAGCTGTGGCAGTGCGTACCATGGGCGGTTCACACACAAGGAGGTGCATTGCCATCTCGAGCAGGGCCCCACCTCAGCGCAACACTGCTGGCCACGATAGAAGATGTAGAAGGCACGGGCCTTGATGTCGCCTCGTGCCTGGTAGTCTGGCGTCGCGTTGGCAAAGTGCAGGCTGGGGTTGTTGGTCAGGAAAATGGACGCGCAGTTCTGGTTTTGGAACTTGTCCTTGCGCATGGAGGCCACCCTGCATGGGCAGGGGGCGAAGGTGTGCCAACCATGAAATCTGCTGCTGTGCAGGGCCGCAGCCTCAGCTGTAGTCTCGGCAGCAGAGGCTACTGGCAGCAGGGGCCATGGCCTCAGTTGTTGCCTCGAAGGGGCAGAGGACCAAGTAAGGCAGTGCAAGGGAGACCCTGCAGGGCCACCAGGCAGGCAGAAAGGTCTCAGTGTTGTGAATTCGTTCAGGTTCCTCAGGGGACAGCCTCTGCTGCAGCCAGGGAAGGCAGGCAGCCTGGTGCTGGACTGAAGGGGGGCTCCCTTCACTCTGGCTTCATAGACTTGGGAGGGCGCGACACTCACCTGCTGCCCTTGTTCACCCGCTGCCTCTGCGAAGCTCAGCAGCTGAGCTGCTCATGCGGGCACCTCTCCGAAGTGGCTTAGCTGCCGGCGCTGCCTGCCAGTGCATGGCTCACCTGCTGCCCCTGCTCTCCTGCTGCCTCTGCTGCGTCCAACCAGCCCACAGAGGCAAGTCCAGGACAGCACCCAGCTGCCTGCACCCCGCAAGTGCATGGCGTGGCCCACCTGTTGGTTTTGCTGGCGCCCGCCCCCTTGCAGATCAGCCAAAAGTCTTTCATCATCTTCTTGTTCATGCTGGCCACCGTCTGCCCGTGCACCGTCCTCAGCTCACGGGCTGACTTGATGGACATCGCGTGGGCGTCCAGGATGAAGCACTTGTTGTCCTGAAGGTCCGTGATGGACATGTCATCCCCTGTGCAGGGGGGTGGCCTCGATCAGTCCACAGCTGTGGAACCTCAGGAAACTGTTTGACATTGTCCTGAGCCGACATGCCGTCGCCTTCACAGAGGGCTGGCACGCTGTGCCCAGTATGCATTGCATGCCCAGGACCCCACAAGGCAGGGGAATCTGAACAGGGGCAGAAAGCCTCTAGTTGATGTAGGCGCATGCTGCCCAGGCGTGACACAAAGCGCCGGTGGGTGACGCAGGCGCATGCTGCCCAGCCAGAAGGCTGCTATGATCTGTTGCCCCAGGCAAGGCAGAGCATGCACTGAGACGTGCCACGTTGCTGCCCTCCCCATCATCTTGGGGGATGCCCCAGCTGCTGCTGCGCATGCCAGCATTGACTGAGACGCACAATCCATATCAGCCCTGTCGATCATAGCCTCTTTGACAGCAAGTAGAAGAAGCTTTTGCGCAGCCCCACTTTCAAACCTGGCAGGGGACACAATTCGGTGACCTGGCAGCTCCCTGTGTGTACTGTGCTGAAGTGAGAGCTCACCTGATGCACTCATGAGGTCCTCCTTGATGAGGTAGACGGCCTCGTGGGGCAAGCAGAACTGGGAGTCGATGACCGGAATCATGTTGGCCCCCATGCCCATGCCCCCTTGCTGCATGCCTCCCTGCTGCATGCCCATGCCCCCGCTGCACGCAGGAGGCAGAGAAGGTGGCCATCCCGGCAAAAAGCGGCAAGGAGCATGGAGGTGACGACTAGCTGAGTTTGCCTTTATGCAGAGAGCAAATCCATTCCTGGCGCACACTTACGCAGCAAAGGATGAACCAGCACTCAGCACTGCACACAGCACAGAGACGACTTGTAGCCTGCGCCACCCCCTGCTTCCCGGACATCAACCATCCTGGAGGGTGACTCACCCGCCCTGCTGGCCGTAGCCTGCTTGGTAACCACCCATCATTCCAGACTGCTGGCCATAGCTCTGCTGCCCCATCATTCCAGGCTGCTGGCCATATTTTTGCTGCCCCATCATTCCAGGTTGGGCCCCCATGCCCTGGTTCATATTCATGCCAGGCTGCCTGCACCGCCAGTCAGGCGTCTGTGGTGCAATGGCTCCCTGACTATGCCAAGCAGGCAATACCTGATGTTCAGGGATGCATTGCAGCAGATGTGGGGCTTGTTTCAAACTTGTGATTGCCTCAAGCACGCACATTCCCTGTTCAGACATGCATGGCAGCCTTGTTAGGGCAGATGTGGGTGATCTGAGTGATCCTGGGGGCTGGGCTCAGAGCTCTGCTGTGTTTATGGCACTGTGTTGGGCTCATAGACTACTCCCCAATTGCATGCATACTAAAAGCACAAGGAGGCATACCATACTTTGGGCCACCACCCGTGGCTACACAGCATCTTGCACCCCTGGTACGCCGCGGATAGATAACGCCTCATTTACACTATGTTATGGACAATCACAGCCTCACCCATAGTTGCCCTGGTTGTAGCCCTGCTGGCCTCCCATCATGCCAGGGCCGCTCATTCCATGTTGCATGCCGCTGCCGCCCATGCCCTGGGCAGCAGCACGGAACAGTTTAGGGTCTGCAGCAGCACAAAACGTCTGGGCCTGTACAGCCCAAGCTGGACACTGGCAGATCCAGCTGCCTTCTTGTATTTGTGTTAGACATCAGCGCTGTCTCTGTTGATAGCGGCCAACAGAGGGGCACTCTGCCGGTAAGGCGTCAAGCAACTGTTTCCGGGGCGCGTTTGGGTGGTCCGTCAGTGTGAAGCCAGCATGCACAGAGCTGCGGGGGGAATGCAGACATGGAGGCGAAGAGCGCACCCCCGGCCCATGCAGGCAAAGCAGGGCCGCATATATGACACCACCATCTGCCCCTGGTGGGGAAGGGGCAGTGAGTTCAAGACCCAGCTCCCTGCAATCTATACTCACAATGTTAGGCTGCATGCCCTGTTGCCCCATCCCAGGCTGGCCGTACATGCCCTGCTGCCCCATGCCCTGCTGGCCGTACATGCCCTGCTGCCCCGTCCCAGGCTGGCCATACATGCCCTGCTGCCTGCAGCGCAGCCATGCACAGAAGCTGCGAAAGAGCTGTGTTGCATGGTCCCATCCTGGGCTGACCGTACAGCACCTGCTGCCTGCAGTGGCAACCATGACAAACCATTGCAGATTTGAGAGACGGCTTCATTTGCTCTTGCTGGGGCCACCTGCTGTCTGCGGTGCAGCTCAGTGCGCGGCTCAACACTGCTGGACGATGCTGCTGGGGGTAGAGCCTGTGGAGGACCTGCAATGCATGCATATGGGATGACTGACTGGCCTCCAGGGCGCTGCACAGCCAGACGAATTTGCGATTGCCGAGTTCTCAAAGCTTGAAATGCCTGACTTTGCCCCTCTTGAATGGCCAGGACCGCAACAGGCCTGGATTTTGCATAGCAAAGCACTATCCTTGCCCTGCCAGGACAGTGCCAGGCACGAGGCCATCAGGACAGCGGCAGGCACAAAGCCGCCAGCCTATCTGCTACTCCAAGGAAACCCAGCCTGGGGGCAGGCCCTGGATGCATTTCTGTTGCCGCATGACAAGCTTCAGCAAAGGCGCCCTCGAAGTCCATGAGGGTGCCTGTCACAAGCTCAGATCAAGATGTTCACAGACTGGGCAGCAGGCCCGCCAGCACACCAACTGCTGAGCTCACCCGCCCTGGAAGCCCTGCCCAGGGTTGCCATACCCCTGCTGCATGTTGCCTCCCTGCTGACTTGGGTTCCTGCAACACCGCAGGGCCCAGCTCGACTGTCGACAATGTCAGAGGCAGGTGCCTCACAGCGCTGCAAAGCAGAGCAGAGCAAGCTGCCCACCACTGCTGATTGTAGCCTTGTTGGTTGTAGCCTTGCTGCCCCTGCTGCGGAGGATACTGTCCCTGCTGGGGGGGGTACTGGCTGCAGCACATGCCAGCCAGATTGGTTGAGCACCCCATCCCTCAGAAGAGCGGCCCCACTGTGTATGATCATACCCCTCTTGCAATCATGCTGAGCCCACAGTGCAGTATGCGAGCACTCCACCAGCCATACAGTGGCGGATTTTCACAAGCAGCTCACTGGTGGCTAGCGTGCAGATGCCCATCATGCTAATGTCCCTGGATTGCCACAACCTGCCAGGCGGGGTGTAGAGTTCGCAGCGAGTGCAGGGCAGTCACCAAGGCACTCACCTTTGGCTGTTGTTCCACATGAAAGAGGGTACTGGAATGCGGACACCCAAGTCGCTGCAGTTCTCGGCTGCTTGGGATTCTGGTTCGCTCGATGCAAAGCTGAAGGCACCCAAGCTGGCAGCAAAATGCTGGGATGATAAAGGAAATCTGATTACATGATCAAAGCCTCATGTCACACCACTGGTCAAGCCTTGTTTCGTGTGCATAATACAATCTCTGTCGTGGCTGGGGCTCGCCTCCCTGTCCCACAACACACTGGCAGCTTGTTCATGGCAGCTATGCTGCCAGCAATCACCCTGATCTGCACTACAGGCGAGTCCTTTCACGCTGAGCTGATCAGCGGACGCACACATCAGGACAGTGGTGGCATCAGACTTTAATGCTAACTGAGGCTGGAGCATACACAGTTCCAATCAGTTGTGAGGCACGGCCAGCATTCAATCTATTATGATGTGCAAGCACAGCTTCTGGACACCACCAATAGCCTGACTGCCAGCATGCTCCTGCTAAAGCAGGCGAGATAAACCCAGGCCTCCCTGGATGATAGGCTGCAGGCACGGCTGCAGCTGACTAGTGCGCAGGTCTTTCGAGGCACAACGCTACAGGTGGCAAGGGCTCTCTCACTGTCAGTGCTGTGCATCAGGCCAGAACGACACCTCAGACACTGCTGCGTGGCTCCTACAGATCAGCAGAATGCCAGAAACAACCCTTGGCAGGAACCTCTGTCACTCCTCAGGTGGGCTCTGCAGAAAGGCCCTGGTCGCCAGCATACTTGCCCACCCCTCAGATGTCAAGTCAACCATTGCAGCCAAGCCACTGCAGGCCCTTGAACTCTTAGCAATGCCCACTGAGAGCATCCTTTCAGAAAAGGTGGGCCTCCTAGGGGCTCACAAGGAACGCCCACCAGCAGCTGCTCGCCGGCAGCCTGCTCACACTCACAGCCTGTGGCCTGCTGGCTGACCGCCTCTGTCCAACACTGCTTCACAAGAGTGGGCAACCAGATGCGCATGTCTCTAGTGCTGTATCCACAATGCACAGCTCCTGCATTTGCTTCTCCCCAGTATGCTGGCAACCCAAGATGGAAATGGCATTGAACAGCCGCAAAGCCCACCTCTCAGCCTTTTTAAACTCTAGTAGCTCTCTTTCTGTTGCAGGCCTTGCTGGGACAGCTCAGCAGCGCAAGCTTCTGGGTCTCATGTCATGTCAACTGCTGGAAAGGCTGCTTTATTGACAGTCCATGCCGATTTTGGGTGAAAGCAGGCTCCTGAAGCTGTAGCAAGCCTATGAACACCCTGACACCATGCGGCAGACCCCAGCCACATGTAGCATGAGAGCTCTAGGAGTGTGCTGCAGCCCATTGGAAGGTTTTGGGGATGGAGGACAGCTGCACAGCTGTCTGGTACACCCATGCTTCTGAGTGTAAACTTAAAAACGAGCCATAGGTTGCTTCATTTGTTCAGTGATTGGTTTTGGGAGCTCTCGCAGGCGGCGGGGGCATGCTGCCGGCCCCGTGCCTGCTGCGCTTCACACCTAGCATGGCCTCCACCTTCTTGTTGCCAACAAGGGGGGTGTCACCCCCACCCAGGTGCCCCAGGACAGGGGTGGGCGCCGCATCGCTGTGCACCGTGTCGTAGCCGCTGAGGGGGTCCGCCATGGCCTTGCTCCCCTTGACCACCACGTGGTTGGAGGGCTTGCTCTGCAGCATCATGACATGTGAGTCAGTGCAGCCTAGCCTGAATCCACCGCGCAGGATGTGCTGCCCCCCACCCCCCCCCCCAGCAGTCTGGCTGTGCAAGAGCATCTGGCCATTGCCGTCACACAGGAGTCCAGCACAGGGCTTCAAGTCTCAGACAGCAGTGGAGGAGGCCTGAGCAGATGCACAGCCTCAGGCTAATACGGCTGCAGGGCCCCCCTGCTGAGCTCCCCTGCACCACACCTGCTTGGACAGCTTGTGCTTCATCATGGTGTTGTCGGCCATGACGCTGCCGCTGTTCTTCTTGGCGGCCATCTCATTGGCCACCTGCCTCATGATCTTCTCCTTGCTCTTTTTGCTGGGGTAGATGCCGTGGAACCTGCAGACAGCCAGGGTACACTACTGAGCACGGGCAACAGCAGCGGTCTGCGGAGCACAGGAGCCTGAAGCCTGCTGGCGTGGTATCAACTGCTGCGGAAGCTACAGGCAGTGGCCAGACTTCAGGTCACCGAATGTGCATGCAGATGGCGGCAGAGGACTGCAAAAGCAGCGCAGTTTGCAGCGGGGTCCTGCCATGCCACCTGCATGAAAGCAGGCGGGGAGAGCAGGGGTGGACTGCAGCAGGAGCCTTCAGAGGTTGAGTGCACGTTCAAGCAGTGGACCATGCCCAGCACAATAGGTGTGTACTTATGTGGCTGCAGGGCAATGCTGCCATATAAAGGTGGCCTCCAGCATGTGGCCCTAAGCCCTGACTAGCCTCATCTGTTCGTCTACTCGAAGCCAAGGCAGCATGAAGTCAGTCAAGGCTGCATGACCACCAATGAAGAGCTGTCTGCCACACAGAGGAGCCGTCTGCCACACAAACAGCAGTCAAGGCAGCCCTTGATAGGCGTGGACGACCTGGTGGCTGAACCAAGGCCTGTGCAGCAGCAGAGCTGCAGCCTGGGCTGCCCCAATGTGCATCTGAGATGCCCAGGGCACGTAGACTGCCCACGCAGCCACAGACGGCAGGTCAACACTGTCAGCAGCAGCTAACTGCGAGACTGAGCAGCTCGCATGGATTGAACAGACAAAGATGAACAGCACAGCCTCTGCTTAGACGCAGCTGCAGGGCATGCAGCCCAGGCCGCAGCGCACCAACCATCACAGCCAGCAGGTAGGAACATGAGCAACAGCATGCTGACATCAGAGCAGAAGGCAGGAGAGAGTGCCAGCTCAGCTGCTAGAGTGTGCAGGACACCCCACAAGGCTTGCACGCTCCCGAGAGGCAGACGTGCAACAGAGCCTCTGTATCAGCCGTCTGGCAGACCGCACACGCGTGGCAGGCATGCAGCCTTCCCAGGCAGCGTCAGCATGAGGCCCACCTGTAGGCCACCTCCCGGAAGGCCTGCTTGGGAGTCAGCACGCGCCCATACTCATCGCGGCGGGTCAGCGCCATCTCCACACGATTGGCCACCTGGTCTGCGTGGTCACCCCCCTGGTACACCTCATCTGTAGGCAAGCAGATGCAACCAGATGTCAGGATTTGCAGAGCAGACTCATGTCAGGTATACATACTTCAATGCCTCAAGTTTGTTGGGACCAGGTACAGGTGGTCCGCGTGGTCACCACCCTGGTTCACCTCATCTGAAGGCAAGACAGCTGGGGGGAAAGTCAGCTTTGCCTGCAGAGCAGACCCATGTCAGGTGTACATACTTCAATGCCTCAAAATTTAGGGGCCAGCCGCAAGGCAGCTGCTAGTGTTGCACAGTGCAGCTGCCAGCTCACTGAATGTTTTGCAAAGCCATGGAGCTGGAGCAAAGACGTCTGGAGCAATCCAAGGACAGTGCACAATGACAGGCTGCTCTGCGCAATCCTTGACAGCGCTGCAGCGTGCACTGCATGACACCGAGCAGCTGCTGACCTTTACCACCAGGTAGCAGATATGCAAGTCGGCCCTGCACCCACTGTCTGCTGCCATTTCCAGGTTCTAGAGCTCAGTGAACACTGCACAGAGATGGCCTGACTCATTCAGATACCACTGTTGTGCGCTGCGGCCTGCAGTGCAGCCAACAACCCTCATCAATCAGGCAGTAGGCTTGCCCAGGCTGATGACCGACTCAGGCCTGCAGCTCCTACCTAAGCCGATGAGAGCGACCTTCTTCTTGTCGTTGGCGCGACCAGCCCAGTGCACCTTCTCCTCCAGCTCACCCCGCTCTTTCAGCAGGGACAGAACGCCGCCTAGCCCTGCACAGCTCATTACCGACTCAGTCAGTCCACCAGGGAGCAACTTTGTGGACCACGGGCTGGCAAAGGTCACAACCCTGCCTGCAGTGGTTGCTCCAACTGATTGAGAGGGTTGCCAGCACTAATCAGAATTGGCAGCTCTGGTGAAGTCATGGGCAATTGGGTGGACACAAGATTGGGAAAGGGTGGCTTCCACCCTTGTGCCCATCTGTGCGCAATGATATCATGACAGTTGCCCAGGCTGACAGCATGACGCCCACTCAAGTCTTTCTTGATGTGCGCCACCCAGTGCTGCAGACCCACACCTAACCAAGACCCCACCTCAGAGGCCCAGTCATAAAAGAAAACATAATGCACCCAGCGCTTACTGAGTGATGTTGCAGCAGTAAGCCTCCCATGCATGAGCCAGCAGTGCTGGATGCATGCTTCCCGCCCTGAACAGCCATGTCAGTGCCCCATGATGGCCTCTTCCTCTGGTCCCTGTGCTCTCCCAGCAGCAAAGCCAACCCCTGCTTCTTGGGCCCTGCCACAAGCCATGCAAGGCCAGCTATCCATGCAGCCTGTGCTGCCCCACCTTTGCCAATCTGGGTCTCCCGAATGACACTGGTGTCCTCCTCCTCCTCCTGCTGAGCCTCCCTGGCAGCCTTAGGCTCTGGGGCGGCGTCCAGCTCCATCTCCACTGGCTCCCCATCCTGCATCTGCGTGACCCAGTTCCCCACCCTGCACACAGCCAAAATCATCAATGAGCCTGTGTGGGACGGCAACACATTTTAGGGACCTAGTATCGACCGAGTCTCAACCCAGTTTCCACCCACCTCCCTACCCTGCACACAGCCAGAGGCATCAACGGGCCTGTGTGGGCCAGCAATGCATTTTGGGGACCCACTTCTTCACCTGGCACACAGCCAGAGGCATGAATGAGACTGTGTGGGACCTGCTGGTCAAAGACTTTCCCTCTGAAACCCCAGACAGCAGCTGATCTCCTGCAGTGGCATGCAGAGGCAGTCTCAAAAGACAGATCCACCGTAGACAGCCCACTGCAGTCTGACTGCAGCAGAGATGCAGCCAGCTTTGCATGCCTCCCATGACTCTCGACCACCCACACTGAACTGAAGGCACACCACTCGTCCAACAGCAGTGGCCACAAGCTTGCTTATGCGGCCCACATTGAGTGTGGAAGCAGCAGAGGTGGCCCCCACACCACTGCGTGCTGCTGTGTTGCATCCTATCCGGCAAATTATGTCAAGCAGTTTGGAAACATGTGCATGAGGTCATCAAGCAACCACTTGCAAACCCACTTTTTTCGGCGCTTGGGTGCAGCAGGCGTTGGGGCTGCCTCGTCATCGTCCTCCATTGACGGGCGCTCCCGTCCCTTGTGAGCTGACCTGCCAGCCCCCTGGGGCTCCTCTGCCTCTTGCAGCTGGATGCTTCGCGCAAACTCTGAGGCCTCAGTGAAATCTAGGTCGGTGAGGGCTGGGTTGCCTGCAGGCCAGGACAGAGGGGGCTCAGTGGCTGACATGCGTCGCCGCAGAGGCCTCTGTGAAGTCAGGGTCTGTGAAGGCTGAGGTGCCTGGTGATTTGCATGTCTCACACCCCCTCCAAGGCACACCTGCTGCCTGTCATGAGCCTGGGCCGGCAAGTCCGCATTTTGGGGCAGACACACCAGAACTGGTCCAGCACACACCCCCAGCACATTGCAGTCCACCTGCAGTCTCAGCAGCAGTGGCCTGCATAGCATCAGTCCACAAGGCAGTGCAGCAGACTCTCTTCCACAGCCTCATGTGGAGCAGCAGACTCACAGTAACAAAAACAAGCACATGCCTCAGGCGGGACGTGAGCCTGTGCCAGCACCCAGACTTCTCAAAACTTCTCAAAACAGACTCAGGTGACAATCTACCTGCGGCCTCATCAGCCTTTGCCTGCTCGTTGGCGTCCGCCTCGTGCCTGGCAGTCAGCTGCGCCGCCCAGCTGGCCAGGGAGGCGTCCTCGCCCCCGTCGCCGCCGGCACCTGCATCGTCCCCCTCCTCCTTTTTGACCTCGCGCTTGATGGCAGCTGCACGCCGCGCCCTGGACAGGACTTCCTGCACAATCCAGCACAACACGAGGTCAGATCACTGTGCCGTTGCAACCCAGCCTTGCTCAAACTTAGCAGAGGAGCAGCAGCTGTGCCCCGTGGCCAGGAAAACAATCAGGCAGTCATGCTGCAGCTCACTGGCGAAGCCAGGGAGCCGTGCCCTTCCCAGGCACAGCCCAGTTGCCCTCAAAGGCACATTGAACGGCTGTGTGTCAACAGCAACCAGGTCAGCTGCCCCAGTGGCACTGGGTGTGACTCAGACACTGGCCAAGCTTGAGATCCTCCTGAACAAGCACATGGGGGAATCGTAGGGCCCCTAGCGGTCGCCAACTGGCGATGATGCTTTTTGCAGACAACCTGCCTCGAAGTAGGCACTATGAGCCTCTCTGTCCTGCTGTCCTGCCACAACCTCTGTTATTATCATCAGACCCAGCCCCTACATGTGCAAACCTGAAGGTCCTCATCGTCATCGTCGTCCCCGATCACCTCTTCCTTTGGCTCAGGGTCACGCTTCACACCGGGCCTCAGTGCAGCGGCGGCCTCAGTGGCCTTCTGGAGAGCTGCCTCGTACCTGCAACAGCAGTGAACTGACTGCATCGTTCCGGGCTTAGCGTCACGCTTGGGGCCAGTCCCCAGGGTGGCAGCAGCTTGAACAGAGCCTGCAATGCTGCCAGGCCCATGTACAGTAAGTCTGTAGGCGTGTGGCCCACATATAAGCATGGCAGGACCGGACTGCAGCAACAGCCTCATGAGCACTGTGCAGGGCTGCCTGGGGACTGCAGCACATGATCAGCGCATGTGCAGACAGTGCAAGCCCTGGGGTGTACCAACAAGGGCTGCCTGATCAGGGATACTGGTTGCCTCATGCAGCTTGTACGTATGCAAGCTCATGGAAGAGGCAGCAGGAGATTACTGGGAGGTATGCTGTCTCCAATCTGCGGCAGCACAGCGCCCCACACCCTGCAGGCATCAAGAAGCGACGGGCAGGGGGCAGCATCGGCCAGCAGAGGGTGGAGTGGCTACTACAGTGTCCAGGCAAGGCCGAGAGGTGCTGCAGCCTGTCAGTGTATCGCATGCTGCTTCCACATGCAGACCAACGCGGACAGCTCACAGGTCCTGCACATGAGCTGGTGCCAAACCTGCCAGGCCTGACAGCACAGCAAGGTCTTGGCCCTGGCCAGCAGACACAGGCAGCACAGTAGGGAAAACAAGGGACCCTCAGCTGCATGGCCACGTTGTCTGCCTGCCTGACCTGCGCTGTTCCTCAGCAGCTGCCACTCCCTCATTTTCTGCTGCATCCTCAGCAGGCTCCTGCTTGAGCTTGACGCACAGCCTGGTTACCTTGGAGGTGTGCTTGGCTCACAGCAGTGCCACCTACAACATGCCCTCCAAGTACCTCAACAACCTCAACAACCACCACTGCTGCTTGAATCAGTGCTGCTATGAGAGTGGCTGTCTGCACTGCCAACCGCCTGCCAGCAAAGCGCAGCATGAGCAGCCAGAAGTTGCCTGCATGCCGCAGTCTGACGCATTCAGCTGCCACCCTACCTGGCCTTGCGCTGCTCATCAGCTGCTGCCAGACCCTCCTGCTCTGCTGCATCCCTGGCAGCAGCCCGCTCCTCACGAGACCCCCGATCACGTGAGCTGCCTGCGGCTGCCGCTTCTGCCTCCAGCGCGGCCAGGTCCAACCCATCCTCATCTGCCATCTTGCTGCGCATCTTCTTCTTCTGCACGGCACACCCTTGCTCAGGCCTGCAGCTTCGCCTCTGCCTCCAGCCAAGCCAGGTTCAGCTCCACCATTTTGGCGATTGTGCTGCAATTCCTGTGCAGGACACAATGCAGTGTGCAGAAGTTTGAGCCTGCAAGGAAGCACATGAAAGCATGCAGCCACCTTGCTGCGCATCTCTCTTGAGCAGCTTGTACTTGTGCAGATAATAGGTGAGGAATGCTGGCAGACATCTTACTAGTCCTCTATAGAGAATACAACACACTCACCCTCTTCTTCTTGGGCTGCTGGAACTGGGCCATCTCAGTAGAGGTGTAGTAGTCCTGAGCAGCAGCCAGGCTGGGCCCCGAGTCCCTCCCAGCCAGCTGCAGGCGCTTGCGGATCTCTTCCTGCTTGGCCTCCACATTGCCTGCAGGCGGGTAGGCAGGGCTGATGGCCAGCTGGAACAGGCCGCATACTGGCAGTGAGCTGCCAGCAGGCTGCTCATTGCAGGTCGACAGGTCCGCATGCCTGACTCATACCCTCCCTGCTCTGTAAGCTGATCTGCACATGTAATAAAATTGAAGATCAGAGCACCTGTACAGTGGCTGCCCCTCAGCTGTAGCACCTCTGTGACCCCCTACCCCCTGCTCCGAGTACTGCACAGTCAGCAGCAGTGCTATGCATGGACCCTGTTGTTGTTCCCCTTTTGTGCTCAAGCCCTTCCCTCAGACATGGACCCTGCCACTCCTCAGCAGAGCTGGCATAACAGCCTCGGCACCTGTTTAGGCTGTCATCTCGTCAGTCCCCACCACACCCACACCAAGCAGTGCCCCAGCAACAAACATGGTCCGACCTGTGGCGTGCACCTGCACAACCCCAGACCTTAACACAAGCCCCTGTGCCCCCTCACCACACCCCACTCATCAGTGCATCAGCCCGCAACTCTCTGACCCACCTGTGGCATCAATTTGCATGGCCTCCTCGGCCTCTTCTTCATCGTACTTGTCCAGCACGCCGCGCTTCTTCCCGTCCTCCTCAAACAGGGGCTTGGCCTTCTGGGCTGCACGGCGCGCCTTGTCGCGCCCCTTGTGCTCGGCCTGTAGGGTGGAACAGGTAATCCTCACGTTAGGCTCGTCTGTGGATGAGTCTAGCTCAGGGCGGCACGGGCTCGAGCCAAGGAGGGGCAGCAAGAGCCTATGCGATACCGCAGGCCATACCGAGTCAAGGTCTGAGCATCACGCTTGCCACGAGTGTTGCACAGATGCTGTCTTCTGCCCTGCTGCTTGTGTGTCTGTATCCTTGTCACCCTGAGAGATGCAAGGCCCCCAACACGAAGACCACCACACGGCGGCTGCCTTGAGAGGACCATGCTCACAGTCAGCACTCAGCGTGCTTCTATAAGCCCCTTTAGGAGTGTGCCGCAGGGCCCATAATAAGACAGTTGCTGCAGACAAGCTGCAACCTGCAGCTCATTCAGGCTGGACCATGACAGCTGCAGCCACTGCAGCACCTGCAACAAGCACAGCATTGACACCAGACGAACGCCCTGCTCCCACCCCACTCCTGTCTGGCAGGCAGGATACGCTCAATGGCCCAGGAAACCCACCATCAGCAAGTTTTCCAAATCATCAGCCATCCCCACCCTCCATGTTGATGTTAGCAGCTGCACTGGCCTCAGCAGCTGCAGCAAGCACACACTTGACGCCAGCAGCCTCCCCTGCTCCTTCTCAACTTTCGTCTCATATGAAGCACCTGGACGCCAGCCCAGAATCTTACCGCCAGCACGTTCTCCAGCTCATCAGCCCCCTCATCCAGGTCACCGCCCTCATCCAGGATGTTGCGGTCTGCCAGGGTGAGGATCATGGTCTCCCCCTCATTCAACTCGTTCCCCTTATGGCGCACTCGCATGCCCGCCAGGTGGGCAGTCTGCGCCTCCTCGTCCTCCTCTTCCTGCAGCAGAACATCAGGCCCTGTTTATGTGGCCAGCAGCAGGCACAGCAGCATGGCATGCGGTCTGCTTACTTCTGCCAGCCATGCAGCAGATGCAGCAGAACGCCAGGCCGTGTTCCTGTGGCTAGCAGCAGGCACAGCGGCATGCCATGTGACATGCTCACCTCTGCCAGCACCTGCACCAGATGCAGCACTGGTCAGGCTGATGGACAGGATGCAGTGCAGCAGCAGTGTTGCCTGCAGTCAGGTTGGCAGAGGGGGCAGCAGTGGAGGCTGTCGGAGTCTTGCTTGGGCAGCAGGCCAGGCTGAGGGCCGAGCAGCAGCCTTGACGATCTCTGCGACATGGTCATCAAGCAGCCAAAGATGACACCCACCCCTTGAAATCTACACAGCTCCCGGTGCTGGCCGTGCCTCAACGGCCTTGGACCAGGCGGCCACTTGTAGTGGTCTGCAACTGCGTTGCGCTGCAGCAATGTGACACTCCAACCAGCACTCATCAAACAGGCCACCAACCACAACAGCACATGACAGAAAGCCCAGGGAGTATGCTCGCACCTCCTGCTTTGTGCCTTGGCAGCCTTGGCCCAGGCAACCAGTCCTGGCGGTCTGCAACTTGGTTGCTGATGCAGCAACGAGACAGTCTGACCACAACTTAGAGACCAGGCCACCAAGCACAACAGCACATACCAGAGAGCCCAGGGAGTATGCTCGCACCTCCTCCTCCTGCCTGCGCCGCGCCTCAGCAGCAGCCTTAGCCCGAGCAGCAGCCTTGGCCTCCTCTGCGGTGATGCGTGATCTGGTCACCCAGGCAGCCACATCGTCGACCTCATCATCGGGGTCACCCAGCCTCTGGGTCCTCTGGTAGGTCTCGTTCAGCTGGCGCTTCTCCCGTGCCCTGCAGCAGCGGGTTGCAAGCAGCAGCTCAATTGCTGCTTCCTGTAGGAATTTTGCCGGTCACATCTGCACCAAGCCCTGTCGCAGACAACCGCCAGCAGGTCTGCCTGCCATGTACATGGGCTGGCCACTCGCATGACACACAACAGGCAGCGCTGCAGCACCTTGCCAACAAGCAGCATCCTGACGTCTGGCCATCTTGGCAGAGGTGTTGCGCTTGATCTGAGCTGGGCATGCAGCACACACCTTCTGACCCTGTCGGCCAGCTCGGCTGTGTCCCTCTCCTTCTGGGCAGCCTCGTGCTTCCTGCGCTGCGCCTCATGCTCCTTGCGCTCCCGGTCCGCATTGTTCTCCGTGGACAGCGGCTTCAGGCCCAGGCTGATGCGGACCCTGCAGCAGGTTTGCCACTGCGTCAAGGGGTAGTGCTGCACAGCACCGAGTGCCCAGCCTGCCCTGTCTCACTACAGGGACCAGAGAGGCAGCAAGCCTGGCAGGAAGAGTTAGGAAACAGGAGCAGACGCAGGGCAAAGTACACTGCGATAAGTGTGTGGGAGGTCAATGTTGCACGCAGCACAGCAGCAGCAAGTGGTTATATCGCCTCGTGCAGCAGCGGCGTGTCATCTCGGGGCGCATCATGCATAGGTGCTGCCTGTGGCATGCTGCTGTGCATGCAGCTTTTGATGTACCTGTTGGTCTCCTGTATGCTCATCGATACCTCGCCACCCGAGTCCTGGACCTGGGCGTTGATTGTGGCAGGGTCGCTGCCTGCTGCGCCAGCTGCTGCCTGCTGTGAGGATGCGGAGGCACTGGGGGGCCCAGGCAGCTGCTGCTCACTTGGGTGTGCGGCCATGTGCCCCAGAGCAGCAAGGGGCTCAGGCATGTGCTGGCCCCCGACATCAGTGCCTCTGCCTGTGTCTGCTGCAGGCTCCCTGTCCCCCCTGCGCCTGGTATGATCTGGGGAAGTCCTGCAGCACACAGGAATGCTTTGATTGAGATGTTGTGCTTCACACATGTCAGCCTGTGAGCAGCAGAGACAGCAACACAAAGAGAGACGGTAGTGGACCTCCGGTGCCTGTGCTCCCGATCCCTCTCGCTGTCCCTGTCCCTGTGCTTGTAATCCCTACGGTTGGGGCTGTCTCCTGCCATTGTTTGCTGGTCTGTATTGCAAAATAGAAGACAAGTATAAAACTTTGATCCGGCCTTTTTGAAAAATTGTGCAGCCACAGAGCTCACAAACTGGGCCCACGATGCTCACATCCAGAAGTACCCTTCTGCACGTAGGAGACCGTTCCTCATGCAGCAAGGCGCAGCGTCAAAGTCCAGCTTTTCAGCGCCGTGCTGCAGTGAGACAACCATGCTGCTGCATGTCTGGTCCGGCCTTGTCCAGGGGCAGTATGGCGAGTCTTGGAGCAGCTTCAATCATCTTTGGCAATGCAGGCCTCTCAGCGCAGGTCAGTTGCCAGAGCAATGAGTCAGACTCCTCCCATTTGCGTCAGCTCCACAGATCCTGAAGCCTTGACTGCAGGCTGCAGAGCTTGCAAATTTCCCGGTACAGCAGATCCATGCAGCTGTTCGGAGTGAGATGGCTCCTGGACCCCTGCTGGATGTAGCCCTGCCAACAGCACCAGCCCTGTCTGAAAAGACGCAGGAAGTTGCAGACGCAGTGCTTGCCAAGGGCTTGACCAACCAGGAGATTGTGGACTATGCCTTCAAGGGTAGCCTCGTCACTGCTGCCGCTGCCGCCGCAATCATTGCGCAGTCAAAGGTACACTTCTTTTTGAGACGGCCTGCAGACAGCTGCAACAGGACTGGCAAGTCTCAGAAGGCTTGCTGCACCTAGGCGCTGCAATTGCAGCAGGGCCCTGACAGTGCCAGCACAAGGTCATGGGACTCTGGCTGCGCCTGCAACGCTTACCCTCTGACTCTGAAGTGGTCTTGTCCCTACTCCATAACAGCGGCTCGAGAGCCACCTGAAAGAGGCCATAACAGCCTGCAAGGCTGCATTTTGACCCACAGCAAGGAGTGCCTGTACTTGCACATACAGAGCCCACATTGGAGCTTCTGGACCTGCCTGCAGGGCTGTACTCTGGCCCTGCATCGAGGCTTTCGCTGAGTCAGCAACACGTGCAGCCACACCCACAAGCCGCTTAATCTGTGCTGCAGGGCCGCAGTCTGGCCCGCACCGAGCGGGACCTGCGTGCAGAGGAGAAGGAGACACGCAGGCTGCGCCGCGAACAGCAGGGCACCCAGTCACAGCTTGATGCTGTGGCTCGGCGAGCCCAGCAGCTGGAGCGGGATTTGCAGGCTGCCCAGGCACAGGAGGCTGAGCTGCAGCGCAAGCTGGCGGAATCTGGCGCAGAGGTGACCTCCGATGGCTGGCAGGCCTTCGGTGTTTCATTTGCGTGATGCATGGTGGCAGCCCAAGCTGGCGGACACAGGTGCAGGGGTCAGGTCTGTGTCTTATGCTGACTGGCTGGCTGGCTGGCCGGAGTGGTGTCAGTGAACAGTTTAGGCACAGCAAGCACTTCCGGGCCCGACAGGTCCTGTACATCTGGCCCTTGAGGTCGACAGACAGCTCATGGGTGGGTCAAGCAAGTTGCCAGTCATACAGACCAATGCGCAGGAGGGATTGCTGCAGCAGAAGCTGGCAGATTGTGGCGCAGAAGCAGATTCTGGCTGAGGAGTGCTGGGAGACACGCACCAGCCTGATGCTGGCTGCAAGACATGAGCCCAAGACAGCAAACTAGGATGTCACTGAAATCATGTTGTTCACTAGCAATTGAGACATGCCTCAGTCTCAGGTTGCAGCGTCTTGGAGCGCATGGGTACAGCTGACAGCACATTGGCAGCACATCAGCAGGGCACCTCCATTATGGTGCTGCCCTGTTCACAGTCTGGCGCCTGAACTCCAGCGAGGCGGGGTTTGCAGAGGTAAGCCAGGCTGCCAGAGGCACTGCTTGGGCGGGGCTGACAGAAAGGCCTGCTGGTCCAATAGTTTCGGTGGTATCTGCTGAGGTTGTGGATCTGCGGGATGCTCATTCAGCAGTACTGCCGCAGCCACTCAAGTCCTAGCATATGCCATTGCTCTCAACAACCCAACTCACACCCCCGCTGGCAGGTCAGAAACCTGCAGGAGCCCTGCTTGGTGGATACAGTTAGCTGACTTGACCGCAGAGGCAGCCAGCCCAAGCTTGCGTCCATGCTTGCAGGCCAAGGACTTGCAGGAAGCCTTCTCAGCCGCCATGCAGCAGAAGGTGTCTTTTGAGCAACGCTACAGCACCACACAGCGGGACCTGGGGGAGGCCAACGGGGCGATTCAGAGCCTGAATGAGGAGAACCTGTTGATGAGCCGGCAGCTGGGGGAGGCTCGCACAGGGATCAACAACCTGCGCAACCGCCTGGACGAGAGCGAGACCGAGGCCAAGCAGGCCAAGGTCCAGATGAGCGTTCAGGTGGGCTGGCAGTGACTGCACTGTGCTGGTCAGAAAGGAGACGGAGGTCAACGACACCATCGCATCGAGCCCTATGGCAGATGGTTACATGTTTGCTTTCAGTAGCTGTGTGAGTCTGGATATAGCAACTTCTTACTTGTAAAAGCGCACCAGGCATCGTGATCACAATTTTCGTCGCTTGGCAGGTGTGCAGCAGTGGTTGCACCGCCATTCATCAATGCTGTGAGATGCCAAAGCTTGTGCTGTTCAGACTCCAGTCTCTGCATATGAACCTGCCTGCCGGCGGCCATTGGGTGGCACCCCATCCCAAAAGATCGTCACAGCAAGATGTTGGCTGCGCAGACCACATCCTTGAACATCGACCTGAAGGCGCGCCAGCAGGAGCTGGAGGGCCTCCGCCAGCAGCTGCAGCAGGTTGGGCAGCAGATGGAGGCCGCCCAACGCAGTGCAGAGCTGGAGGCACAGGCGCTGAGGCAGCAGCTGGCCGACGCGCAGAGCTCTGTGGCCAGCCTGAAGGTGAGTGCGTGGCAATCTAGGGTTCAGGGTTTGGGGCAGGCACACCAGGCTTGGGGACCGCAGCAGAGGAGTGTTGCTGCTGAAAGCCCACTGGGCACATGCTCGTGTGGGGGGGTGTGCAACTGCGCAGCAACAGCACAGTGGCGGCATCTGCTGTGCAAGTCGCTGGCGAAGGCTGAGCAGCAGACAGCACATGGGTGGACCGTGATACTTGTTTTGATCATGGTGCAGGCTGAACTGGAGACAGCACAGGCAGATGGCCAGGCCCTTGAGGCTCAGCTGGATGCCGAGGTGGATGCCAAGTCCACCTTGGAGAAGGCACGGGCAGCAGCTGTTCAGGTCAGACCCCTGGGGCTTCCCTGCTGCTGCTGCTGCAGCATTGCCACAGACCAGGACCATTCCGCGCCGTGCTCAGCGTGGTGGAGGCTCAGGCCCCTGCTGGCACTTGCTCTTCTCAATGATGGAAGGCAGCTGGGGGTGCCTCTCTTCATGCTGTTGCAGCTGTCCCTGCAGCCAAAGTGCATGGTTCTGCTGCTCGCTGCTTCCACTTCACCTGGTCCCTGCTGGTACATCCTCCGCGGCGCTGTAGCATGACCCTAATGGGGCGCCCTTTCAGGCATCAGGGGACAATCTGTGGGGTTACATTAGGCTCAGAGGTAGCGGCATTTCCAGGCTTCTGTGCCACAAGTCCTAAATGCCAACACCCACCCACTGCTGATGACTGCGGCAAGTCATATATGTAGAGCACTGTAGCGCCCAGGGGGCCCACATGGTTCATCAGCTCTTCAACGCACTGCCACTGCCTGCAGGACATCAAGGAGCTCATGGCACAGGTGCGCGAGAAGGACTTCAAGATCAGGGACCAGCAAGAGGCTGCAGCCCTTCTCAGCGCCCAGCTGCAGACCACCCAGGGTGACCTGAAGGACGCGGAGGCTGCCAACGCCAGCGTGCTGGAGACCGTGAATGAGATGATTGCCCAGGATGAGCACATGCTCAATGAGCTGGGCAAGGCACAGGTGGGCCTGGCTGCGTGTGGGCCAGCTTGGGTGAGCAGTGCAAGGATTGGCAGCTTGTCCTCTGGGTGTGGCCTTCTGCCACATTTCCCCTATCGGCTTCACCCTAGATCCAAAGTCCTCATCCTGATAGAGCCCAGTGGGCAGTGTACCTGCTCATGCTCAAACAGACATGTTACAGGCTCCTTGAGGCACTTCATGTGCAACCGCCCAGGGCTGCTGGTGTGTCTTAGGGAGGTGATGGACAGCGCTTCTGTGCTGCGTCTGACAGTGGCCCCTGGCCATGCAGGAGGACGCTGAAGGGTTGCAGCGCCAGCTGGACGCGGAGCGGCAGATGGGCCAGCGCGTGCACGCTGAGCTGGCAGCTGCCAGCCAGGAGCTGCAGGACGCTCAGCGTCGGGAGACAGAGTTCGTCATTGAGCTGGAGCAACGTGATGAGGTGAACGTGCTGTGATGACACTGTTGGTCTGTTCCATTGGTTCTGGGGATCAACTCTACATACTTCGAGCACCCTGCTGGAGCAATGCAAGAAGGGCGGCGTGCTGTGCTGCACCTCTGGTCATCGTCATTCTTGAAACCATTGCTTGAGACTGTTGAGCTGTGGCCAGATCCAGCTGTACCAGCCTGAAGTGGTGGGCTGCCAATTTCAAGTGCGTCTGCAAAGCAGCATCCTGTGACACTTTCAAGCAGTCAATTCAACTGGGCTCACATGGGTGGGGTGGCTGTGGCGGCCCCAAGCCGCTTGCCTTCAGGGGCCTAACAGGTGCTGCTTGTCATGCATTACAATCACCGGAATTGGCCCACCAGGAGCTGCCCACAGGGACTGCTGGCACCTCGATCCAGCGTTCACTGGATCCCTGCCTGGAGGATGCTGTTGCATGCGTGGGCAGCAGAGATGCCAGGGTTCAGATGTAGGAGCGCTGATGCTCAGGACAGCGCATCCTCCAAGCTCCTCTTGTGCCTGGGGTTGACATGGGGCATGGGGCTGCTCGCAGCTGGCTGGCCAGGAGATGTTGAGGTGGATCACCAGGCAGGGCCTCTTCATAGCATTCCTGTTTGTGGCCAGAGGGCTGTCCTTACCAGTCAGCCGTCTGCATGCAGGCACTGCTTCAGCGCCTGAACTGGACCAGCCTCCTTTCAATGCCTGGCTGCTCTCTAACCCACCACCTTGTGTGCAGGTGCTTCAGCTCCTCCAGCGGCAGCTGTCAGATGCCCAGGCAGATGCTCGCAGCCGGCAGAGCCAGGTGGAGGGGCTCACAACGCAGCTGCAGGCCGCCACTGCAAAGCTGCAGCTGCTGGATCAGGTCAAGGCTCAGCTGGTGGAGGTGAGCTGGCTGATGCAGCGAAGGCAGTGCTGGTGTTGACGACTGCATGCACTGGGTCCACAGCAGCTGAATATACTCATAGACTTGGTGACCGTCTTCCGTACTCAAAATCATGAGAAAGGAATTTCAGGATGTTGCCCTGCCCATCCGCCATCCTGGCCCCCCATTGCTAAGAGCAGTTTAAGTCATGAACGCTTTGGGGCATCTGTGACAATGCTGCAGTCGCTGGATCAAGCAAGGCTCAGCTGGTGGAGGTATCCAGCTGTGGCAGGGGGGTAACAGCGGCAATGATGCCTTACAGCTGCAAGCTTGTGCGCTGGTGGTTTAGCTGCCAAAGCGCTGCCTCTTGTGGGCCCCTGCCCAGGTCCTGCTGCCTCACGCAGCCTGCAGCCTGTGGTGCAATGCACTGCTCAATGCCTGCTTCTCAGCAGAGCCCACGTCAAACACCACTGAGGCTGCAGGTCAAAGCAACTCTGGAGGAGGAGGCAATGGAGCTGCAGGAGCGGCTGGCCAGCGCTGAGACAGACAGCAAGAAGCTGGTCGTGGCCACTCAGCAGCTGTCCACCGCTGAGCGCAAGGTCAGTGCCCTGGCCGCGCCTTGAGACCTGGAGTGCACGCAAGCGGCGCCCCTGACAGGCGGCAGATGAACTCCAACAGGGAGCTGAGAGTTTCGGATCTAGCCAAACAGCTTGCCTTTGGTGTAGTCATCAGTCAAGTCAGGAGGGGTTGCTCGGCATGCAGGACTACTTGAAGCAGGCAAACCCCTTCCAGCAGACGCCCACTGCTGTGAATGCTCGGACCATCAGGCAGGCCACTTCCTGATCGTTAATTTGTGCTTGTCGCCACAGAAGGCTTGCTTGTGCCTGCAGGCTCTGCGCCCAGCTTGGGCCAAATGGGGTCTCCTGAATGGTCTTCCTTTTCCCTTATGCCTCCCCTGGGGCACCCAACCTCTGCTTCTCAAGCCCTGTCACAAAGCCATACAAGACCGGCTGCCCCTGCAGCCTGCACTGCCCACCTCTGCCACCTCTGTGTCTCCCAAATGACACTGGTGTCCTCCACCTCCTCCTGCTAGACACCCCTGGCTGCCCTGGACTCAAAGGCGGCATCGGGCTGCATCTCAGCATGCAGGACAAGGTGGCCCAGTTTCAGCAGGCCACCCTCTGTCTGTACCCTAGCGGTATCTTGCTGTCTGCAGGCCTTGACCATGCAATGATGCGGCGACCCAGATGAAGCCGGCCCCCCACTGGGCACCAACAGCTGTGCCTTGATGTGCCCTGCAGGTGCTGGGCATGCAGGACGAGCTTGCCAAGGTGAAGCAGGCCGCCCACGCCGACACGCGCAGGCTGGCGGTCGAGGTGGGCGCCCTGCGCAGCGACTCCGACACCCTGCGCAAGGAGTTGCAGCACGCCGGTGCTGCGCTGGAGCAGAGAAGTACAAATCTCAGCATCTCGCAGGTGACTCAGGCTGCGCAGCTCGTGCACAGTGGTGGTCGCTGCCACAGAAGGCATTCAGGCGGGCCCCCACCTCAGGGCCTGCCATGTCCTTGACGCTGGCCTCATAGGTCTTGACGTGCCAGTGTTGTCCCTGCTATCCCTGCCTCAAGGCATGGCAGACGATGGGGCAGGGGTGCCTGTCTGCAGTAGGCTGGGTCGACTTGGGCGCGGGAGAGCGGGGGTGTCGACAGGCAGACGTCTGCATGTTTGTCCCCAGGCAGCTGCTGCTGCGACATGCCATGCTGCAGAGGGTGCACCCCCAGCCTGCAGCATACAGGGGGGCACCCAACAGGGCACCGTCCTAGACTCTGGGACTCTGGCTGTAGTAGACGTGCTGCATCACCATGGCTTCCCTCAATCCACAAAATAATTCAAGAGCAGCAGCGGGCGCTCTGTCAACCTGTCCATCAGGGGCCTGCCACCCGCATCAGACTGTCATGCCGCGGTTCCTTCAGCTGACACCTCAAAGTTGCTGCCTGCCTGTCCCAGCCTGTCCAGCGCCAAAGCCCTGCACCGCTGAGACTGTCCCCATCTCTGCCTGCAGGCGGAGCTGGCCCAGCTGCGGCAAACAGTGCAGGAGCTGCAGGCCGGGCTGGACGCCAAGGAGGAGCAGCTGCAGGCCACAGAGCAGCAGCTGGAGGCCACGCAGGGGTCTCTCATAGAGCTGGAGCAGGCCCTGACACAGGCGGAGGCTGAGCAGGGCGCCCACAGCGATGGCAGCGTGTCAGACCAGGACGCAGGTGCTGCACTGGGGTCAGAGTCGGGGCAGAACCCTGAGGGGGGCGCAAGGGGCGAGCCCACTCCCCACGAGCTGCTGCAGCAGGCTCAGGAGGTCCTCGAGGCCAAGGCGCACGAGCGGGTGGAGCACCCAGAGCGCTTTGTGGCCGCAGATGCAGGTGAAGGGCGCCGGGTGAGCGCGCCGGCAGGGTACCTGAGTCGCAGCCGCATGTGGGGTTGCTCTGTCTGTGGCTGCTGTGACACATGGACACGGGATCCAGCGCGTTCTGGGACGCTTATTCAGACAAAAGTGGGGCGTCATTGTCTGATGTTGGTGGCCACTTCTGCTTTGTCCCAGGCACTCAGATCTTTAATGCCAAGCATTTGCGGTCTGTTCAGCAGTTGCTTGCCCCATTGTACGCAGCTTTTGACAATCTCTGTCTCCTAGCTGCTAATCCTGCATGGTGGGCTGTTGGCAGAAGCTCTCGCGTGAGGTGGGGCTGATGGCTGACACATCTCTTTTTGGCTGCAGCGGCCGCCGGCGAGCGAGACTGGGCAGTAGACTTTGCCATCGCTGCCGCCAACCAGAAGGCAGAAAGGGATGCTGCAGAGAAGCGTGCTCAGGCTGCCCAGATGGTGGAAATGGTCGAAGATCGTGCAGCAGAGGTCAGCCTTGCCACTCAGAGAACCCCGCAATGTTGCAGAGGGCTCCCTCTGGCCTCCTTTCCTGTGCAAAGCTGGCCAGACGTGCACCAGCTCAGTGTGGCCCATCTGGCATGCACACTGGTCGGGCCTACTGTTGGTGGTGCACTACTGGCTGGATCAAGCTGCACTGCTGTGTCCTGCAGGCCGTCAAAGCTGCCAATGCACATGCGACACGCGTGTCAGCAGAAGCCCTCCGCCTGAAGCTGGAGCTCAAAGACGCCAAGGCACCGCGCCGCCCCAGGCAGACATCTGAGAAGAAAAAGGTTTCAGTCAGGGCCAGCAAGGCTTCCTAGTAGTCATGAATTGTCACTCAAAAAGCGTTTTCCATGCGGTAACCCTGGTCAACAAACTGCCTCTCTCTCAGCGTCCCTCAGCACTCCCGTCGCAAGCAAATATTATGAAGTTCCCCTGCACCAGAACAATGGAGTAGTAAAGAGCTCAGCAATGTGGAAGTGGCATCTTTCAGCGCCCCAACAACCAGATTGATGGACCATCTCTCGATCAGGCATCCCAGCAAAAGCCTGCACACGTTGAGCTTAAAATTTGGACCGCAACAGCTTTTAGTACTCAAGGAAGGAAAAGGGGTACAATCATTAACTGCCTTCAAGCCTCTGCCCCCCGGCTGTGCTGAGACTGCGACGTGACCGCTCATCAGGCAGCGGAGCACTCCCTCGGTCACTCAGCTCGGACTTTTTACCAGAACGCAGCTGTATTCTGAGGAATCTTTCGGGAACTGATTGCAGCTGGGACGTCAAAAGGCGGAAGGTGAGAGGCCATCGCTCGAGCCTTCTCGGTAGCCGTAATCGGCATGTCAGAGGCCTGTTTGTTTGCTCATCATGCTTAAGTGTGCACCACCGGGGCTACCGCTGTGAGCCTCGCGGTGTCTAAGTGAAAGCATCTGATGGCAAGAATCCCCTGGTGGTCCTAACAGAGGTGCTGAGTGAGAAGTCGGGTGAAGAGGTCCCTCTCCCTCACGCTTGCCCCTGGCCCTGACTGCTCTTTGCACTGCTGCAGCAGGGGTTGAACATGGCGCGTGGAATGTTGCTGGCGATGGGTGCTGCTGCCCTGCTGGGCGGCTCAGCTGACGCACTGCAGCCAGGGTCAGGCAGCCTGGCCTGCAACGCTGCCACTGAGGTGTTTGCTGGCTGCCAGCCAGGACTGCCAGATGGCGAGCTGGATGCGGCATGCTGCACGTCCTACAGAGTGCTGCGGATGCTCAGCTGCTTCTGGTGAGGCCAAGCCCATGTGCACGCCACAACAGGCAAGGCTCAGAGTGGCTCGTGCAATCCAGCCTCACCGACACCAGGCTCACCTCCCAACCTTTTCATGAAGGGGCGTGGCCCCCTCACATTGATGTCTGATCCTCTTAGACGGGGGCTGTGATCGTGGTGTGCTCAGGCATGATCTGCGGAGGCCCTGCTTCTCTGCTGCTACCTGGTGTGCAGCTCACAAGCAGCAGCACTCACAGCGGCTGGGGAAGAGTGAGCCGGCACAAGCTGCTCACATGTCAGCATGTGCGAGAAACCCATGTGGGTCCCCAGATCTCATGGGGACGCCAACTGCCGAAGCAGCATTTTGGCGGCATGTCTCCCCCTCTGCTCCCACCCCCCCTCCATTCATGAAGCCCAGTGTTGTGTGCATCCCCTGAGCTGCCTTGCTGCCACCCTTCCCCCTCAGTGGAGGAGGAAGGTGCCAGGCGGTCATGTAATGTCTGCTGTGCTTCTGCCTGCAGCAACCCTGACAGTGCGGAGGCGGCCCACGCGGCCATCACTGTGCCGGCGATGCAGGCCCTGCGGCAGTGCTCAGGGATGGAGGATCTGGACATCGCCATCACATGCAGCAGGGAGGGTCACGACATCACGGGTGAGGCTGAACTGTCTGCGGCCAGATAGGGGGCTTGCAGCACCGCAGTGCAAGCCACTGCAGGGCCCCATCCTGCTGCAAGGCATCTCTCATGTCAGTGGATTGCTCTGGCAATTACACTCAAGCGGCTGCTGCCTGCACTCCATGTGCCTGGGCATGCCAAGCAGCCTGTTGCCCGCTGCCACCCCCCGCCAGCAAGCTTTCGCCCAGAGATGCCTGTTAAGATGTTAGTAAACTAAAGTCATAGGGGTGATCACATGTCTCTTACAAAATCTGTGGCTGCCAGGACTGCCTTGTATGTGTACAGAGCTGTGGAGCCTGCAGCAGTGCGGAGCAATGCAGGCGTTTGATGCAGGCATCATCATCATGAAACCCGCTGCTGACATGGGTCTCGCCGAGTCCAGCAATCGTACCTCCTGCTGCAGGCCGAGCTCACCACCCTGCACAGTAAAGTGTGCCGTATGGGAAATTCTTACTGAGCGGCGCCCTCTCCTTGCTGAAGGTCCTGTGAGTCCACCTGCATGAGCTGGCAGCTGCAGAGGTGCAGTGCCGCTGCACACTGGCCCCACATAGTCACAATCCTCCCTTGCTGCAGGGTTCCCTTCTTTGCAGCCCCGTTGCAGGGGGTTGTACCACAGCAGGGTATGAACCACACGCCGCTGCAGGGACCACCCTTGCCCAGCTGTGCCTTCCTTGCTGCAGGCCCTGCCTACAACCCAGCAGCCAACCTCCATCAGCTGGTGCCTGCTGAGGTGCAGCGCCAGGCGGAGGCAGTGCTGGGCTACGGCGGTGACCTGAGCGAGCCCTTGGACTCAGCATGGCTGGATGCCCGCCAGGAGATCCACGACTTCGCACACTACATGCCCACTCGTGTGCTGGATCTGGGGCAGCGCGCTCCCTTCCCCGCTGGACAGGCGGCTGCCATCCATGAGCAGGTGAGGCCCAGCCGCCTGCATCTGTCGCACACCTGCTGCAGGGGATCTCCCTTGTTTACATTGTCAGGAAAGGCTGCAGCTTCTGCCAGTGGGAGTCTGGAGACTGGTGCCAGGCAGGAGACGCAGCAGAGGGCTCCAACTACAGGCTCCGCAGCAGGCAGCAGCCTGCAATGATCTCGAGCTGCCCTTTGTCTGTTGGTGTAGCATGCTGGCAGGCCATGAGCAGATTGCCTGCCTTTCACAGTGGAAGGTGGACTCTGTTGCTTGCTGCACAGCCTGTGCCTGAGCTTATGGCTGCTTTGTGCAGCCATCTTCAGAGGGTGCAATCATTGTGGCGTCACCATGCGGGGTGAGGCAGGTCAGCACAGGGTGTGTTCCACACAGCCACACTATGTCAAGCCGGTGTCCACCAGCTGTTGCGGCACATGTGGTGGGTTGCCCCACCTACTGCCTGAACAGCGTGCCCCAATCTCCCACTGCACGGGCAGGAGAAAAGCTGCCATCTCCACAGCCTTAGCTGGCCTCCTGGAGCTGTCACCGCATGTGGTGGCGCAGCTGTCAGCAGACCACTTGAGTAAAGAACAAGACGGATATGAACACCCGCCACTGTGCATTCAGGTGGTGAGCCAGATGGCAGCGGAGGTCTTTTCCCAGGGGCTGCCTGAACCCCTGAGCTCTGCAGACCACAGCCTGGACATGAGTGTGGAGGTCACCGTCGGGGTGACGCCGGCTGACGAGGACCGCGCCCCCCGCGCCGCGACATTTGCCACCACGGCCCTGGCGGACGGCAGCAAGGAGCTCACTGCCGAGGTGGATGTGGAGCTCAGCCCTGATGCGATTGGTGAGCAGGGTGGATCGGCTGCTTTGAGAGGCGCTGCTGAGCGTGCCTGTCATTGGGAGTGCCACCCCAAGTGAGGCTGCTGCGGCGTGGACAGACAGGGAGGGCAGAGGCTGGTGCAGTAGCGGCCCCCACCGCCGAATCTGCCTCTGCCTTAGATTCTCAGACCCTCAGGTTTTTGCCAGAGACTCTTGAAGGCATCTTCATGGACTCAACGCCCTACATCTGCCAGCAATGTGGGCTGTTGTGGTGGTGTGTCATGACTTGTCATGATCACTGCATGTGGGCTCATACTTGACACACCACACACGCTGACACAAAACCCTCCGTGCAAACCCTGAGGTTAACAATCTGGGGGTCTCTTTTCTGCTGGCCAGAGAACTGATGACATGCAGCCTTGGTTGCAGCGTGCTGCTAAACTCCATTGCGCTGCCGGCACTGCATGCATCGCCACGTCTCCAAGCCAAATTTGGCTCCTCTGCTGCATGGCGAGAGGCGGCAGACTTCCTCTCCTACTCTGCCGCAGCAGCTGTTGATGGGCAGCCGGCAAACCGACGGGCAGGACGTCACAATCCTTCTTACTTGCAACATCTTTTTCCCTGGCCTGCAGGGGTGTGGCATCCATCCTGTGTAGCATTAACTCCGTTCGGACAGGCACAGGAGTGGTGGCCAGCCATTCCTGGTGGCAGAGCTGCCACCTTTGCTCACTGGTGCAGCTCTTTCTGCAAGTGCGTACACCGAGTCTATGCTGCGGAGCATCACAGGGGCGTGTCCTCGCTCACTACCCTCCGTTTGCAGGTGTCGACGTGGGATCTCCCCTGCAGAGCATCACAGGGGCGGTGTCCTTGCTGACTCCTGTCACTCCACTCGCAGGTGCCGACATCGAGTCCATCCTGCGGAGCATCACAGGGTGGGTGACGAGGCTGGCAGGAGACGAAGACCAGGCCCTGCAGGACCGCATTGATCAGAACGAGGAGCTGCACGCCATCCTGGGGCGCGTGAGCTCCCTGGTGGAGGGCCTGGCGGGCCGCAGCGGAGATTCTGTGGAGATCGACGTCACCTACAACCTCGATGTGGAGGTGGGTTGACTGTCTCTATGCCCTGCCTGTGGTGGCTCTCGATGTGTGGCTGGGATGTGTTGCCTGCAGTGCCGCGTTTTGTCATCTGTTTCATGTCTTCACCTTTCAGGGACTCTTCGGCTGTGAGCAGCTGTGCTCAGCTGTGGGATGGCCGGCCTGCTGCCACATTGCGACCCTTAAGGAGGTGGCTACGTTGCTGGTCTCCATGGCTCTCAAAAAAGAAATCTCAAAATGGCTGCTGGCATTCACCTTGATCCCCTTTGTGCTGTGTACACAACACAACTATGTGGCCGACGCAAGGTTGCCAGTCATACTGGGTGGTGGGTACCAGAGTCCCCCTTCTGGACTTGGACAGGTGCCACCTTGTCCGACAATGGTGTGGCCTGCCAGCACTGTGCCCACCACAATCAAGATCTGGACAGCCACCTGCTAGATGGCCCCCATGTGCCCAGGTGCCAAGTGTCAATGAGCCAGGACACCTCTTACAACCAGCTGGATGGCCTGCTGCTCCTTTGAGCCCTGCCCCTGAATGGCAGGCTGCCCCTTTGACTGTCCTCCCTGGCTGCAAGCAGGAACACCTGGTTGCATGGCCTGCTGCTCCTCCTAACTCCTCTTCCTGCACAGCAGCCCGCTCTCCCCCAAACCGCATGCGGGGTGGCGCTCCAAGGCCTCCTCCTGCACAGCAGGCTGCTGTCTCACATGTCCTCCCCTGCTGCATGCAGGGACGCTCAGCTTGATGGCCCCCTGCTCCTCAAGCATGAGCAGCCTGCTTTTCTGGTTGTCTCACATGCCCCTCCCCCCGATGCGTGCAGGGTGGCAACGTCGACAGCGCCTTCACAGCCGAGAGCATCCAGTCCAGCCTGCAGTCCCAGCTGAGCAGCCTGCAGGGCACCGTTGCGGCTGCGCGCAGCGACGTGTCCCCCCGATTCCATCCGCTGCCCACCTCCGTCGTCATGCGTTCCTCCGACATGGGGCAGCGGGATGGCCCCGCCCAGTTCGACCTCTACCTCACGACGAGCAAACCCAAGAGCACCGCTGCTGGTGATGCCCGCCGGCACGGCAGCGGGAAGCACCACAAGTGCCGTAAGAGTCAGATCAGTGCCAGGGGCAGCAGCCAGCCGGTGCTGGCAGGAGATGGCAGCCTGGACCGCCATGACCCCAGACACCACAGTCCCAAGCCCAGCTGCTGGCAGCGGAGTGCCCTGCGCTGGCTGTGTGCCCACCGCCACGTTCTGCGTGTGGCTCTGTACACTGAGCTGGCTGGAGTCGTGCTGCTGGCGGCTCTGCACCTGGCCTGGTGCCACCGCTGCCGCAGCCAGCGGGCTGCAGCCGCTGCAAGGGAGGGTGCTGGGGTGGATGAGCCCCTTCTGAGGGTGGAGGAAGCCTCCGCCTGGGCAGCGCAGTCGGCCGATGGCCAGCAGTTCATCGTGTCCCCACTGTGGAGTACAATGCAGCACGGTGCTGGGCAGGGCAACCCCTGCCGCACGTGAGAGAGCCCAGGACCACAACATATTGTAGCTTACAACAGCCGCCAAGGCCTCCATTGGTGACTGCACCCCGCCATTGATACACTATTATCACCTACCTGCATTTCTGCAGACATCACGCAGTTGGCACCACTGACAGTCTTTCATACAAGACGGTGGGGCGTGCACGCTATTTTCATTCGCTATTGCTGTACTGCACACTATTGACATACCTCTGCAGGGCCCTGAACATCAAGGGCTCAGCACTAGAGGGTGATCGAGCTTTTCAAGAGACACAACTTGTCCCCCCTCAGAATAAACGTAAGCGCACCCATCAGTCTGAAAGAATTTGAGGAAATTCAAAGAACCTCTGGGCGAAAGAGCCCGTTGTAACTGTTCTTGGCGCTCGACCTTGGCATACTACTTCAGTGGCTGCACACTGAAGACAACGTTGCAGCAGCCCATGGGCACAACACATGTGCTCATTGCAAATCAGGACAAAAACCTGTTGTCCCACAACAGACTGCAACCTCATCCATGCAGAGCCTGCTCAGATGCGACCCTTGCTTGTGCAAAATGAAGCGATGCCTTGCCCCCAGGAGACTGGTCAAAACATTATCAGGCGCCGCTTGTGCCACCCGTCAGACTGTCAGAAGACGCCAGCAGCCGGGCATGCGAACCCTCGACATCCAGCAGCCCATGCCTCTGCAGGATCGCCTGCATTGCTTCAACCTGAGTGACCATGTCGGCATGGGAGGACGCCAGGGCATTGTTGACCGCCTGCAGAAAATGGGTAACATGATCACTGTGGTTGCCTGCACAGGGATTGGAGCACTTGCAGCTGGAAAGCCGGCATACTGAGGTCAGCAAGACTGCCTGCCGTCGCCTGAAATGCATGGTCAAGAGTACATTCATGACTGCCTGCATAATTCAGGTGCAGCACTTTGAAAGTTGTGACAAACTGCAATGTCTTGCACAGGTACTGCAAGCACAGGGGTGGTGCCAAGCATCAGTAGCTGAAGCATGGCATGCCAAGCCCCTTGAAGGGCGATCAGCATCAGTTGCAAGCAGCCTGCACTGTGCTCAGATGGCCACACACTGTCCTGGACCATTATTTGGCAGACCACAGTCCAGCAGGCGGGCAAGCAACTGCCTGGCACCAATGACTGGACACAGCCGGGGTGCTCGGAGGAAGCAACCACGGCATTTTATCCATTGCTAGTCTGTGCAGCACTGAGTTGATTTACCAACCAAAGCGGCTCAAGTGGACTTGGCTGAGGACAGCTGCATGGCTTGCATCACAGCAGCACAGCTGAGGTGCTGACAGAGAGCAGGCGTGGCATACATGGCCAGATTGTGGAGCACTGAGTCAGGAGCTCATTGAGGCCAGCTCTAGCGGCGACCTGGCTGCCAGCAGCTGCCTGGCACTCCTCCAGGGGACACAGCCCAGGTGCACTGGGACAGCCAGCATCGCACTCACGTTTGGGAGGGAGCTCCCAGCAAAAGGGTTCCCACTGCAACAGAGCCAGGCTGCCACTGTGGCAGCACCTGGAGCAGCATCTGGAGACAGATGGCAGTGAGCTTGCCTGGTTCACGCCGTCCAGAGTGGTGTTGACCTGGGCTGTCAACTCCTCCAGTCCCGCTGCGCCCTCCTGCCTTGTCTGCAGACAAGCATCTGGGTGAGTTGCAGGCAGTCTGAATGCTGCACAGCAGCATCTCAGATGATGTGCAGGCACTCTGATTGATGTGCGACCAAGTGGAGATTGAGGAATCTTCCATGAGATGGGCGAGTCCACAAGAGCCAGTCACACCACTCAGGTGCTCGACCCACCTGGTGCACCTCTGCCTGCACCAAGGCCATCTGCTTATCCTGCAGCGCCTCCAGGCCTCATGCAACATGGGCAGCGGCCCTGAGGACGACCCCCAGTGTGCGACTCGCAGCCTTGCCCCCAAGTGGCCCTGCACGACCCACCTGGTGCACCTCTGCCTGCACCAGGGCCGTCAGCCTGGCCTGCTGTCCCTCCAGGGCGGCATTCAGCTGCTGCCCCAGCGCCTGCAGCTCCGTTGCCAGCTGTGAGTGCTCCTGCGCAATGGCTGCAGCGGCGTCCCGCCTGCCTGCCATCAGCTGCTGCGCAAAGTTGGCATGCACAGCCTCGGCGTCGGCAGTCATGGCGGCCCTCAGGCCGGCCAGTGCCTGGGCCACCTGTAGCAGCACACCCATAGTTGAGGCATGCGCTGGACTCACATCGCGGGTCATGGGCCACCTGTAGCAGCACACTCATACTTGAGGCGTGAGCTGGCATCAGGTGGCCGGGTGTTGGGTGGGAGCGGGGGGGCACAACATGCGCATGTGGTGGACCGCCCAAGGCAGCACCTGGCAGGCCCAGTAATGTCCAGATGCCAGCGTTGGGGTTGAGGGGGAAAGCCTGGCAGACTGCTTCGTGGGGGATGCTGGCTGACTGGTGCAGACCAAGCGCAACTTGCTCGACGTAAGCAAATGGCAGGGAGTGTGCGGGACAGACAGGGTCCCTGCAGCTGTCGTTCCCAGAGCAGGCGCCTCCAGACTGGGTGAGGCAATGCAAGGCCTGTGCAGAGGATGCACAGTCCACCCAGCACAGTTCCGCTGGCGACGTTTCAGCCCCAGGAGAGCCACAGCGCCTGGCTCCTATGGACAGCACTAGCCCATACCTGAGGCTGCACCCGTGTCTCACCTCAGCGCGCTCCTCTGTCCATATCTCAGCCTTCAGGCGGCTCAGAGCACTCTCCAGATCCCCAGGTGTCACTGCAGCGTCGCCCCTGGCGCCCCTGGATTGCTGAGTCTGCTCAAGCTTGGCCAGCTGCACGTTGAAAGGGTACAACGTTGGTGGTCACTGCTGCTGTTCACTTGGTCCACCAAGCTAGATACTGCTGGGAGCTGCAGCAGAAGCAGCTGACAGGGAAGCCATAGACCAGCACAGACATACTGCCCGCTGGATGACCCACCACAAGCATGGGCATTGGCTTGGGTGATCCAGCGCGCCTTGGGGCACCTTTCTACAGTGCCAGATATCTGAATAGTGCTCAACTGATAGCCAATGCACAATTGATCAGCCAAATGGTAGACAAGCAGCTGCGGTGGCAACTTCATCGGGCCCAATGCCAGCTGCACTGCGCCTCGCTACACGGCAACTTTTGAGTCCCATGCAACCTCTCATCAGGCGAGATGCATGCCCATCCAGTGCAGCAACCATAGCAGCCAGCCTGCTGCTGCTCATGTGTCGCGCCCCACCTGCACTTGACAGGTACTCTGCTCCACCTGCGCCTGCTGCACGTGAGCTCGCAGGTTCTCCAAGTCACGCCGCTGCGCTTCCGAAGCGGCCCCCTGCCGGGCAGCCCCCTCTTGGACCTGAGCCTGCAGTGCCTCCAGCTGCTGCACCTGAAAAGTGAAGCACAGAAGGGGACTGGAAGAGGACCTTGTGCTGTGGTGCTGACTGTCACAAGCAGCGCTGCTGATGGGCGCCTGTCGCACCAGAGTCTGCAGCAAGTCAACATATCAAAGGATGATTTTTGCTGCATCCGGCTCTGCAGTGCTACTAAGCTGCTGCACGTGGGCGGACAGTGCCGCCTGCTGAGCAGGGGACTGCTGCACCTGCAACACAAGCATGGGAGAATACTGGGACTCATTCAAATGGTGAAGCCGTCTGTCTGCTGCAGAGTCCCAGTCTCAGCAGAGGGCTGCCTACCTTTGTCTGCTGAGCAGATTGTGATATGTCAGCCTCCCTGTGGCCTGCCCTGTGCTTAGCCTGCAGTGAGCAGCTGAAGGCGAGGCAACCCACCCGACGCAAGATGGGATGCACTGCCACATGACCATGAGCTGCGAACACTGACAGCCTCACAGCACAAACCAACAAGGGCCTGCTGCTGCTTGAGAAACTGCAGAGTGCCCTGCACATGGCGTGCTGCGCAACCTGTTACATAACTCACAAAAAAGCAGCTGCTTGACATTGCTGTTGCAGAGTGCTTCTGATATATGGCCTGTCTGCACATCCAGGCATCTCTGGCCTGAGAAATTGCAGCCCATCGAGCTGCGGCTGGGCGCCCTGCATGGGTCCTGTTACGTATCCTGATCTGGACCGATGCCATGGCCTACAGGCATCTTGCAGCCATGTGCCTGGAAACATCGCTTCAGTATGGATCTGGAGTCCATACCTGGGTCTGCAGCGCATTGAGCTGCCTTACAAAGCCCTGCATGGAAACCTGAAGGCTGGCCTGCCCCCTCACGCTGCTGCAGGGCAGCCTGCACAGAGCACTGCTGCACTGTCAGACTGGCAGTCAGGGCACACACCTGGGACTTGAGCCCGGCCGCCTGCTCAGCGGTCCCTGCAGCTGCCTGCTGCTGCTGGGCCACATGAGCCTCCAGCCCTGCGGCAGTGGCCGCCTGGGCACCCGCTGTGGCTTTGCACAGCTGCTGGAGGCGGGCAGCCGCCTCTGCCTGCCGGGCTGCCAGATTCCCCTGGCTGGCCTCCACCTGGGCGGCCACCATCTCCTGCAGCAACCTCAGGAAATAGCGATGAGGAACTTTGGTTGGCTGCAGGTCTGGTGTTCCCGCAGTCAGACTTGGGTGAACTGCAAAGCTGCAAGTTCCCAATGTCTCTAGAGAACTCATTGACAGCCAAGTGCTGCTTGGACCAGTCAGTATGCAGTTGCAGCTGCAGCGAAGGCCATGCAGGCCCGCAAATCCAGGGTGTGCAAACCATGCAGGCACCAGGGTCCCACCAACAACAGCCCTGTGATGCACCTGAACCCTGGGCAGGCCCTCCTGGAGCTGCGCCTGCACCAGGAGGGGCAGCTGCGCCTGGCTGGCCTCTACTGCCTGCTGCATCTCCCGCAGCGCCCTCTCTAGCTGCGCTGTCCGCTCAGCCTGCAACCAGCACCGGGAGCCAGACATGTCAAGGCCAGTTGGTGGCTTGATGCTACTATGACGAGCAGTAGGCGATCACATGCCATGTTAGCCAGCACTGACCAAGTCAGTCTTGCCAGGGCCAGTTTGCAAGAGCTTGCTGCTGCTCTAGCATCCAATATGCTGGCAGGTGGTGCCATGACCAGCGGAGCATCCTCTGAGCCTGCCCGCAGTATCAGCTGCAGCGTTTGACCCCAGCTCAAGGGAACCAGAGTGTAACAATTGTCACGTGATGGTGGCAACCCACCTGCTCCACCCCCGCAGTCGTGTGCCGCCACTCCCGCCACAACTGCCATGCAGACATGGTACAGTCTGCAGCAACCTACCTGCCCTGAAGTGGTCACACCCGCAGCCGTGTGCTGCTGCTCCCGCCACACCGCCAGGTCGCGCCCCAGACCCTGCACCTGCTCCTGCAGCTGCGCCAGCTTGCTGCCTGCCTGACGCCCAGTCTCAGCGCTGGCCTGCTGATCCTTCTGCAGGGCAGCCAGTGCGGCTGCCACCGCCTGTACCTCGCTGCCTGCCCGCTGCCTGTCGTCGGCGCTGGCCTGCTGTGCCTGCTGAAGGGCGGCGACCTGGGCAGTCAACACCTGCCCCTGCTGCTGCAACTCCAGCAGTGCAGCAGCAGGAGCCACTGGCTCAGCCTGCTGCAAAGCACCAACCTGGGCGGTCAAGGCCTGCACCTGCTGCTGCACCTCCAGCAGGGCTGCTGCAGGAGCCATTGGCTCAGCCTGCTGCAAAGCGGCCACCTGGCCTGCAATGGCGTGTGCCTGCTGCTGTACTTCCCGCAGGGCGGCAGCAGGAGCCATCTGATCGGTCTGCTGCAGCGCTGCAAGTTCTGCAGCCTGGGACTGCACCTGCCGCTGCACCTCCAGCAGCGTACTCTCTGGGGCCCTGTCTGCCACATCAGCAGTCAGAGCCTGGACCTGGCGCTGCACCTCAAGGAGGCTGCTGGCGGGCGCCATGGCCGCCAACTGCTCCTGTAGGCTGGCTGCCTGCCACAGGGACAGCACCAGTCACTTGAGGCTCAGAAGAGGGAGACAGGTGCACATTCTGAACCAGGGTTTGTAGTAGCCGAAAAGGTCAGTCCTGTACAAACATTGCCCAATAGATGCTGGCGGGTCCAAAGTTAGACAGGAACAAATGTATGGAGGTGCACAGAGTGTACAGAGATACACCAGAACTATGGCGGTAGTCGATGACTATAGGCAAGCAGGGCCAGAAGCCATGTCAGCAGCTGCCCTCCCAGATCATTGCTTCCACATAAAGCACAATACGCCCTGGGCAGGGTGGCAGAGGAGTAGTAGCCCTCGCCTTGCCTGCTGCTGGAGGTCAGCCACGTCCTGCCTGTGAGCAGCAGACTGGGCACCAGCCGCTTCAGACTGCGCTGCGAGTGCATCCTGCAGCTGCCTGCAGCAGAGATCAGACAGCGATAGACGAGCTGCAGCTGCCTCTGCTGTGCGATGCAGAAGGCGGGTAAGCTGCAGATCGCAAACAGCATGTCACTCCAGGATTGCAGAGAGTGAGACACAGGCTTGTAAAGTGGTAATCATGTACCAGAGGCTCCAGGCAGGGTTGCTGACCCCTTGTATCTCCCTCAGGAAAGCAAGCCGTGAGATACAAGCATGTCAATGTGCTTTGGTCAGCGCCGCCACTCATCAGCAACTGGATGCAGGAGGTGTAGGAAGGCTCCCCCTGAGTAACTTGCCTCAACTGCCTCTCCAGGCTGACATGCAGGTCTGCCTGCACTGCCGCCTGCTGCTGCACCTGGGCTGCCAGACGAGCCAGCTGCTCCTCTCCCACCTGCAGTGAAACCCTCAGGGCAATGTGCCCAGTGGCAGAGCAGGCCGACAACTGGAGAGTGACAGCCTCGGCAATCAGTGGGCTGAGATGGGGCTGCTCCATCCCATGAATGAGGCACCCTGGGATATTGCTGTGAGAGCCTACAGCAGAAAACCATTGTCCTGCCTGTAGGCGACGCAGTCAGTCCACACTCCCCAAGCTTTGCCACATCTTGTACATCAGGATCACGCATGGCAGGCCCACATCATGCAGGACGTCCCCAGCTTGGTGTTGCACGCCTGTCAATGGCATGCATGGCTCACACAGGATTCCCAAGAGACAATAGCAACAGCCTCCACAGCCCAACAATCCAGGCGTCAGCAGCTCACAGAATCACTTTATACATTGACTGCCAGTTGGCAAAGCTGGGCTCATCACTGTGGCTTCAGCAGGTACAGCCCTCTTCCAGACAACTCCTGTCATGGCCCTTCCCATGCTGAAGCATGCTGCGGCATTTGGCCAGGATGAAGCCAGGATGTGCCACTTCAGTAAGATCGCATGTGCAGCCCTCGCAGCTCTGCAGCACGCTCATACCTGGGCTGAGGTGTGCTGCCTCTCCTCATGCTGCTGCTCTCCACGAGCCAAATCCTGCTCCAGCCTCTGCACTGATGTCTGGGTGCGGTCCAGGGACGCTGCCAGGGCATCTGCCCTGGCTCGTGACTCAGCCAGCGCCTGCATGGGCAGCACTTGAAGCTTGTTTGCAGCGTTCTTGTGCACAGCCATAGATGGAGTCGGGTACACGCTGATTTCTGCTTTCTGCTTGTGGCCCTCTAAGGGGGCGTCCTGCGAGCTGGATGGTAGGAACACTGCTCTGCCACATGCGCAAGGTAAACTCATGTTGGACGGCCTGCCAACACAGGCTTTCTGGGTGACAACAGGCTTCCCTGTGTGAAACCCTCTACGAGACCTGCCAACATGCCTCTTGCAGGCATATTCATTGCAAAGCCACTGCTCTGTGTGCACAGGCCACGCAAAGACAGGCACACAGGTGTAGCTGACACCGGTCTTCCAAGCTCAATGTGGGAAGCATGCTTGCCGACCCACCTCATGCTGCTGTGCTGCCAAGCGCTCCACAGCATCCAGTGCTGCCTGGCCCTGCGTGGCGCCTTCAGCTCGCAGCAGCTCCTCTGCCAGCTTCACATCAGCAGCGCAGTGCTGCAGGCCAGCGTCCAGGTGGGTGCCCAGGGCCTGCAGGGAAGTGCTTTATGGCTTGGCCGAACTGGTGCCAGGCAGACACATGAGCAGCACGGCGCTGCAGGGCAGCATCCAGGTGGATCGCAGGGCCTGCAAAAAGTGCTGTATGGCTTGGCCAAACAGGTGCCAGGCAGACGCCAGAGCACTGCTGCGCTTGGCCCTGCGTCCAGGTGGCCCTCCTGCCAATGCAACGGCCTCCCTGACTGCAGACTGCGCTCACAGGCAACCTGTCGACCCTGGTCCTGGCCGGCCAGATTCAAAGGCAGTGCCAATGTCCCACCATTTGGGCGTGCTCACAGTCAACCCGCAGACTGTCCTCACATGCAAATTGATGCCCTGGGCCCACCTATAGGCTGCGCTTGCCAGCAACCTGACCGCCCCACTGTCTGGCAGGCCGTGTGCGCAGGCAAGGCTAAAGGCCATCTCACCTTTAGAGTGCGCTCACAGTCAACCTGACGGCCCTGCCCATCTGCATGCACATGCAGTCTGTTTGCTTACCTGCAGGCTGCGCTCAACAGCAGCCCTCCCGTCAGCAGCTTCCCGCTGCCGCACTGCAACCTCGTGAGCCACCGCTGTCTCAACACCCTGGATCTGCTGCTGCAGCCCCTACAGCAGGGGCAGACAACTGCTGCCTGATGTACTGGGCAGGAAGCGTGCCACGCTTTTCAAAACTCGATTGCAGCTGGTTCACTGTCAGCATTGGACTTTTGCATGCCAGAAAGCCCTGCTGCAGAGGGGCAGCCAGGTGCAGGGCGTGATAGGACAGGAGATGGGACGCACAGAGTGACTTGCCTGCAGGCTGGTCTGCAGCTGTGCCTGGTCGGCTGCTGCAGTGACACTCTGCCGGCGCGCCGTCTCGCCTACCCTATCAGCAGTTTCCTGCTTGTGGGCCTGCAACAGGCCTCCAGGGGTTCTCGACTGGATTTCAGGATAGTTTCTGCTTTGCATGTCTGAAGAGCAACAGCTGCCTCAATTTGATCTGGGCCAGCACAGGCTCTCGGCCCTGCTGGGCCTTCAGGGACATGCCTTGCGGCACTCAATACAAAGCCGACAGGACCAATACAGGACTGCCAGTCTAAGCACTGCCAGGACCAATACATGACTGCCAGTCTAAGCACTGCCAGGGACCTGCGGGGCTATAGCGTGTGATGCCAGCTGTTGCCGTTCTTGACCTTGCTAAATTCCTGTAGCTGACACATGAGGATGCCACCGATTATGTTTGTGCCAAGTGTCTACGGCTGACACATCATGACGCAGACTCCCCTAACAGAAGGGGAGGGGGAAGGCTTGCAGGCACAGCAGCAAGGTCTTGTCCATCTGCTGCTGCCCCAGCACCAGATCTGGGGCGGCAAGCAGCCAGCAAGCAAGCTGCATATGCAGTGACGTCAGCAAGCTATCCACAAACACCCTGGGGGACAGCACACTGCAGTCGTGCAGCCCCTGGCTGACCTCAAGCTCCTGGCTGATGGTATCCGTGCCGTGCCTTCTGAGCACGGCGCAGACACACCATGGGCCATCCATATGGCACACCTCGGCAGGGGCCCACTGACCTCAGCAAGGTAGGCCACAGCCAGCAGGCGGACCCCCAGAGGAATACGCTGAAACGTCCAGTGACTTGAGTACTACACACAGAATCACCATCACCAATGCACCCTGGAAGAGACAAGCAGCCGCACCTGAAGATCCTGGCTGACAGCTGCCACCTCCCCCTGCAGCTCCCGCCGAGCCTGGGCCAGCTGGTTCTGCACTGCCTGTGCAGCGGCTTCCTGCCGCCCCGCAGCCTGTGCATCTGCCTGGTCCACACGGGCAGCCAGCCTCTGCACCTGGCCCTGCGCCTCTGCCAAGCTGGCACGCTGGCTGGCAGCCATGGCGGCGGCTGCGCCATCGATGCATTCCCCAAGAGCGCGCAGCTTGTCGTCGGTGTCCTCTTTAGCCAGGCTCTCCTGCACGGTGTGCACTGGAAGATGCTGCATGCCAATGCTGCATCTGGGCTCTCACAAGGATGCCTCATGGCCACATCAAGCTGCCGAGTAGCCTTGAGTCTCAGCAGCTGTCGGCCAATGTTTTGGCAGCAAGTTACTGAGGGCCACTTCCCAGCCGGTAACAAGCACATGCTCCCGGAAGGCAGGCAGTTGCTTTGTGAGCTGTTTCTTCTCCTGTGAAGGTTGCAGTGTGTGCTGCAGTGCCCACAGCTCAGATGCCACGCTCGGCACAGCTTGCAGCCCGAGACGGAGCACGTTATGCAGCAGGCACAAGCCCATCCTGCTGCAAGATCGCTGCTGGCTGGAGGCACGGGGCAGCCTCTGACAGCGTCTGACCTGAAGCTCTTGCCACACCCAGCTCACAGGGTCCTACTGACCTGAAGCACATGTTCCACAGTGGAGTCAGCCAGCTCCCGTCTGAGCTGCTCCAGCTGCAGCTGCAGGCTCTCCACGGCGTCCCAGATGTCCCGCTGCCCGGCCAGCAGCAGCTCCCCCTGCTCTGCAGCCTCAGCCGCATCCTCAGCCTGCTGGCGCTGCAGCTGCACCAGCTCCTGCTGGGCCTGGTCGGTGTGGGCAGCCAGACGCTCGGCAGCAATTCTACCAGCTGCCTGCAGAGTGGATGCAAGTGTAGATTTGGCAGGCAGGCGCTCCTGCTGGGCCTGGCAAACAAGATGCGGCACGAAACGAGATGCGGCACAGAGGGCCAGAGGCAGCTGCACAGGCTGTCTGAACTTGCTGCCAGTGTCCCTGACACATCAAGGCAGCGGTCAAAGCCTGCATGGGGAAAGCAGTCAAGGCAGCACTCTCTCAAGGTCCAGAGTGCTGCCTGAGCCCAGAGCAGATCAGGGCAAAGGCAGCTGGGTGTGGCGGAAAGCAAGGGCTGCAGTCCTGCTGCGCCCACCTGAAGTTCGCCCTGGAGCTTGTGGCTCAGACGGGCGTGCATCTGCTCGCTGTGCTGCTCCACGTCTCGGCACAGGGTCTGCAACGATGCCAGGTCTCCAGCAAGCTCCTCATCCCTCGCCTGCAGGTGAACAGAACACTCAGTGGAACTGCCTGCAGCTGCTGACGAGCAGCACAGAGTTTGCAAACACAGTGTACCAGACACAAGCCAGTTCCTTCAATCTCAGCCTGCATGGCAAACCGGCTTGAAAGCAGCTGGACCTGTTCAGCACCTCAACTGGTGTTCATGAGTGACGTGCAGACGCTGGGGAGAAGCTTGGCTGTCATAGTTGACAAGCCTACTGTTTCTCTTCCAGTGCGCTGAAAACAGCTGCCTGGGGGTCAGAATTATATGGCGACGCTTGGTTGATATGCAGCTGCTGACAGGCAGCATTGATTCCTAAAGCTGCAGGACGCTGTACTGCAAGTCATAAACAGTAACCTGCAGGTGCACTGTATATCTAATCATCATAATAATGAAGAGCATGAGGTCCTCCGCGTTCCCATGCTGCACTGAATCCAGATGTCGATCTGCAGACTGCGCAACATGTGTCCAGCTGGTCACACTAACCTTACTGTAACATTGGCACACAAGTATTCAATGGAGCTGCAGAGCTGCCAGCAGTCACTCAGCAGCAGCCCTCCACACAGCGCCTGCCATCTCATGCATGGTGCAGCCACTGATCTGTCCACACACCTCACAAGGCCCTAGCAAAGCTGTAGAGCCGCCGACAGTCTGCGCCGCAGCGGCTTTGTCTTCTGCTGCAGCCCCTGCCAGCCTGCAGACGACGCCAGCTCTGTGCTGCCCAGACACGATACCAAATTGTCCTAGGAAATGCAGAGCCTCTGGCGTTTACTGCCTGAGCTACCCTATCCCCGCCCATAGCTCATGACAGCTTATGAACAGAGCAGGCACTCTGCTCTCTAAACACTGCACATTGTCAAAACATGCAGAGCTCTAGGCACTCACTGCTGCAGTGGCCCTGTCGTCTGCCATGGCCCCCGCCAGCTCATGTATTGCCAGGTCCATGCGGCGGCTCGCAGTCCTGTCTGAGGCTGTCACCAGGCCAGCAACCTGCAGGAGGAGAGCTTCAGTCCGACAACAGCTGGAAGGATGGGAAATCAGCGCCACACGCCTGGAAGGGTTGCGACTGTCAGGTTTGTGCAAAAAGCAGCCAGGTTGTAAGGCTCTGCGGCCAAGGTCCCCTCGCAGCCAAGCTCAACCACAGCCTGGAGCAGCAGCAAGGCCTGCTGCTCATGTCCAGTGTGCCACAGGTCGGACATGGTGCTTGGCAGAGCTCTGGGCACCAGCCTCCAATGCACGGACACATGCATCGAGCTGGAGCTGGGCCGCCATGCAGGCCACATTATCACAGCAGGAGCACAGTTTGAAGGCTGAAGCAGGCAGATACCCCAGGTACAACTTGATGCTGCACTGGCATCAGCTGACTGCTCCTGAGCCCCTGTGACATGACAGGCCTGTGTACAACACTGTGCGGTGGCTCGGCAGCCACTGCACACCTCTCGCAGGGAGCGCTCTAGAGCGTCCTGCCTGGCAGAGAGCTCCTGAGTGCGCACAGAGTCTGCCTGAGCCAGAGCTGACAGCCGATCGGCCACCTCCTGCCTACATGCATAGAGGGAGTGTGAGTCAGTCCAGTCCTCTTGTGTGGCCTGAATCTGCGCTGATTTCTGATGGCAGCCTCTTGCCTGCACAGGTCAACGGGATATGAAGCACCTGGAGAGGAACAGGGGCCTGATGCAGAGTTGGCTGCTGATCACGCGCCTTGTCCCTGCAACAGGGAAGTTGAGAGGTGAAAATCTTTCAGGGCAGGTGCTCACAAGGGCCAGAAGCAAAAATTGGTTGGATGGGCTCTGTTGTGCCAACATTCTTTCGACCAAAGAGAAGCTGCGCATGACTGAACGTGCGCAGCTCTTGGGACATGCATGCCACATCACGCTCAAAACACATTCCAGTCAGAGATGGCCAGTCTACACCAGATCTGGCTGGTGAGTGCATTACTGACAACAACTTGGCATCAGCATGCAAGCCAATCTGCAAATGTTGTGCGCAAACCCCTCCCAAACAAATTTTGGCCAGCAAGATGGGGTGGACTACGCTGCTATGTTTGCAGGCAGCAGTTGCCCATGCAGCCTGGTTCAAAGGCTTCCAGTAACCGGCAGCCGCTTTATCATATTTGCAGCCTGCAGGGCTCTTGTCTAAGATCACCCAAAAGCTGGCCCTCTGAAGAAAAACCACTCCAGCCCACCTGTTGGCGCTGTCCAGGCCATCCACCTGAGACCTGAGGGCCTGCAGTGCTCTCCGGACCTCGCTGGCCTGCCCCTCCACAGCCTGCAAGCTGCGGCGCACGGCAGAGTCCTCTGCAGCTGCCATTGCTGCCTCTACTGCCTGCACAGGGTGCAGCGGCTCCTGTCAGATGGAGTGTCAGCATCAGTTGCATGTTGCATGGCCGCTTTCAGCCCAGAAACATGAGCTGCAGACAGAAATAAATTCTGGCGCAGGCAGAGCTGCCTTGCACTGCCTGCACAGGATGCAGCCGCTCCTATCAGATGGACCTCTGGTCGCCCACCGCCTGAACAGGGTGCCTTGACTCTTGGCAAGTAGAAGCTGCCGCCTCCTGGCGGTGGCGCTTGCATCAGCTTGGCGCACAGCTGGCAGTCCTGACCCTGGCATTGATATGGAGCCCAGCGCCAGGAGGAATCTAGGTGCGGGCCCAATGCAACACAAATGCCATGGCCAGCATCAGGGAACCCCACCTGCAGCCTGCTGGCAGTGGCCGCTGCGTCCTGCAGGCGGGTGGCTTTCTCGGTGGCATGCTGCTGTGCCTGCTGCGCCAGGGCCTGCTGTGCATCCCCCAGGTCTCCCTGCAGGCTGTCCAAGCGGGCAGAAGTGCCGGAACCTGAAGCCTGGCCAGCCTGCTGCAGGGCCACCAGCACCTGCAGGCCAGACAGACAGGCAGCATGTTCCCCAGCATACCCTGTCTGCTTTCCAGATGGGCAAAAATGCTAGAGGCTGAAGCCTGGCCAGCCTTCCGCTGGGGTTTTCAAAACCTGCAGCCCAGACGGATAGGAAGCATGTTGACACTTCTCTCTGAACGCTGTACAAGCAGGCAAAGGTGCCAGAGCCTGAAGCCTGGCTAGCCTGCTGCTGCAGGGCTACCAGCATCTACAGCCCAGACGGATAAGAAGGCCTTTTAAGTCATTCATGGAAGCATGCATCTGCTCTGCAAAGGCACATGCTTTGTTGGGCAAAGCCTCCTAGCCTTTAGGTCGTCCAGCAGCAACAGGCCAGGCACTGCTGCAAGCTGCCTTGTCAAGCTTTGGCAGAAGCTGCTGTCCTCCATGAGCTGACAGCGGGCCTTCCAGCCAAACAGTGCAGTCCTCTCCACCCATGCCCACGATGGCATAGCACAGACAGCAAGCCTGCTGCAGCTCACTGCTCATTGCCCCGATCAGCAGGTCTGCCATCCAATGCGGGTGTTGCTCGGGCTGCAGGTCATTCCTACTGGCCCTGCGAGCATGTCTGCCCTCCCTTGGGAGTGTTTGCCCAGTCCAGCACGAGCCCTCAGGGCAATTACTGCCCACCTTCTCATCCCCCTGGACGCGTGCAGCCAGGCGATCGACTGCGCCCGTGATCTCCGTGCGAGCCGAGCTTGCCTCGTCCCTCCAGCGCTCCACGTCAGTGCCCAGAGCCAGCACCTCCGCGATCACAGCAGCCTGCAGGGACCAGGCTGCTGTCAGCTGCTCGAAGGAGCCTCTCCCCCTCCAGTGCAAGCGCCTTTTGCCATCACAGCAGCCGCCAGGGACCAGGGTACTGTCAGCCGCTTGAAGGAGCCCCTTCTCCCCCAGGGCTACCACCTTTTGCCATCACAGCAGCCGCCAGGGACCAGGCTACCGTCAGCCGCTTGAAGGAGTGTCACCCCCTCCAGTGCCAGCACCTCTGCAGTTACAGCAGCCTGCAGGGATCAGGCTGCTTACAGCCATCTGAAAGAGCTTTCACCTCCAGAACTCTACACCTGTGCTGTGGGCCAGACTTTCTGGCCACAACGGCAGCAGCCTGCACAGGAGCTTGCTCTGGTGCACAGCAGTTGTGGTGAGGTTACTGTCGTCCTGGCAGGCTCCCTGGCCACCACAAGCTGCTTCAGGCACCCAGAACAGGGAGCTCGCCAGAGACAACAGGCTGCAGCAAAGCCTGCAAGAGGCCTTGCCCTGTGAATGTCGCAAGCATGCGCTGGAGTATCAGTTGAGTCATTTGGCGCCATGCCTAATCCCCCTCAGCCTCCGCCTCTTGTGCCCGCAGCTCTGCATGTTCGAGGAGGCAGACCAGGCCTGGGCGCAATCATATTGAAGGCAGCTCCTGCTGCAGCATTGCTAGGTGTGCCCAGCTGCTGCCTGCTCGCCATCACCGTGGCTTGTAATCTCTTGCCGCTCCTGGACCAGCAACAGGCTGCTCTTGCCAGCTTGGCCATGCCATCTGCCGCTTGCGAGTCTCTCCCCCACCCTTTAATCAATTGCCACCCCCCCACACGAGCAGCCTCACCCCTGAGGCCGACTGAATCAGCCTGTTCTCCCTTTGCCCATCTCTTTGGACAGTGCATTCCCCTGCGCCTTCTGCACCGCAGCTCGGCATGACCACAACTGCAAGCCATGCCTGGGTGCAGTCATACGCGTGCACCACCACACTACAAGATGGCTGCCCTCGCCAGCTGCCTGACCCAGCTGCTTGCCAGTGTCAGTCCCAAACACTGTTTGATTTTCCCTCTTTTGCAACCTCCTCTCTTCCGTCCGACCAATGTTGTCCCTTAGAGGACCAAAACATTAAAGCTGCCCACCTGCCGCTTGCGGGTCTCCTCGCGCAGTGCAGCCCCCTGCTCCTCCTGCGCCCGCAGCTCGGCGGCGCTGGTGGCAGTGGCCTGCTGCACGGCGCCTCCCAGACGGCGCACCTCAGCGGCACTCTCAGCGGTCTGCTGGGCAGTTGACTGCTGGAGGTGCTGCAGGTCAGCCACCTCCATCTGCAACCGCTGAAGGGCATCTGTGAGGGCAGCCACCTGCAGTGCATCAGGCAACCAGCCTGTTCTGCTGCTGGCTGAGCTGTGACGGTGGAGGCAGCCAGCGGGTCTGCCAACCTATCAAACGGTCACCTGCAGCAACAGGCAGCGCATCAGGCCACCAAGCTGCTCTGCTGGCTGACCTGCCCTGATGAATACTGCCAGCTGGGGGGGGGTCTGTGAAGGTGACCGCCTGCAGCTGCAGGTGGCTTTAGGCAATCAAGCTGATCTGCTGGATGATGGTGGAGGCTGCCTGTGGGTGCAGATGGCCATCAGGAGGCATCGGTGAAGTGAAAATGGCCACCTGCATCCCCAGGCAGCACATCAGGCACATAAGCCACTGAGGCGTGTCCTCTTTTTAGCTTACATGATGGACAGCAGTAGGAGAATGTCAGAGGGCACCCTTGCAACCGTGCGGGCGTTCCAATGCAGCTGCAGCCTGCATCACACCACCAGACACAGTGTCTGGCACCGGCTTGCCACCAGCAGGGCATGCTGCCAGTCAGGGGGAGGTGAGGCAGCCAGCATGTCATGGCAAAGAACGACAGCTACCCAACAGGGTGCAGGGTGCCTTTGAATAATCCTGCTGTCAGGCAAGGTTGAATTTGTAGGCGGATTCTTCAGTTGTACCCTGTCAAGTCCTGGCATGCACAGTGGCCCTTCAGGGCTGTGATCCCAGTCCTGAACCCAGAGCTACGCTGTGCAACCTGACACCAGTCAATGGCACCTGCAGGAAGCACACCTGTTGGTGGAGGTGCTGGTGCTCCCCTGCCTGCTGGCGGCTGAGTACACGCATCTCCTCCAGCATGGCATCGGCCCCTTCCACCTCTGACGACAGGGCTGAGATCTTGACTGAATGGCCCGCCACCTGCAGCAAATGGGCGCTGCCTGTCTGCTCGCTGCTGGGGCTGCGCAAGTAGTGGACAGGAAGCCTAAAGCGCAGTTTCATCCCCTCCAAGTGACCTAACAGCAGACAGGTGGCAGTAATGGTCTGCACGCTGCTGACAGGAGCCGAAATCGCAGTGCATGGGAACTTGGGTTACTTATGCACTGCAATGTCTGGGCATTTGGGTTATCCAGCATCCCTCTTGAGGTTGCTATGTCACAGCCGGTTGCAATGAGCCATCAGATATGGAACAACTGCATGGTGCTCACAGCAGGCGGTACCCAGCACCTCAATGAGCTCCATCCCAGGGGCCATGCTCCAACTTCGTGAGCTCTGCTTCAGCCAGGGACAGCAGATACACTTGACAGCCTCTACACCTGCTCGACAGCTTCTGTTTGCCGCTGCATCACTCCCCAACTGCGTCTAGCTCCAGGAGCCTCTCAGCTGCGGGGTTCCCTCCGCTGCACCAGCACCAGCGGCCCCTGCCGCGGAGCTACCAGCAAACCTGCTGGGCAGCCTCTGCTGCCCGGGCCCAGGCTGCAGTGGCCCTCTTCCGCCATGTGACACATGCTGTCCTGCATCCCGCCCTCAGGCGCCTACTTGGCAGCCTTCCCCGCAGAGGCACACCCTTTAACCTCCTGGACACCTTCTGCTGCCAAGGCCAGGGCACCTGCAGATGCCCCGGCCCACCTGTCTTCCAGCCAAGGATAGCAAAACCAAACAGTATGCCCCAGGCTATTGGCACGTGCTCCTGGCCTGGTCTGCTGCAGCAGATCAGCTATGCAGCCACTGATGCATGCAACAGACCGACAGTGCACCTGCACGGCAGCCTCTGCCAGGGCCTGGGCCCCTGCGTTGGCCTCCAACACTCATTCATGGGTGTTGCAGTCCTGGAACCACCAGTCACCTGCTTGACGGCTTCTGCAGCCAGGGCCTGGGCCCCTGCAGCAGCCTTGGCCACAGCCTCCAGCTGTGCCCTCAGCTCCCAGCCGTCCGCAAACATCGGCCGCCCAGGGTCGGCTCTGCCCCAGATCAAATCTGCACCAGGCCCATCTGCCTTTGTGGGGGACAATGGGGGCAGGAAGGCTCCATCCGTGGCGCCGCCCTTAGAAGGCAGGCCCCGCCTTGCGGGATCTCCAGGTGAGGGGTAGACTGCAGGGATGGCCTCCACTGCAACAGTCAGGTGCAAAGCATCAGTGGAGGCCTGTTAGGAGGCTGCTGACGGGGAGCCCTGCACGCTTGAGGCTCAGCACATAGCAGCTTTGAGGCGGGACCAAAGCCTGCAGGGTGTGTGCCCCTGTGTGACAGCAGTGAGAGGCCTGGCACGGGTCTAGGTGTGAGCTCGGAGTGGACAGGACTCATGTGGTGGCTGCTGTGGCAAGCTCAGAATGTGCTGGGCTCATGCGGTGCAGACGTGTGTGGCCCTGGTTGAAGCAAGCCATGCTGTGCAGGGCACACAGGAGGGAATCAGTGCAAGATCTGGCAGGGGCTTGCTGGGATCAAGCTGCACACTGACTCTGTCATGATCAGGGTCCTCATCCTTTGCAGTTACCTTGGTAGCCTCTCGGCCGTGCAGTGAACGTCGTCAGCGCCCAGTAGGCCAGCCTGCTTGATGAGGCATGAATGCATTGCACCCCGCACAGGCATTTGTGGCTCCTGCCGAAAGCTTCCTGCTGCAAGGCACGTGTGACAAGCAGCGTAGGCGGAACCCATGCAGACTAACCTGCCCCCACAGTTGTTCGGATCCCCTCACGTTTCTGAGGTGGGGTGATCGGGGAATTCTGATCAAGGATTCGCCATCTGCAGGACATCCAGGTGAGATGTCAGTCTGTGATCTGATTGTCAGATGGCCTATAGCCAGCAACCCCGCCTGGCATCTCATCTTGATCCATGGGCTGGCAGTTACGCAAGGTGCCTTTTGCGCTTCGCCGTATAACCAAGCCAAAGCTAGCAGACTGAAAGAGGCTCAAAGCAGTAGTCTAGTTGGTTGATTGAGCAGATGCAAAATGCACTGAGTTGCAAGGCAGGGACTCACATGCTATCCTCTCCATGACGGTAGGGCCGCATCGAAACTTCAGCAGGCCTGCAGGGGGCTCACCCAATTGGACCTAAAGGCGCCTATATGGCATCCTTGGATTGCCTCGCAATGCCATATGTTGTCAGTTGACAAAGGCTTCCACTGCAGCAGGGTGCATTGCTGCTGAGGCTGAGAGTGGCGAGATCACCTGCCACGTCAATTCCAGATCAGTCGAGCATGCAGCATCTCCAGGGCAATGCCAGATGGCTTGCTGCACCAGGCTGGCAATGCAACCGGGCTGGCAGCAGGTGATCAAGCCAATGGCAGTGGCCAGGCAATTGAGAGGCACTGTTAACTGTCCTGTCTACCTGCAGCTGCAGGACGACAAAACCGCAATGTAGGCAACGTGGCTGCGCCCCCATGGCTGCCCTTTTCCAGACACAGGTGTGTGCACCGGGTCACTGTTTCCTTGCTGCGAAGGGTCCTCATCCCCAATTGCTGCTGGGTGCTCATGTCATGCTGCAGCCTCAGGGCGGGTTGCACACTGCATTGCACAGCTCCTTTATCGATTACAGATAAAAACATGGCCAGCGCCTGGTGCAAGCAAGGTTGACACATCCAGCGTTCTGCTTACGTCTCACACCGTAGTCGAAGGAGGGCTTGCTGCAATTGCACAGAGATGTGCTATGCGCAGCCACACAGCCAGCGTCCTATACATGCCCACTGGCACGTGGCCCGTCTGCTGGTTTCTTGTGCTCAGAGAGCAGTGTACTTTCCCACTGCAGCTTCTAAGCACCGGCAGCAGGGACACAGCCAGCATCATATGCATGCAGGTCGGCACCAGCTGGGTGACTGCCCCTCCCGGCAAGCCCCGGGGCGTGATTCATTTTGAGCCAGGAGCATTCGTTGGGGCAGCCCCCCAGCTGACCTACCAGCTGCTCATCCAGCTGCTCTCTGGCGCTGGCTACACAGTGAGCACGCTCTGCTGCACCTCAGAGCACCTGTTTGTGTGGTCAAGGCAACAGTGGCAACTGCCTGAAGGCTGTCCTACCTGTCATCTGAGCAACTGTGGGCCTCTAAGCATCAGCTACAATGTCAGCTCCGTGACAGCAGCTCTGCCGGTGGCACAGGACAGACAGAAACACACACACTCCTTTCCACCAAGCAGGGTGCTGCTTCTGAATGTGTCCTGACGTGCAGGTGATCGCCACTCCCTATGCCGTCACCTTCCGCCACATCGACTGTGCAGCAGCCACGCATGCGGTGAGGACACGTCCCTGGTGCTGCCATGCGCTGCCATGCTGGCAGTGCGCGCAGGCTTGCTGTTCTGTGCTCCTGCCCCGCACAGGCCTCCTCTGCCTTGTGCTGTCCTGCTCCTGGGATGTGCCCCAGATGGGCACCTTGCCACCATGGAGCCCCTGTACACCTCAATTCCTGGTCCAAAGACAGCGACCTTGTCGTTTGCTGTTCTCGTGTGCACTCCCAGTACGAGAGAAGGGGACTGCAAGGTAAGGTGTGGTCTGTGTGCGCCTGCTGCTCTGGCGTGTGGAGCCGCCTCCACGAACTTCACTGCGGCTGACCTCTGCTGTTCGCCCCTGCAACTGTGCGAGCCACAGTACCTCTCCCCCCGCCCACAGGCATTCCAGCAGTGCGTGCAGCAGCTGCGCCAGACGGGGCAGGGCTTCCTCGTCGAGGAGCAGCTGCCTGTGCACGGAGTGGGACACAGCAATGGAGCGCTGCTGCACCTGCTCATTGGGTCCCAGTTCCCAGTCACCAACAGGTCCAACATCCTCATGAGCTTCAACAACCAGTGAGCCCAACCTCTGTCATGCCATCTGCAAGGAAAGCCCCAGCTGTGGGGCCGTGCAAACGGCTGCTAGCTTGTTGCTGTCTGCCACAAAATGAGGGGACACTAAAGTCCCAGCCGGGCTCAGAGGGTGTCCATCGCGAGGCCTTGCACATAGTGGTGGAGGCCGAAGAGGTCGCCATCCCAACCTCTTGCAGGTGTTGAGGACCGGCAGCTGGCGAGAGATCACCTAGTGAATCCCTTTTCTTTCCTCACATCCCTTTCGACAACCTCCAGTCTCCCACAAAGTGTAGAGAGGGGCATCCCCACTTTGCTCTGCTATGTGCTTGGCAACCAGTTTGCCTGCTTGCATGCATACATGCCTGTCGTAGGCCGGAGCCAGCAGCTGCTCCTGCTGGTCAGCCAAATGAGGATGCATGGATGTGTCCAGACGGCCGCAGGTAGGTGCATGCTAAGTGCTGCACTCATCGCTCACACGTAGGGTGGACAGACCTTTTTTGGGGTCTGGGAAGGAACAGCGCTCAGGTGCTGGGGTGGAACACATGGGCTTCAGCTGCTGGACTGAGCCTTCCAATACTGTGTGTTCAGCAATGCTGTGCAGGTAAAAGGCTACGCACCCAGTGCTTTGTGCCAGCACCAATGCTTGTAGGTGTGTACCTTAAGAAGCAAAGCAGAGGGACATTCTTACATATGTAGTCACCCATCCTCATGGGAGCAGCTTCTGCATCCTGCAGGCAGGTGAAGGAGGCAATTCCTGTGCCCCTCACGGGGCTGCAAGACGCCCTCAGGAGTGGCCAGGCGCGAGGGCTGGCCAGTCAGCTGCCTCGGCCAGAGGTGCTTCTGCAGAGGTGGGCCTGCCGGCCTCACATGCAGACAGCAGTCCTGCCTGCCCTGTTCTAGTTGAAGAGACTGGCAAGCCAGCTGCAAGGGTCAACGACTGCTGCTGCGAGGGTGGTGCTGCCAGGCTTGTACACAATGACAGCGGTCCGGCATGCCCGTTTTGGGCAGAGCCAGACTACAGTGTTGTGCACACCGTACACAGCGTGTCTCTCTGAGGCATGCTGAGGAGGCCACTGCTGCCCAGTGCTGCCCTGTCTGCAGAGCAGCTGCCGTCCCGGGGCCGCTGGGGGCCATGGACGCATTCACGCGGGATGGCTTGTCAATGTCAGTCGCGCAGCTGGAGACCGTTCTCAGTGAGGTCAGTCGCTGATCTCTTGTCTCTGAGTCTGGGGCTAGAAATTGAGCTGTCAGGCACACGCAAGGCTGTCTTTGTCTGTGTCAGGGGAGACTAGCAGGTAGTCATCCAAAAATGTGACTATTTGTGATTGTGTGCCTGCTGTTGAAACAAATCGAGGGTAGCATCTGATGCGTTCAAGGTGTGCTGGAGAGTGTGCGCAGGACAGGTGGCTGCTCCTTGTGAGTGGCCAGTATCAATATGGTACAAACACACCAAAACCAGCAAGCTGGCTGCCTCCTACAAGGCTGGTCATTGCACTGTCATGAGAGGGCAAGTGGGCAAGAAAGCTTGTGGCTGTCAAGCATGGCCAGATCTGCTGCTGCCAGCATCACAACAACATCTCAAGCAGCAGGGTGCTCTGCAGGACTGCTGCTCTATGTCTGCAGATCGAGGCCGGCATCACAGAGTTCACCCCCACGCCTGCTGAGAGCAGGGCTCTCATCTCCCAGAGCTACAGCGTCCCACGGACGCTGCTCGTCCGCTTTGCTGACGACAGCATCGATGCGACTGCTGAGCTTGCTCCAGTCCTGAAGCAGCGGCATCCTGAAGGTGGGTGCCCAGGTCACAACGCTGACGGGCTGGTGCTGTGCCTGCAACAGAAAGAGGTCTGGCAGAGCCATTCTGACCAGCAGCAGGGCTCTGGCTTCCACTTCAGAGGCTTCAGGCCTTTTCCGAAGCGTCAGCAATGCAGGGGTGCAAACCTCCACCTGCAAGCAGAAAGTACATGTCTCAATGAAATTATGCACCTTTTGGAAGGGTGTTGACAAGCTGATGCGCTACAACTCATTGAGAGCTGAGCCAGGGAGGCAGACCGATACGGTACGTCTGCCCTGGAGTTGTCTGTGCGCCACAACTCTGAGGTGTGCCAGCACGCCAAACGTGCAAAACCAGACCCCAGGCAGGCACCACCTCGAGCTCCATGAAGACCTGGCCCATCACCCCGCTGAAGGCACTTGCATTCTGTTGCTGTAGGCACAGTGGACGTGACCTTGCCAGGCAACCACATCACGCCCTGTGGCACGGACGATGTCTGGCAGGTGACACTCAAAAACATTTCAACATAGTCATACGACAAACTCAACGAAGCTTTCATGAGCTGTATGTACACTGAACCTGCACTTGTGTCGAGGTGATAATGAGGGTCATGCTGCAGGTGGGCAGCACTTTCTCGCCAGTAGATGCTCTCAGGCTGGCAGCCAAGGCCTTTGCGCAGAGGGATGTGCGCAGGGCGGCGGATCAGATGATTGCGTGGCTGGACGTCTGAAGCTTGTCAGACTGGATGCGTTCTTACTGTGCTCCAGAATGAAGTCAGGACTCTGCGGCTTCTGCTATCTGGTGTTTCTTCTTCTTCTTTTTCTTCTTCTTCAACCCTTCACCCCCAAGCTGGGCAGCTGCTGCCAGCTCTCCCATGGGGACCTGCACCACAAGCATGTGAGCTTGCACTCAACCGTGTAGAGCAGCACATCAGTGCCCACATGTGGCCAGCCTGTGACTCGGAGCTTTTCAAACCTGGCACGCTTGTAATGACCAGTCCTAAGTCCCCAGAGGGCCTCAGAACCTGCTTGTGAAACTGCTTCTGCGCCATAGCAGACATGCCCTGACCCTACGGCACCCAACATGAGGCAAACAGCATTGCAGCGCAGAATCTGGACCTTAGCTGTGCTGAAGCCTTGCTATTCAGTTACCCAGCGTGAGGCAAAGCATAACAGCAGCTCAGCTCTGTGCAATTCATCTGCAACAGCCCCAGCTGCCCCTCTGCACACTCAATCCTGGCCATGCACCACCCAGCATGGAGCGCATCCCAGAGCGCCGAACAACTGGGCATGGCATCTGGGCTGTAAAGCAGGCTCGTCTTGACCCAGCTCACAAAGCACAGCCGACAGCACAGCAGGAGCAGGCACTCACATCTGCAGACACTGCAGCGGCCCCCTCTGTCTTCTCCTTGTGCTTCCGCTTCTTGTCCTTTTTGACTGGTGCCTCAGCTGCAGCCGGTGGTGCCACTGAGTCCCCATTGGCTGACGGGGCTGGCGCAGCAGCAGCTGCAGGCGCTGGCTTGGCAGAGGCTGGCAGCGCGTCAACCTGCTGGGGGGTGGCATCTGCGTGGCTGGCCAGCTCGTCGACGCCTGCCTGCTCCAGATGCGCCTGTAGTGGTAACCACACAGCATTGAATTGGTTGCCAGCTGGCTACCACGACAGCATCTACCTGCTGCAAGAGAACCTATGTCAAGTGTGCATACTAGATGGGTGAAGCCCACTCCACAACATGGGATGTATTGCAGGCAGCAGGAAAACCACAGCGTGTGGGCGTAGTGCAAGCTGTGGTACATGACGACCTGGAGGAGCATGACGGCCTGGAGAAGCATGCTACTCTGCAGTGTGGCAAATTTTTGCACATCACAGGCAGCGCCAGGGCATGCCGTGTGCGTGACGTCAAGCCCAGACGGGTCACCAGTGCCGACGCGGTGACCTTCTGGGCACGGCTTGCCGCAGAGCAACTACACAGCAGCAGCTAACAAAGAATACTGTCCTGTGGCTGCTGCTCTGCTGCAGACTGGCATGCTGGATGGGTGAGTGCTGGGTAGAGCAGAGTGAGCGCTGTGCAGAGCAGGGTGGCCTGACATGAGGGCACTGCATGGTGACCACCTGACATGCATGAGATGGTCTGGCATGCAAGCAGTGCATGGTGGTTTGATGGGCTTGAGGCGAGCCAAAAGAGGTGGTCTGGCATGCAAACAATGTACCATGATTTGGCGCGCCACATTGAGTTTAGGCCTGAGCTGCATGGTGGGCAAACCACATCATCTCAAATGCCTCAATAACCCCTGGTGTCCCACCCTGCTGATCCACGTTGAGCAGGCGGCCTGAGACTAAACATGCTGCATCTGCAGCCAGGTGCTTGGAGGGCGCCCATGGTGGGGCAGCCCCCTCTCGTGCAGCTGGTCGCTGCAGACTGCGCTGTTGAGGCAGCCCATGGCAACGACAAAGTCTTTGCACAGACGCCACCCACCTTGTGCTTGGCGACCCGCTCCTGCCTCTCCCCTTCTGGCAGCTGCTTCCACTGCTGTGCCGCCAGAGTGAACAGTGGGTTGCGCTCGTCCCCCTCAGCATGCACCCCTGCAGCCTTCAGCTCCGCCATCCGCTCCTTGACGAACATATTGAAGGCTGAGGGCTGCAGCAGCAGAGGGCAGCAGATTGCTGCATTGAGGCTTCCTCTTGGCCAGCAGGTCAGAAGCTGATTGCTGCAGCAAAAGCTAAACCATCAGGTGATATTTGAAGGGAGCGGTTGGCAGCGTGTTCAGTGGACGTGACCGGCAGCGGAATGCTGCAACATTCGTGCACAGACTGGCGCAAGAGGCAGGGGTTCCTTGGATGTCAAGTGGGTGGCCGCATGCTACAGCAGCAGATGAGAACAGAGTGGGTCACAGGGCGAGGTGAGTGCACAGAGCGGCTCCATGATGAGCAGACTGAACCAACATTGCTGCAGCTGCAGGGACCAGAGCAGGTAGCAGGGCGGAGACATGTGCACGTAGCAGCTCTGTGCGAACATGTCAGGTCAGAGCTGTGCTGCAGCAGGGAGACAGGGCAGGTCACAGGGCAAACGTAAGTGCAAAGAGGCGCTGGAATGCTGGGGGCGAGACTGGTTTTAGTGTCATGTGCCCAGGAACCCGATGGCTTTTGCACCTTGATGTGCACCACATGGAGCGCATGGTCACGCTGCTGTTTCATCCTGGAGGCCATGCACAGGGTACTCAGCAACACATGTCAGCAGACAGGCCTGCAGTGCAGTGCGCTTTGAGGGCTTGCACCCTGGCCTGCCATGTGCAATATCTTTAGGACTCACGTTGCGCTTCCGCTTGTCACCATTGTCCTTCTTCTTGGGGCGCCCAGGGCCTCTTTTGGGGCTGTCAGGGACCCCATGTGGCGTACTGAGGCCCTCTGTGAACACTGAGGGCGGCAACTCCCCCGTGCTCTGGTACTGCTCAATGGCAGCCGTGAGTCGCTGTTGGAACTTCGTCTGCTCCACAGCAATGTAGTGCGTCAGTTGAACAGCCCCCTCCCCTACAGGCAAGAGATGGGCGCTGTGAAGTGCTGTGATGCAGTGTGCATGTAGACAACTGGTTCAGTAGAGTTTCACCTGCCATGCTAGCCTTGCTGTGCTGCGAGCAACGGTTTTTGAACTCAACATATAGGTCAAGCATTTCAGGTCAGAAGCCAAATTAAGTTTTTGACAATCTGGAATGTGCAGCTGCATCTTCGAAATGAAGTTCAGACAGCCAGGGCCAGGGTGTGATTGCCCAATGAGCCCCCTGACACAGCTCCCTACTGCCTGATTGGCTGCTGGCATCCCAAAGTCAAACCGTAGTCTGGAACAGACCATGGCGAGATTGTTTACATGCTCAAACTTGCCATGCAGATAGCACAGTTTTATTACACTTAGGTTTTGTGCCCATTACCAGACGGTACCACAAAATTGCAATGCGACCCAGATGCATGCTGCTTTAGTGTGCTGCATGTGTCTATGAGGGCCTGCATGGGTCCCTCCAATGCTGTCAAAAACACAGTCAGCGTGGATTCTATGCTGCCAGGGGTGTGCTTCTGGTCATGCTCAATGAGAGCACAGAAATAAGGAGGGGAATGCGTACAACAGTGCAGCACTTGATCAGCATGTCGGGTTGAGGTTCAGCATTGCGGGTGCCCCAGTCAGTGGTCCAGGCAAGTGGGCTGTGCCACGAGGAGATGTCTGGTGCCACAGGCGGGGTTGCGGGTGGATCGAAGGAAGGGGGTTTCTTTGCAGTGGGGCATAACTGTAACCACTTGGCTGCTGGCAGGTGGCTGAGACTTTGGAAACTGCCTGTCCACAGATTGACTTGGTGGCTGAGGAGACACGTGGCAGTGCAGAGGGCGCTGCCAACACTGAGACTGATCTGCTGTGGGGTGTCTGGGACTGCTGCATCTTTTGGGTAGGGGTGGGTTGCATCTGGAACTAGCGTCCATTTGGGAGGTCCACAGCCTCCACAGGGAGGCTGGCTTCTGAGGGCAGCCTTAGCCGCTGGTTTGACTTCAGTTGGGCACCTGGCTGGCGGCGCTCGGTACCTGGTCGGCACCATCGTCGTCCTCACCAGAGCCAGCCACGCTGTCCTCGGAGACCACACCATCCCCGTCGAGCTCGTCATACACTGGGCCATCTGGGATGGTGGCGTTATTGCGACGCCCCTCCCCGCTCACTGCCTCAAAGAAGCCCGCTGCCCGCGCCAACAGGATCTCCATCTTTGGCTTCTGACGGGCTCTGCAAGGGTCAGGGAAACTTGTCTTGGGACCGTACACCTACAGCCTGTTGAAGCTGGCGAACGGGAATCCTGGCGGCCTTGCAAGGGCCAGAGGCTCAGTTGCAGGGCCTGTGACCCAGTCTTGTGGAGCATTGTACCCACCTGCAAGGCAGGCGCAGAGAACAGCTGTTCTGGGAGGTGTGCTGGCTCAGCCCCATGTGTCCCTGTGTGCCGGAACGCAGGGTAATGAGCTGCAGGTTCAGCAGGCAGGTGGGGAGCTGGCTCCAAGGGGAAACAGTCTGCCTCCGTGAGAGCCTGTCAGCTGCTGGGGTATGGGTGATTCCTGCAGGCGAGTGGGCTAGCAGCTGGAGAGAGGCTGCGGGGTGAGAGGATTTCTGGGCGGCCAGATTGTCCATATCTGCACTTTTGCTCCACAAGCATGCATCATCGCTGCAGGCCAGCATCTTCTGCTGCAAGGCGCAGCTGTCCTCCCTGAGCTCTGCCCAGCTGCACACAACAAATCAGAATTTGCCAAACCCTCACAGACACCCGCTCGCTCATGTCCCTTTTGTGCTGACCTGCGGTCTCCTGTATGGCGCACCAGGCCAGTGGTGATGCTGACTTCCACGGCATAACCCCGGGTCTTGAGAATCTGGACCACTGCACATACATGGGATGGGAGACTGTTAAGTAGATTGTGCGAGGCCACGAAAGCGCAGGGTCTTGGCTGCAGTCCAGTGGCAGACAGGCACAGCTTGCCACACCAGCTGCCAGATGGGAATGCTGCCAGATACAAGGGCAATGCATGTGGCAGGATGCAGTCATCAGAATGCATAGGGCTGTGCTCAAAGCAGACATGCAGCAGGCAGCGACCGACATGTGAAGTCTATCGGCAGCTGCTTCGCCTGGCATCCAGCAGTGCGCGCACCAGTGATCAGAGGGTCGATGGCATTGCCCAGAGCCGACACAGTTGCCTCCTCATGGGAGTGGAAGATGGTTCTGGCGATGTTCACATAGCTCATGGGGCTCTGAGTTGTGGCCACCTGGATCCATGGCCTGCGCATAGCAGGGTGGCAGTTGACAGTGGGAGCCGGTGTCAACTTGGTAGGCGCAGCCTCGGCTTCTTGTCAGCCAACACTGAGTATGCTGTTCTGCGGGCTGACTGAGCCTAGAGCTGACTGCTGCTAGGCAGCAGCGTGCACACTGGCATGCAGATGTTCACTGGCATGCAGACACTGGCATGCAGACACTGGCATGTAGACACTGGCATGCAGAAACACAATGCGCAGCTTCCAAAAGGCCAAGCAACAGCTGCAAACCTGCTGGGGCCCTGCCCATCCTCTGGCTCCTCAAGGCCGTCGGTCCTCCCATCGCCTTGGGCCATTTTGACAGACGGCCTTGCCCGTATATGTACTCCATTGCCTGATTAGTGCAATATTCGATACTTTTGAGTTGCAGTCTGATTGTTTAGTATGAGCCCTGATTCTGGTAGAGCTGCTAGGTCTGGTGGGGCCTGCGCTGCAATACAGGACTCTCACCCCAGCGCTGCAGGCATGTCATGGAGAGAGAGAGCAGCAGGGCTCATGTGTCAAGCTGTAGGCGGCAGTCCTTGGATAAAGAAGGCTGCCGTGTCCCTACTCACTTCCAGATTTGTCCCTGTGTCCGAGAAGCTTCTGGGAGTTGCCCGAGGAAACCCAGCACTGTCCAATGCACATGCGGCGCAGGCTGCTCAAGCGCCAATCGTCCAGTCAGGGAGCATACTGCAGCTGACGGCACCCAAGATGGCTGCTCTTGGGGATGCATGTCTACTGAGCCCAAAGTGGGCAAGCTGCAAGATGCCCGCCTGGGCCACCTTATCTGGGGCCTCCCCACAGTGCAGCCAGTCTGTGACCTCGTGCAGTGGCTTGGCTGCAACGGTTGGTTTGGCTTAGATAGCACTGGCCATTATCTTAGCACACAGCCTGCAGCACAGCAGGCTCAGGCACACAGTGTATCAGCTGCTGCAGCAGGAGGCAGCCCTGTAGAACTCGGCATGCCAGCTACAGCTGTGGGCAGTCGTTCTTCACAAATAAAAGCAGCGCAAACTTCGCGGCAATCTGCTCGAGTGCACCGTGCAAGTGTCGTGAGCCCACATCGTCAGTGCCGGTCAACAGTCAAAGGCAGGCCGCAAGTACGGCAAAATCGGTGGGGGAGATTCCGTTGGATGTCCAGGTGAGGTCGGGCTGCAGCCCACTGCCCCGAGCGCCTGCCGTGTGCCTGCTGGCCCCGTGAGATATTTCATGACGTATACATGTGCAGAGCCCAAGGCAGGATAGGGCTGGCATGGAGGCAGAGGACAGCAAGGGCAGGCGGGCAGGCAGCAGTGCTGGCAAGGAGCCAGCACAGCAGCATGCTGAACCCGGCCTTCTGAAGGGGGAGATTCAGCCTCTGGCTGATGGTGTGGACGCCCTGGAGCTGGACGCAGATCCCTGCCCCAGGTGCCTGCAGAATTGCAGCAGCTTGAAGCCACGGAGGGTTGACCTGTTGCGCACCTGCTGGTGTCCACTTCTGCTGTGTTGTGATCCAGGGCCCATGGTTGCAGTCCCCCTGCTGCTGCAGGATCCTGGTGTCCAGCGGTCACTGGCCCACCTCTTACCTGAACAAGGCCAAGAGGTGCTTACAGGACCATGGTCAGGTGCAGCTGTCGGCCTTGGGCACAGCCATTTCTGCAATGGTCACAGGTGGGCGCCCCAACTGGCAAGCAGCCCCTCACATTGCTGTGCAGGGGTGCTTGACCTGCAACGTTGACGAGCTTCTGCACGACTTCAGTTGCAACTGCACCGGTTGAATGCAGGCAAAGCAGGATCAGCAGCCCAGCAATAAGCATTGACTGCCTGCTGCAGTGGCTGAGATTTTGAAGGCCAGGGGGTTTGCCCGTGAGGAGAGCATAAAAACGGCGCTGGGCGTTTTTGGGGATGAGCACAGGTGGGCATGTGCACTGCTGCCATGAGGCCCTGTGCATAGCTGCAGCAGCCTCACAGGCTTTAATCCACACACAATTGGTGGTTGCCAGCTTCCCTGTGCATTGGCATGAACATGTCTCAGACATGGCACCACACAGCTGTGGTGCACTGCCGACTTGCCTAGTGGCAGTGCCACAAGCGGCTGTCACAGCAGCTCAACACTTTTGGCGTGTACTGCCGCGCACTTGGGGCATGTACTGCCGCCTAAATTTTGTTTGCAACCCACTGCCAGCAGCGCTTGCCATGCATCCTGCCTGTCAAGCACGCTGCTAGCTCTACAGCTCTCATCTACAACCGCACCCAGCTGCCATCCTGGACACAGGCAGTACGCAAAACAGCAGCCTGATGCACCAGCTGAGCAGCATGACGCAATCTACACAGCAATTTTTGGCATTCCAAGCATCCACCAAGATGGACCCTGCCACTTGTGCTGCCATGCATAGGCTGCTGAACACCCGCACAAGCTGAGCAAGCCTTTCAATCTGCATATGCGGAGCGTTGTGGCTCAAGCATGGGGACCCCATGGGCATTCGTGCTTGTGCAGCAGCTGTGTCCCCTCCCTAGGACTTCAGCGAAGCTCAGTCACCCACAGCTCTTTGGAGGCGCCAGTCAGCTGGCTCCAACTACTGCAGGATGCAGCTCACCGCTTAAGGCGGGGCACATTGCTGTCCTCCCTGCCAAGCTTTTGTCCCTGCTCACGTTGCTTATCACTGTGCAGGGTCTGGCAGGTGCCTCAGGCAGCCAGACGTCACCGCGCTGTCCCAAGCTTGAACCCTGTGCTGCGAATTCTACAAAACCTCACTCTACTTTGTGCAAGGGACACACCGTCACATGCTGCTCTGCAGGACAAGGCAAGCGACCATCAGCCCTCGTGCTGGCCACCACTCCTGCCCTGATTGAAAGCTGCTCAAGACTTTCCTCGCAGCTACCCACGTCAACCTGCAGGATGCAGCAAAGTCTAAGACGCACACCGTGCTGTACTAGCAGCTGAGCCTCTGCTCTGTCCTAGCTGCTCTGCAGGCTGTAACCCAGCAAGCGTACATGGTAATTGTTCTCCTTTGCTCCTCCTCAACCTCCCTGTCTGCACTTCACAGGTTGCAGACGCAGCAGCATCAGTCACGGATCTGACAGAGTAGCACATGCGTTCCAGCAGGCCTGCCCAACACAGATAGGGCCTGCTGGGCCTGCCTGTCCCTCGCTTCCACGGTGCCCACACTGGGGGTGGCAGCCATCCGCCCAGGGTGGTAACAGTGATTATCTCTGAACTGTGTGCCGTCAAAGGCTCGCTCTCCTGTTTGCTCTGCAGGATGCGGCAGAAGCCCAAGGTGGACATCGTGCTCGTCAAGACCATCGAATTTGAGGAGCTCATGGCTGCCAGCCAGGACGCCAGCCTGCTGCCGGATGAGGATGTGGAGTGGCGGGCGCCCTCTCGCCACTCTTCCAGCTCCCTGGGGGGTGACCAGCAGGCGCTGAAAGACTTGCCTGCTTCCTCAGGGGAGCCAGCGCCGCCGGGCGATGGCAGCGCTGACGGCACTCCCGAGTTGCCGGGCGACGACGGCCGCCCGCAGCTTGCGCCGAGGGGCTCTCCTCCGACCTCTGGCATTCCGGCGCTGCCTGGGGACGGCAGCGATGAGGGCAGCCCCGAGCTGCCCCCTGATGGCCTGCCCAGCGGCAGCAGCGATGACCTGCCAGGCGGCAACGGCAGGGATGACCCGGCCTCGTCAGCTGGCGGCAGGCCCCACACAGAATTCAGCTCATCACCGGGAGCACAGTAGGGCTCAACAGGACAACTGGCGCACAGCATGAGCCCGCCAGAGACATCTGCCACCATGTGCACATGGCACACCCCTTGCTCCCGGCAACACACCACCATTCTCAGTCAGCCGAAGCAATATCAGTCTACTTGTGCACTACATGCAGCCCCCCAGGTAGCCAACGGACACAGTCGAACGCACACCCACTCCAGTGTCAGTCTCAGACGTTCCTCCGAGCCTGGCACCATGTTGCGACATGTTCCACTCAGTATATTGCTCGGTCAGCACTGCCAGTGAAACTATAGCCAGACCCCTCAAGGTCAGTCTTTCAGTGATCCCAGGCATGCCCCCTCACAACGATTTCATCATGGAGACACTTTTGCCCCTGGGTGATGATCACTGATTGACTGGAGATTCAACCTCTTGCCTTACACTTGTCCCCAAACACAGTCTAGCTACCCCTTTAGGCCCCCCAAATGCATTACTACATTGCCTGTTCCCAGCGGAGTGCCTTGATTTGCAGAGACATGAGCAGCCACCGCTTCCCCAATGCTGAGTCTGCCAAGTGCTCAAAGTGTGTGCGCTGCGCGCAGAATGCCAGGTGCTATCAGAAATGCTTAAATGATGATAGACAATGCATACAACCTTTTTACACATGTAAGGCAAAAGCTTGCATCCTGACTTCACTGCAGTTGCCCTGCTGGCGTCCAGGAGCAACATGGTTCCCCGAGGGCTCACCTGAGAAAGAGATATGCAGATCGAAGTCAAAGTCAACTTGCCAGTCAAACCTTCATCTCGCGCTCCTCTGCACATTCGAGCAGCGATCAGCCGTTATGGCTTTCCTGCTGGCTGTGATGGGAGGCGCTGCTGCGGTGGAGCTGGTGAAGCGGATCTCAGGCAGAGAAGAGCCTGTACAGGACGAGAATGAAGTGCTCAGGCGGCAGCACGAGCTGCAGAGGCTGCTGCAGGTACTTGCTTGTGCCGGATCGGCTGCAGAGTCTCGCAGCATTCCTGTCTGCACCATCTGACTGTACGCCATTGTTCTCAGGCCTCCTGCTTGCATCACTGCTGCAAGGTATGTTGCCTGTGAATCCCAACGCGCCAAGTGAACTGGTGCTGAGGCTGACTGCCTGCGCATGATAGCCTTGTGCTGAAGCCAGGTGCTCCACTGCTGGTTGCTGCGGCTTGACAGCTTAGTGTGGCCCAAGATTGATCTGGCCAGGCTGCAGGCAACAGGTTTGCAATGGCCGGATGCGCCGTCAACGTCATTCCCTGCACTGATCTTGCACGCTCCCTAGAAAACACAAGTGACTCGACTGCACATCGCTGGACAGGCCGGGCTGCAGGGCAAAGCTGCACCTATCAGGCAACCTTGCGCCGCGCTGGTTGCAAGCAAGGCTCAAGGGTCAAATGCAGACCCTGCCGTTGCAGCTTCATCACTGCAGTCCTCATTTGTAAACTGGTGTCATTGGTAAGTCAGCAAGGCGGTGATGTCTTCCACTGCAGAAGGGCGCCAGACAGCGTGAACCTGAGGTGGAGGCATGACGGCGGCAGCTTTGCGTTCTTAAAGCCTTTGAAACACCCAAGCTTCGCAAAGGACACCACGTGACCCCTCTGTTTCACACACATGCTCCGTGCAGGACGCTCTGTGAGCCCTGTAGGCGAACAAGGCAGCAGCAGCTGTGCCCGTGTCCCAGCCCCAGGCGTTTGACAATTGTGTGCATCCCACCAGCACAAGAGCTTGCCTCTGCATGCAGGACTGTCAGCAAGCAAGCACTGCCTCTGGCAAAGGACCCTACCATTCATTGGGTGGGAACTGCAGGCCAGGAAAGAGACCTACAAGACCCTTGTCACATCCATGCTGGCACTGAGTGAGCAATCCATGCTCTGTGTCTGCAGCCTCTCCACCAGGCCCTGCAAACTGTGGAGGCCCATGGCGGCAACGCTGATTCAGCGCAGTCCGCACTCATATCTAGGCCACAAACGCCCACAGCAGCCGCCATGCAGCCACATTGCTGCTGGCCCCAACTCGCCACTCCAGTTGTGTTTTTTCATATTAGGAGTTTCAATGAGCCCTGCAGACTGTGCAGGACACCCACAGCAGAACTCGCAGGAGTCAGTCCACTGCTGGCCCAAGCTCATCATCCCTGTTGTCTCATGCAGGATATCCAGCGAGCCCTGCAGGCTGAGAAAGACGCCCACAGCAGCGAGACGCAGAGGGTGCAGGAGCTTGAGGCCATGGCCCAGCAGCTGAGCAGCGCCAAGGTGGCTCTGGCTGAGGACGCCGCCCAGGTCCGGGAGCGGATGGCGGCGCTCAACACCCAGCATGCCAGCCTTGAGGAGCGCCACACGGGCCTGCAGCAGAGCCACGAGGAACTGGCCTCCCAGAATGGGACGCTGCGCCAGCAGGTGGGCTGTCATGGCGACAATGCCATGAGTTCCTGACCTGTTGCTGTGTAGCCTGCTGGACCGAACAGGCACCATGCCCCACCTGTGAATCCAGATATTGCTGGAAGTTGCCTGCTTGCTGTGCAATAGCAAGCCAATCACTGACGACTTCAGAGAATGCCTCTGCAATCCCACATGCACTGCATTTGGCAACCCATGATTGTCTGTACCCAAGGTTCCGCGGCGGTTTACAATTGGCACATGCATCAGCAGGAGGGGGGGTGGGGGGTGTGTCTTGGGGTTGCAGCTTAACCTTGAGATGCTACCTGCCAGCATGAGACGCTGCGCAAGCTTCGTGGCTGCAAGGGCATGGAAGGATGTGCTGTGTCCCGCATGTGCTACATCCCACATCTGCTGCAGGTGGAGCAGCTCAAGGTGATGAACAAGGAGGCGGCACTGGCCTACGCAACTCACCTGGAGCGTCTGAAGGAGGAGGTGACCGAGGCCTTTCAAGCCTTTGCCCAAGGGGTCATGGCAGCCGGAACACTGCTGGACAAGCTCAAGGGCCTGGGTAAGCAAGCAGAATTGCCATTGAATCCTGTACAAGGAGGTCTTATGGTGTGCACGCGCCTTTGTCCGAGCAAAACAGGGCAGCACGGAGGCTGCTGGACAAGCTGAAGGGCCTGGGTGAGCAGACACAATCAGAAGGGCAGAAGGGTGTGTGGGGGGCAGGGGCTTCTTTGATGCCTCTGCCTGTGCCCAGGGAATTGTTTCGGCCAAATCGCTGCTGGACAGGCTGAAAGGCCACACATGAGTGACCGACGTGTATCACACAGATTTCCTTCCATCGCACCAGCTCCCTGGTGCAGGTGTGGATGTTGACATCACAGCAGACAGCTTGGAGAACCTGCCTGAGGTGGATGGGCAGCCTGGCCTGCGGTAAGCATGCCTTCACAGCCTCTCAGCTGCAATGCATCCAGCAACTCTGCAGAAACCAGCCTGGGCAGCACAGTGTGCTGAGTGGGTGAGCTGTGTTGCACTGCGACGTCTTCTGCCTGTCCGGCTGCTTGTGCTTCCCTGGATGGTGTTGAGATGCATCGCATGCTGAGCATGAGCTCAGATGTCCCTGACCTGGCCTGGCATGCGGTGAGTTGCCATTTGGGTTCAAGCAACGATGTTGAGGACCAGGACCTTGCCTGCCCGCAGCCTTGCATCCAGTTGCCGTCTGCGAAGGCTTCTGGATAAGCGGCGCTTTGCAGGTCCGGTCGATTGACCTGCCTGCGTGTCTGCCGTGTAGCTGCTGCAGCACCCCTCGCACCCCACCTGGCTGCACTGAGTCAGGCCTTTGGCAAAGCTGCCCACTGTCTATGCTCAAGCTTGTCTCTCTCCATGTTGCAGCAATGTGGAGTCGCTGCATGCCCAGGTGGACGAGGACTTCAGCAAGCAGGTGGGCTGGGCAGTGCGGTGTGCTCACCTCCAGAGATATGTCCTCAATGCTTGGTGCCTTGGGGATTCCTGTGGATGCAGAGTTCCAAAGGGACCATGCTCTGCCTGGCTGCAGCATGGTGCACTCCCTGTGTCCGAGGCCCTGGCTACACCCTTGAGCAGGGCCAGCCAGCCTCACCAAGTAACTCACACCTTTGAAGCTGTACCTTTACATAACACCACACCACAGAATGTTACCTTCTTTCTTCACAGCCAGACCCACAAGGGACTCTCCCGCCAAGTGGGCAGCGCCACCCTGGGGTCAGAAAACAGCAATCAAATCTATACCCCCCTGGTGCCGCCGCCAGAAGCTGACACACAGCGCCCCTGCCTGCCTGCAGCTGCGTCTGGTGTCAGATTCCCCAGAGCGTCTGGCTCGCCTTCTGGCAAATGTAGCCCACAGCGACAGCCCCCTGGCCCTGTCTGATGCAAGGTGAGGTCTGGGCTGCAGCCCTGGTGGTGCACATCTGCATTTGTTGATCTGCCCATCGCAGAGAATGGCCTGCAGAAGTTTGCAATACTCCAGGGAGCCAGCTGTATTGGTGCAGACCCCAGGTTCGTGGCCTGCCATTGCAATGCTGGGCAGACAGCGCAACTGCATCTGCCATTGGTGTCCGGTGGCAGTGGCGGTTGACCACAATGACTTGTGGCTCACTATGCCCACCCATTTGCCCTTGGTGACACACATTCGCCCCATAGGCCAGGCAACCAAGCAGAGCTGCACAGGGTCCGTTTGTGATGGATGGCACACCAAGCCCCCGTGATCTATACTGTGCTGCTGCCAAAATAACGATGTGCTGTGGCCAGTCACCTGGTTATGAGATGAGTCCTGGCCACTGCTTGGAGCTTGGCTTGCAGCACAGACACTGCCCTTACCTGTCATGGGCAGGTGTTGCTTGTGAGAGGAGTGCAGTTCATTGACTGCAGCCTGGCGCGTGGCGCAGCCACCGCCCGCCCTGGGCACGTACCCCGCCTGAGGACGCCGCCCAAGCAGCTCAACCCGGAGCACAGGATATTCAGCGGGCTGTCCAACCTGACTCTGGAGGCCATGACTCCGCGCACCAGGGTTCAGGAGGAAGGCGCAGCTCTCCGCCAGGCAAGCTGCAAAACGGCTTCCCGCGGCAACCTCATGCAAAGCAGCATCCCAGAGACTCTCAGGCACGTTCATTTCTTATTCTTTTGGCTGGCATAGACATCACCTTCTTCTGTTTGCAACCTTTGGGACTTGCTGGCTATTTCAGTCACTGCAGATAGCAGGAGTAAATGCTAGATGCCCATGCTGGTGCCACATGCAAGGTGTGCTTTTGTCCTGGACGCCCATGCTGGTGTCAGGAGCGCGTTGCAATCAAGTGCTGAACGCCCAAGCTCATGCCACAAGCAAGGTGTTGTCAAGTGCTGAATGCCCAACCTCGTGCCGTGGCCAGGGTGCAGTCAAGCGCTGGGAGGCCCATGCTTGTGCCACATGCAGAGTGGTAGTTTTGCTTAGGGACATGCTGGCAGCATCAGCGGGCAGCAGAGCTGCTCCCATCTGCCAGCTGTGGCCTTTGCTCTGTCTTGCAAGGCGGGACAGTCAGCTGTCACGGTGCTTCATCTACTCAGTCTGAACAGAGACAGCCATGCGACCCATACGTGACCCTGACTGCTGGGGCCCATCCAATGGTCAGCAATGACAGCGCACGCCGGCAGCGCTTGTCTGGCAGCTCTATCTGCTTCAGGCAATCATACAGCAGCTGGCAGACCCTCCCTGCAAAATTGGGATCCCCTGCTTCCAGCGTCAGCAGGGTGCCATGAGCTTGCACAAAACAGCTCTGACTTGTCAGCTTCCATGACACAAAGCTATCTCAGTCAGCTGTGCCAGCCTACAGCATATGGGGAGCACCCACATGCTCTTAAGAGACTCAGGCTTCTGCTGCAGCACCACCATCTGCTCGACACCGGCGGGCGTCATCTTGTAGGGCTACTGCTGTGGCCTGGCAGCTGCTGCAGGCGCTGCAGCAGACATGTGGCCTGCCAAAGAGACTCCCAGGCCCTTTTAGCTCATCTGCAGGTCTTGGCCGATATGGCAGCCGCTGCAGCAGCGGCGTCGCCGCCCCAGGCGGCTCCCAGACCCTGTGGGTGTTCTGCCGGTCCCAGCAGACACAGGAGGCCCTGCAGCAGCAGCGCCGCCATCCAGGGAGGCTCTCAGGTCCTGCTGCTCTGCTGCAGACCTTGGCAGACACAGGAGTCACTGCAGCTGCGGTGTCGCCCGCCAAGGAGGCTCTGAGGCCCACCCAGGCCAAGGCATCGCCGTCCAAGGACGCCATTCACTTCCACCATCAGCCCAAGAAGGTGAGCAGGCTCTTGAGTTGAGTGGTATGTCAGGATGATGAGTTGAACTGAACAGTGCACCGGGCTTCAGGGGCCCAGGGCCTGAACTGTGAGCAGCACAACTATTCAGGGCTGAGGGTGAGCTGTGCAAGCAGATTGGACCCAGGAGACGAGCCTCAAGCAGCGTGCGATGTCTTGGACCAGGGCGCACCTGAGCCGTGTAAATCAGCTGGGCAAGGGCCTCAAACAGTGGCTTTTCTGGACCAGGTTCAAGGGCACCATGCTGGTGCTGAGTTGCCACAAGCTTCCACACCTGCAGGCCCAGCCATACACTGGGACTGACACGAGCAGGCTCTTGAGATCAGATGTCTGAGCTGGCTCTGCTGCTGTGCATCACATGTTGGCCCTACGTGCAGCATCACAGTGTGAAGCGTCCGTGGTCTCCGCACACTGTTGCAGGGCTTTTGAAAGCCCTCAACGCTGTGGGCGGGTGACTTGAGTAGCCCTGACAGTGGCATGGCTCACACCATTGCTGACACGGTGTGTTTGGGTGCAGGAGGCACAGCGCAAGGGCAGCAGGTTTGCGCTGCACCTGCCCCTGGGCAACCTTGTGAGCGGGCAGGCCTCCAGCCGGGGCAGCAAGGCATCTGGCAAGCAGGTGGCCTCGTTCCAGTTTGCAGATGAGAACGAAGACATGGCAGAATCTGTCTCCTTATCCAAAGCCATGACCACGCGCTGAAGTAAACATCTGTTGTGATCCACCAAAAGAACATTGTCAAATCAATTAAAGGCCTTGCAAAGCAGCACAGCAAAACAAGCATTCAATGGGAATGCAAAGCAAGAGCAGCAGGAGGCACATCAAGAGCTCAGGTACTGACTGAGCTTATTTTGTGGGGCATCAAGCTTGAGGATCAAATGCATGCCGGTACACATCGTCATACGTTTTCACGAACTCAGCCTGGATGCCTTCTTTGACATCATCTGCAAGCAAAAAGGCAGGTTGTGAGAAGTGCATCTGCACAGCAGACTGGTGACTTGTTTCATGCAAAGCTTTCCTTCCAGGAGGTCCTGGGACCTCACAAACATTCTGGGATGTTTAGTGAACTCCCAACAGCAGAGCTGCGCTGTCATCTGCTGCACAACAGCAGAACACCAAGCCCCATATGTTTCAAGGCAGCCAGCGCACCTTTGAGCTCGTCATAGTCCTTCCGATTGTCCTCAGGAAAAAGCACAGTCTTCACATCGCTGCGCCGCGCCGCGAGCAGCTTCTCCTTCACACCACCGATTGGCAGGATGCGACCTGTAAGGCTCACCTCACCTGCGGGCAAGCAAGGAGCGCACTGTCAAAGCTTGTTCAAGCCCTCATGTTTCTGCTGCGCCTCCAAGCTGTACATAGTGGTATCACCCACATAATTGCTTGGGCAATGCTGCCAGCACAGACTTGCACCAGCAGCAACTGGCAGGAGCGCATTGTAGCCAGCACCCTGCTTGGCAATCTTGCAAACGCAGGCATGGCACCAGGACACTGTAGCTACCCACCTGTCATGGCCAGGTCAGGCCTGACTGGCTTGTTCATGGCCAGGGAGAGGAGGGCGGTGATGATGGTGCACCCCGCACTGGGGCCGTCCTTGGGGGTGCCACCTGCTGGTACGTGGACGTGCAGGCTGTGGCGTGCAAAGTAGCTGCTGTGAGGGTCCACGTGCGCCAGGAAGGCGCGGGCAAAGGTGTGGGCAATGCTCGCGCTCTCTTTCATCACGTCACCGAGCTGCCCTGCAGGTCACACGACACGGAACTCGCCAGAGCTCGTGTAGCTACTACTGAGAAACTCAGTAGAGTATCACTCTACTGCAGTGGCCCACCACGGACCCAGCTGCCCTGCAGATTAGGCGCGGCTAAGTCACAAAGGCATGCATCACCCAGCAGCTCAGGCAATGAGTGCTGCCTGCGATTCACAGCCGCTGGTGATCGCATTGCTCAGATCAGCGCCTGCGTGTGCAGCATGCAGCGCAGCTGTCTACTCTGACTGAATGAAGTGATTGGTGCCTGTCTGGCTGTGCTGGACAGGTGAATGCTGCCGCAGCTCTCTCCTACATGATGAAGGAGTGCGCCGTTTTGAACATCAAAAGTGCTAGGAAGGCAGCAAGAAAGTTGAAACGTGCTGAATGATTTGCCATCACAGAGGACTGAGTGCTAGCTAGCCACGCTGAGACAGAGCTCGACAGACCCAAAGCAATCCAGGGCTTGCACATCACTGCAGGATGGTGTTATTGTTTGGGTCTGCTGAGAACGAAAGGCAAGTTGAGCAGCTGAGCAGCGACAGACCTGCGGAATGTGTACCACATTCTGGCGGAACCTGTTGGACCACCCCTCCCAGAGCATGCCCAAATTTCAAGTCCACCTGAACACTGTGGCAACAGCCCGACTTGTGGCAAGCAACCCACCTCAACACCCACCTCCTGAGGCAGGTGGCCACAGTCTTCTCAAAGACACTGAGGGCCATGATGAGCGAGGAATCCCAGGCCTTCCTACCTGTGGTGCGCAGTCCTCCCTTGCCATCCCCCTCCTCTACACTGGCAGCCTCAATGTATAGGCTGTTCCCTCCCATGGCGGTCCACGCAAGTCCCATCACCACCCCCACAGGGGTCACATCATAGATGCGGTCGCTGGTGAAAGGGGGTTGCCCCACATAGTCCTTCAGGGCGCCCTCCTCGATGTCTACGTGAGGGATGGGCTGCGAGGGGTCTGCCATTCGCGGTCCCTGGCTGCTGCCATCAGTGGCGGCATGCACGTCTTCAGGCTTGTTGCCTGCAACAACCAGGTGGAGGGCTGGGTGCATTGTCTGTGTGGTGCTGATGCTGTGCACCTGGCGTATGCAGACAGACTTCAAAAGCTGACAGGGTTGGGCCTCCCACCGCTGGCCACCTTCAAACCTGCGAGGACTGCCAGCCAAACACACTGTCTGAGTGGGGGCTGCCCAGCCACAGAGGCGCGGGCTGGGCCTTGTCAACCCCAGCCCTGCAGGCCTATACCGCTGTTTGCTGCCCTGCTTCAGGCCACAACCTGCAATTTGGGCAGGCAAGCACCCACATATGGCCCAGATGGCCACCATCAGCACTCACTGGATGGTGACTGCCCAGCCTCAGGTGGCGGTGGCTGCGGCCTGTCGAGCACAGTCTCCCCCGGCTGTGCCTGCTGCTCGCTTCCCTCAGCAGCTGCCGCCGCCTGTGGCCCCTGCAGGCCCTGCTTGACCAGCTTGAGAGCCACCTTGCGGTACGCCTTCTCTAGCAGCTTCTTCAGATTCCTCACGCCCGCTTCCCTGCATGCGAACATGTGTACATCATGCTGGTGTGCACTGCTTCACAGAAAGTGAGCCACATGGCAGTGGCCCTGAGCTGCTCGACCACGTACAAGGAACAAGCTATTAGTGGCTGTTGTAAGGTGCCATTGCATGCTGCCTTCAGCAGCTCCTGCCAGATGGTCAGGCCCAGCCTCTTGGCAGGGTGGCGGCGGCCACCTGCTCCGCTGAAGCGGTCCAGCAGCCTTTTCAAAGTGGCATACACTTGCCTCCCTGCAGGCGCCCAGAGGCAGTGCAGGAGCTTGACCCTACACCGTCAAACTGTAGTCGGAGTTGCAGGCATCGCGCTCCAGGCAGGCAGCACCACACAGGCATGGATGTGCACTGCAGGGAGACCTGAGGCCTGCAACACTGCAGGAGTCCTGAGGTCGACGGGCAGCCTCCTTCTGAGGCTGCCACAGTGGTTGCCCACTCAGGCATGGGGTCTGCCCTGGGCCACCTGGTCGGCTGATTGCTCAAGCTTAGCAGATTTGTCCAGGACTCTGCATGAATGTCATGCTGAGGAGTGACCCGATATGTAGATTTGCTTCCTGTGTAGTTGCTTTGTGTCACAACACCTGGAGCCAGAGTCTCACCTGGCATACTCGCTGATGAGCGTCTTCATGGCAGGATCAGTGATGGTGACGGCCTCAGCAGGCACCCCTGTGGCCTGGCGGGCCTGGGGCTCCAGGTACTGGCGAGCAATGTTGACTTTCTCGCTTGCAATGTAGCCCGAGATGCGGATGACCTGCAGGCAGGTGCACAAACACACTTGCACTCAGTTTAGTGGTGCTGCTGTGAGCATGTTCAGAGCTGACGCCCTTCAACATCATCCTGCAGGCAGGGGCAAGGGATGACTCTATACTCATTATTGTATGCTGAGCACTCAAGTGCATAGGACAGAGGAGAGTCCGAACAGGCAGCAGGTTACACAGGAGTGCTTCTGACAGTCCACCTGTCTGCAACAGAGCTGCTAAGCATGTTTCAAACCAGCATCCTGACCAAACCGGCAGCAGGTCACAGAGAATCCTCTTCTGACAGTCCACCTCTGTGCAACAGTGCTGCTGAGCCTCTCTCAAGGCAGCACCCTCAAAACAGCACTGTGCAGGGCATGGTTTGTAGATGGTCCTGCAGTTGAATGCTATGGTACGCCAGTCTGCAGAGCTGCCGGGAAAACCCCGTCACAGGAGCTGTGAAGACCCCAGGCAGGCAGCGGCTGTGCCCTCAGGGTGGGTGTGCAAGTCTTTTGACATGTATTGGCAAAGGTCTCCAGAGGGCAGGCGCTCAGGCTGTGGAGAGTCCCTCAATGCGGTTAAGCAGCGCAGGGATCTCAAAGTGGTGAAGCAGGACCCACGCAGCATTCTGAGAGACGGCACTGCGCAGGCAGACACCAGTGGAGCTTGCGGCTTGAGTTGGTTCACATGCCTGGTTGCAGGTGTGGCAGACAACGTCAATACCTCCCGTAATGGCGGGCTCACCAGTCACCAGCAGCGTCAGCACCCTGTGCTGCCAGGTTACCAGGCAAATGCCACTGCCTCATGTGCTCAATCCCAGACTCCCTCACCATGCTGAGGGTGTTGGCAAACCCTGGTTGAGTATCAGAGTTGGTACAGCAAGCCTTACATGAAACAGCACTCACCTCCATACGGTCCAGCAGAGGCCCTGGGATGGTGTCCAACACATTGGCTGTGCACATGAACAGCACCTGCAAGGGCAAGGCGCCAGGACATCAGCCTGTGAGGTTGCCAGCATAGCAGCTGCTGCTCTGAGCGGCAGTGCAGTTGCTCATGTGTCAGGAGAGCATATAGGTAAGACAGACGTAGTGGCAACTGGCGGCGTTAACAGCCCTGGGGCTGCCACCAGGTGTGCCTGACATTGATGGCCAGTCAGGCTTGACATGGAGAAGAGGGGCCACCAGGGAACGCATGCACAGAGCCTGAAAAAGGCTCACCTTGCTGAGGTCAATAGGTACGTCCAAGTAGTGGTCCACAAAGCCGCCATTCTGCTCAGGGTCCAGCAGCTCGAGCAGTGCGCTTGCAGGATCCCCCTGGTAGCCTGCAGCACAGGCAGCATGGGCTCAGAAGACCGCTTGGACAGCCAGTATGGTAGCTCGAAGCACAGTCGGTCCAGCAGCTTCAGTGGTGGATGTGCAGAAACCCCCTGTCCCAGCCTGCAGTGCAGGCAGCATGGGCACAAAGCCGATTGCATAGCCAGTTGCACAGTCCGCAGTCCGCATGACAGCTTGAGGCCGGTCCAACAGCTCCAGCATGGCTTTGCAGCAGCCCCCTTGGTACCTTGCAGTGTGGGGCAGCATGGGCTCTGGAAGTTCACTTGCATGGTGCTTATGGGAGCAAAGGCGGTCTAGCAGCTCCAGCAGACCACATGCAGGGGACCAAGGGGACTCTGAAATGCAGACAGGTTCCATTGAGGTACCTGACCCGTTTTGCAGATTGCATGGTAAGAAGCTGCACATACAGGTGACAGAGGGCTGGTAGGGTCCTTCTAACAGCTAGCAAGACAGGGAGAGGCAGCGAGACATGTTGCGCAAGTGGCGTGCGCAAACTGAGGCGGGATGCTGCGCAGAGATGGTGAGGGCTCAGGCAGCTGCTGCCTGCAAAGCAGACGACAGCATCACACTTGAGGCTGCATGCTGCAGGCATGCAAATTCGACCTGCACAAGGGTGATGCCCGCAACAGGCGCTACGGCATGCTTTGCCGACCACAGATCAGTGTCAGCCATGCAGCAGTCTCTGCACACAGCATGAGCAGACAACGGGAGCAGCAGGCCAGGCGAGCCTTGCGATACACCTCTGCCTGCCCGCTCCTACACGCAGCAAGTCACTTCATCTCAGCCCAAGATCTACCAAAACACAGGGTTACCTCTGCCCAGCTTGTCTATCTCATCAATGAGCACCAGGGGGTTGGCCGTGCCGGTTGTCTTCAAGCACTGCGCCATCTTGCCGGGCATGGCTCCCACATAGGTGCGCCTGTGGCCTGCAGGAGGCGGGACCCTAAGGGTTTTGGTCATCTTTCAGCACCTAGTCATCCTGCCGGCAGGGGCCCCCCATGCTTTGACTTGTGACTTGTGGGCCATAGGGCGCTGGAGCTCGGGTTCCTCCCAGCACTGGAAGCATTGTGCAGACAAGACTGCCATGAGCTTTGCCCTGGCCTGCAGAACAGAGCTGGTCGAAACTTGGTGTCGTCTTGAGCGCCGAGCCATCTTGCAGGAAGGGCCCCATGAGATGTTTGCAGCAGAGTGCTGAACAAAAAATGTCTTCGATTTGAAGCTGGGCCACACTAGGTGTGTATGATGTGCAGGTCTGTGATGCTCAGCCTGCAGCAGACCACTTGAAAGACCCACTTGACCGATGATGTTGCTTGCAAGTTGCATGCAGAGGCAGCTGGGGTGACATGGTGCTGCACAACTGCTCTTGCATGAGTGGCAGCCCTAGTTTGATGTGCATGAAGCGGCTGACTCCCGCAAGTTGACAGCCTCTGAGGCTCCCCAGCCTCGCAGTAGTCCCAACATTACAGCTGAGGCTTGGGCCCACACCTTTGATCTCCGCCACATCGCTCAGGCCCCCCACACTGAAGCGGTAGTACTTCCTGTCCAGCGCGCGGGCAACACTCTTGCCAATGCTCGTCTTCCCCACCCCAGGGGGCCCCACAAGGCACAGGATTTTGCCCTGGGTGCTCCCCCGCAGGTTGCCCACAGCAATGAACTCCAAAATGCGGTCCTTGACATCACTCAGGCCATAGTGGTCCTCATCAAGCACCTGAAGCGTCAACAGGAAACCTGATTGGTGGCTGCAAGGATGCACAGCGCCTTGGCCCTCAGCTGCAGTGATTCTCATCTAGCACCTGAACTGACCGGTCAATGTTGGTTGAGCAGGCAGTCAGAAAGCTGTCTGGAACAGCTGCTTGGCAGCGATGGACTGACCGTCATGTAACACCTGTCACTGGGCTGCAACCATATCGTGTCTAGTGGCAGTGAAGCAGGGTGCTCAGCGTGCTCTTTCTTCACACAGCTGTCTGAGCGCGCTTCACCCCATTGCAAAGAATCCTGCACGCGCCTTGCTGCACAAGCATGCTGCACAAAAGCCTTGTGCAGACCATGTCAGCAAGTGTTGCTTGCAAAGCTCAGCTTGGAGTGGCCGGTTTCCAAGAAGCTGGTGTGCGAACTCTTGCTGGTTCACTGCTAGACACTTGTACGGTGCGTTGTGCCTCTGGCAACAAGCACAAGCAGCAAGCCAGCCTGCGCATGTCTGCCCCACCTGCTGCGCATGGTTGATCTCCAGCCGCTCCTGAGTGTGCTTCCCCCAGGGCATCTGCGTGAGCCAGTCCAGGTAGTTGCGCGTCACGTTGAACTCGCTGCTGGCCTGCTCCAGCCCCTGGAGCTTGTCGAGCTCCTCATCGATGACCTTCAGGGCGGCCGGCGGGACATGGGAGCGCACGGGCTCGATGCGCTCCCGGAATCTGCGACAGCAGCAGGAGGGAGACTTGAGGTTGCCCACTGACCGCCCTGGGGGAAGCTGCAGAGAGGTGGGAGCCGACGGACTCAGATGCGCTCAAGAATCCTGGGGTGGGAATGACAACCTGAGGGTTGACGTGCCCACCTCAAGGTTGACAAGGGCTGCAAAGACCCTGGCAGCGGCTGCAGAGGTGTGTAGGCCTTGACTGCTTGCCAGGAGGGATGCAAGACAACAAGAATCAAAGTTGCACCTGAAAACGACCAGAGGGTCGTGGGCACAGGACCTGGCAGGTCAACATGGTCAGGCTTCAGGGAGCAATGTGCCAGACCCTCACACTCAGCAGCAGGAAGTGAGCAGTGAGTTTGGGAGCAGGTGGCCTTGACATGGCTGCGGGTCCTGCAGGGGCATCGGCAGAGGCGTGCAGTCACTGCTGCTCAGGCAGGAGATGCAGGTCGCAGACAAGGATGCAGGTGGCTGTTATGGCGTGCAGCCCACTGAGTGACAAGGCCACTGAACACAGGTGCCACTGGGTACGCCCACTCTGACCTGCATTGAGTTGAAAGCAACCAGACAGCAGACTCCTGCAGCTCCCTGAAGGCTGCTGCATGTTTGGGGGCCCAGCAGGTTGCCCCTCAGATGCTGTATTCCTGCACTGGGGTGCCATGAGAGTGCCACAGGAGGCAGCAGACCAACATTTGACACGTCTGGGGGCCACAGTCAGTGCAAGTTGGGCACCCATCTCCTGCAGCCTCCTGTCCCAGTTGCCAGTCCCCTCAAAGACCCCACACTCCGATGCCGGCCAGGTCAAACCCCTGCGCGCACATCTCCTACAGCCTCTGGTCCCAGTCACCTTTCAACCCTAGCCTGAATCTAACTGCGCCCATCACAATCTGAGGCAGGATGACCTCTGATCTGAGGCTCACTTCTGCACAAGCGCACTCTTGTCATCCTTCTCCATCCCCAGCTCCTTTTTGATGCTGCGCAGCTGCTCCATCAGGAAGTAGCGCCGCTGGTCGGCGCTGATCTTCTGCTCTACGCGCTTCCCGATGTCTGCCTGCAGCTTGCACAGCTCCAGCTCCTTCTTGAGGAGCTCCAGAACCATGGAGGCCCTGCACAGGGATGGAAGGGCAGAAGCTTGGAAGGCAGAGCCAACTTGGCAATGAGGCACTGCAGTGAGGCTACTCAGTGAGCAAGCATGGTGGCCGCATACCCATGACCAGCCTGCACAGCCACAGGGAAGGGCACCCAACATGCATACAGTTCTGCTGTGAATGAAGCTCAGCCAATGAGCATGTCAAGCCTGCCCTTTGAACTGCGCAAAGGCCTGCAGGTGGGCCTGGATCATGAGCTTGGCAAGCTTGCCCCTTGAGCTGCACTGTCTCCTGCCAGTCAACGAGCGGTTCCACTTAGCAAAGTTGCTCATGCGGCCATGCTGATTCAGAGCAGGGTATGTGCAGCAGCGCCCACCTGTCCCTGATGTTCAGCTGCTCCAGCACTTCCTGCAGGGTGCTGGCCTTGGCGCTTGTGAGGCAGGCAGCAATGTCTGACAGCTGGCTGGGGTCATGGAAGTCTGTGCCAAACTGAGCGTACACCTGGAGGGCAGCTATTGGCGGACATTAGCAATCTTCTGCCCTTGTGCACCTTGAAGTCCTGCTGTGGGGGAGGCCCAGGCATGCCAAAACACGAGACCAAGTGGTGCCTTGCTGGGGCCACAAGACTGCCGGTAAGGGAAACACAGGATGATTGCCAGGCAGCAGCGCCCAGCCCTTGCTTGCCTGCATCTGCTCTCTGTACAGGGGATTCTGGGCCACCAACTCCTTCATTGTCTGCACAATCTCCATGACTGTGGCCTTCAGCACATCATCGTCTGAATCATATGGCTCATCTTTGAGGTGCTGCACTGCCACCTTCAGGGGTGCAGGGTCCACCTACAAGTGGACAATTGAGGGGTTCTCAGCACCCACTTTGCACTTGTGGAGGCCCATGCCCCGGTTGGACAACATGGTGAGGAGGAACCAACAGGAGGTGAAGACCTCAGGCAGTTATGACGAGGGTCCCACCCTTTACTTCATGCAGCTCCCAATGCAGAGCAGCTGGCGGGGAGAGGGCAAAGACAGACAGAAAACTCTGCAGTGTGCCTCTGGAGATCCTTCAGCAGCAACGGAGTTCTCCAGTTGGGTCCTGCAGGACACTTGGAACTGCACAAAGCATCACGCAGCATGTGCCTGATGCAAGTGCAGCTGGGCAGTTTGAAGCTCACCGTGTGGGTGCGCTTGAGCCTGCGGTGGCCTCTCAAGAGCAGCTGTGCCCCACCAGCGTGCGGCGCCATCACGACCACCTGCAGACACATGTGTTTTGGGGCAGAATGCAAGGGTAGGGAGCAGCATGAGCAGACAGCAGGGGCTGACAGCCAGATGCCTGGTCCTAGGGCCCCTCTTGAGGCGTCAGCTCGTTGCCCAGCAGATGCAAACTCATAGGGTGCATTGGCGGCTGTTCCAGGCACAAGCACAACTCCAGAAAGTGCTGCACTGACCTGCGCAAAGGTGCCTATCTGGTGCAGCTCGTGGTCTGCAAGCTGCTCCTCCGGCTTCTGCTGCTCCTTGCCCCCCCCTACCCCCGCCTTCCCTTCCTGCCCGCTGGTGGAGGCCGTAGCAGTCTCATCTGCAGGCTGGCTCCGGCGGTGTTCCTGTTCCTCTGCAGCTGGCAGGCCAGACTTCTGTTGACGCTGGAAACTATCTGATCTTCACTATGCACATGTGTTCATCCATCTGTGGCAGGCTGGCAGCACCTGTGCACCAGCACCCTGCTGCAGGCAGCCCATCAGCTGTTGCTGGGCAGGACGGGAGGATTTGGCAGCCCTGTGGATGCGCCAGGGACGGCTTTGTGTCAGGCAGATGCGCAGGAGCATACAGCGCTTCAAGTGCTCTGTTTAGCTGTCCAGTCAAGAGGCTTGTCCTTGAGGTGGGAAGTGCAGAGGTGCCTGGCTGCATGCAAAGACAAGTGCAGAGCCAGGGCCTCCATGACCTGGACCACAAGCAGCCAGAGACTGGCTCCAGCAGCAGTGCCCAAGCACCTTCTGATTCGTTGCCAGAGCCCCTGTCTGCTGCAGCTTGCGCTGCAGCGGCATCAGCTGCCGCTGCCTCCGCACGATCTGACGCGTCAGCCTCCTCGGAGGCAGGGATGCGCAGGAAAGCGCCGACATGGGCTTGGCCCCTGCAGTTAAGCATGTCATGCTTGTGGCAGGGTTCATGTGGCACTGCGTCCGTTCTGAGGACTCTGAACAGGTGGGACAGCAGTCGCTGCCAGCGCTCAGAAGCAGCCACTGCAAGTGCTGCAGAGGCCGCCACGACGGAGGAGCGGCCAGCCAGATCAGGGGCTGTAGTGATGCCATTCGCTGCAACAGCATCTCACCCGCTGCGCTGTATCTGCTCAATCTCCTCTATGAGCTTGGCATCCCTGATGCTGACCGGGAATGTGGTCCCTGGGAACAGCGGCCGCCTCGGCATGGCAACAGCAAACACCTGCAGAGCGATCAGGCCACTTGGACTGGGGCATGTCACGCCCCTCTGCCTGCAAAAATTTTGCAGGCCAGCTTTGCAGCTGGGGCCCAGCCCCTTAGCAGTCTGCCCAGCCAGCTCTGATGCTGCATGCAGAGTGCGCATGCAGAGTGGGCGGGCACCACTCAAGGCTAAGGATGCAGCTTGATGTCACCAGGGCATGGCAGCAAGCCAAAGCCTCCAGGTAGAACAGCACAGCAAGCGAAGACCTGCTGGCAGCAGCTGACATCAGCCGTCACATGTTGAGAAGTTATATTGCCCAGAGGTATGATGTGAGCCTGTGCTGCAGGACATGTCTGCACCTCTCTGTAGCGAGCCTCAGGGCTGGAGGGCACCAGGACGCCTGCTGCTGCCGATGATGTCTCCTTCTCTGCTTCCCCAACCCCCACGCTGCAGACATGCAAGCAGCCTTCCAAGGGGCAAAGCTCGTGCACCCCACAGCGCAGTAGTGTCACATTCTGACAGGTAAACTGTGCTGCAGTGTCCTGTGCAGATACGCGTGGCCAAGGTCAGGCATAAGGGAACACTGTAGACATTCAGCATCACATGTTGTGAACAGAGACACTGTTGATTGAATGGCCCACCCACGCAGGAGACGTCCAAGGATGGAGGGCGCATTGCGCTCTCCATCGCCTCCATCTCCTTTGTCAGCAAATGTCCTGAGAGACAGCACATGCCGGCGCCCCTTGTCAGTCAGGCTGGCCTGGCTCTGCCTGGCTGCCAGCCACAGTCGTGGTCCAAGCATGGCTGCTGTTCTGTTGTCCAAAACTCAAGCCTGACTGTTGGACGTCGATCTACTTTGTACCATCATACTTCAGATGAGAACTGCACTTGAGAGCACAGCAGACTTGTTTGCACAAACAAGACTGGTGATCTGGAGGTTGAAGGGAAACTCGAATGCCCGCTGGGAGACAGCAAAAGATTTGCATTCTGAGTTTTGGCCATCTCCCTCCTCGACTCAGCTATGAGTCTTTAGGGCCTCACCGCCTGCTGCATTCAGGGCTTGCTGACTGGACATGCAATTCAGCACAGTCCAGGATTCCCTGCAGTGGGACCCTTTTAAAGCAGGAGACACAACAGTGTCCGAAAGGGCAGTACTTGCTGGAGGTGACAGAGCTAGCTGGCCACGCTGCTGGCTGCTATGTGTGCGTAGAAAGGAAGGCTGAGGCCCGAGATGATGCTATGTTGCAGATGAGGACGGAAAGCCAGTCTATGTGGGCAGAGTAAAACACAAGAAGGGCTGGCTGTTAGGCAAGGCAAGCCTGCTGACGCTTGCCATATGCAAAGCAGCAGTGTTCTCCTGTAAGACTGCACTGCAGCAGCGCTTTTGCAAGGTGGATTTCATCTGATGCTAAATCTGATGCTAAAATCTGACTGACTGGACAGGTGAGGGCCAGCGCGGGCAGGGTTGCTGCCAGCTATGGCGGCAAGGAGCATCAGTACACCTCTGGGGAGCTGCTGGTGCTCTCTGGCGACCAGGTCAGCATGGACTGAGCTGCTGCGCTGGCACCAAAGGTCTGCCCCATCTGGAATCGAGCTGCGAAGTTGCTGGGAGTGTGCTCTGCTAGCTGGGCAGGTGCTGAGCTGCTGCCGAAACAGTGCCAAATGGTGCAGGCAGGGAAGTCGGCACAACTCCTGGGAGATGTGGCCTGTGCATCACACGGCGGCTGTAGCTGAGAGCGACTGCTGCTCCCTGCTTTCAGGCTAGCTGACAGCAAGCTTGAGGCTACCCGGCTGGATGGGGCAGCTCAAGCCAGTCTAGATTGTTTAGTTGTTGTTCCCTGCACTGTCAACTCTCAGCCGCACTCTCCTCTCTGCTGCAGATGCCCATCTGGGTGGATGCTGCGGACGGCGCAGTGCCAGCACACGCAGTGGGGTGCCCCTCACCCGACCGCCCTGGGGACCAGGAGTTTGTGGGGCGGGCAGAGCACCATGGGACCTACATCTCCGGAAAAGTGGTCCCCTGGCGTGAGTGGTGCAGGCTGTGTTTCTTACATGCTTCTCCGCTCCTCTGGCTGAGACAGTGCACAGTGCAGGGGTCATGCATGCCTCTGCTCATCAGTCTGCACTGGCTCTGGCATTGGTCCGTGCACCACTTTGGACGCTGCAGGCACAGCAGACAAGGTAGTCGTGTCCATTCACACACTTGATATGCACTGCAGATCACTGCTTGTATCTTCCATGGAGTGGGAAGGAGCATGCATACAGGAGCTACCAAGTCCTCACAGTGGGTGAGGCGATCACCCTGCTTGTGCGGACAGCGCTCCCTGCGGTGCACAAGGTTTGCACGAGGGTTGCCAGTACCTGCCTAGCTCTGCCATAGGTCCCTGATGTGCCCCGCTGCCCTGCATCGTGCTGGGGCAGGATGTGGTGTGGAATTGCCAGACAGCTGCGCTATACCATTCATGTGCAGCTTCACCGCGGTTGCTGTGCTGCTGCGCCACACCATGTGCCACTGTGCCTCACCTCATGTGGCTGTGCCCCACCAGAGCCTCCCCTTCCGCATGCAGCTCTGCCTCCCCTGATGGCCGGTAGGGCTGTAAGGGTGCTCCGCCTGCCTGCCCGATATGGCTGATCCTGGCCGCCACAGGCTGCTGAGGCCTGTTGTTTCCTGTCATGGGAAAGCAAGATGTGCGGCTGAATTCCTCCACATGAAGCTGTGTCTCTTTTCGCAGCTTTGCACTTTCGGATAGAGCCGCGTCTTTCATTTCGCAGCCCAGCCGCCCAAGTGAAGCTGTGTCTCTCCTTTTGCAGCTCTGCCCCTCCATATGATGCGGCCAGGGAACTCTCACCCCATGGACAGCTCTGGATCCCAAAGCAAGCAGCTGGGGAACGACGCCTGTAGCACCTGTCACAGACGGTTTGGGCCACCAGCAGGACTGGCGCAGTCTGCAGCCAACAGTGCAACCTGCCAAGACTGTGCCGAGGGTGTGGCTGAGCAGCTTTGCACCACGCGCCTACTGTTCTGCTGCTCTGCTCTGCAGCGCTTGCGCTGGTGCCCTCTGTTTGACATGCATGAGTGCAGCGGATAGCCTGTGTGAAGGCTTCACATGTATCCACAAAGTGCCTGCATGACATGTGCTCTTGTAGAAGGCAAACCCATTCCTGCTTGCCCTGACTCCTTGTGGCTGCATGTATGACTGTCAGCTTGTTGCTGCAGATGACCAGGCCCAGCAAGATCCTGTCCTCAATTCGCTCTCAGACCCTTCTCACTCCTTACCTGTCTCACATGGTGGGCCAAACCCAGGCAGAACCAGTCTGAGCATGCAATTCAGCCCAAACCTGAGCTCTTTCATTTTAGCTGCAGGCGGTGGTTTTCACCCACCAGACAGCAATGCCACTGACGATGTGCCTGAAATTTGACTTGGTCTGCCCCTTGCAATTTCATCCCCAGCTGAGTCCCCTGTCAGCAATTTCGAACATGCTGTGTAAGTGACTAGTGCAGAGATTCTGTGGTGCAACCAGCTAGCAGCGGATCATGCTGGCAGACGCCAGCAGCATCATTCTTTCCTCTTTGATTCTTGTCTTCGTCCAACACAGATGCAGAACCAAGCTTAACAGCGAGGTGCAGCTGCAACAGTCTGCAGGCAAGGCTTAGGAAGCAGCAGGTGGGAGGTGCAGGATGCCACATCTTTGCACCTGGCCGGGCTGCCTCTGTGTCTTCAGGGGGATGGGAGGCCCTTGTGCACAGGCAGCCTGAGCGGCTAGCTCCTCACAACCTCCTGATCCGGCCATGGGTGCAGGGCCCAGGTTTGGCGCTCTTGGACCTGTCTGCTGAGCTCTGGCTGTGACAACTGGGGCTTTCTGCAGTTGTCCAGTGAGGCAGGACGTTATGTGCATGCATGTCCAGGTGCACGCCTCAACAGCTTTTGACACTTTTGCAATGAGTCAGGACAATAGCTGCATGCTTTTTCCAAATTGCATGCATCAACAGCTTTCCTTGCTTGCCGATGAGTCAGGAGGCTAGCTGCATGCGTGTCCAGGTGAATGCATCGACCATACATGAGAGACACATGCCCCTGCTGGCGCTCAAATTGCTGCTAAGCTAGCACAGTGAGTCAGATGCCAGCTGCATGCATGTCCAGGTGCATGCAATAACCACGCCCCTGCTGGTGTTGTATGCGCTGCGGAGCCAGGCCCAGGAGACTGGTGTGTGCCTCAGCTACCTGTTGCTCAGGTACCTGTTGCAGCATTGATCGCCTGTCAGGCAGCGCTCTATGAGTACCTGCTTTGGTGTCCCTTTGTGACCTGCACAGGGTTGATTTGCGTGGTGAACACCATTGGCGCAGGTGCTACGGCTCTTGGGCTGCGCTGATCTCAACGTCAGCAAGGAGACCCTCTGCAGTACTCAGGCTCATACCTGGCCGCCATGTTCAGTAAAATCTTGTGAGGGGGCACACACAGTACAGCATGCCTCTCAGACCCATGTACGCCATCCTTGGCAATGGCCAGCCCCTGAGTGTCCTTAAGTACCTCATGAGAATTGAACTAGTCGGGCCTCAGAACGATGGCAGTATCATTTGAAATGTCATCAAATGTTGCAGTGAAGCAAGTGGCAGACTCAGCCACAGAGACAATGAGCAAGGCAGCGCCAACTAGGGGTTTTCCTTCTGAGCATTGTCAGCATCTTCATCTTTAGAGGCTGTCCCAAATCCAGCTTCTGGTGCAAAAGACAGGTACCTCAGCCCATCGGGCGAGTGGCTGCCATCCTGCAGGGCAGCAGATGACGCTGTGAGGCCTGCAAAGGGAGGCTGTTGCAGGCACTGCGCACAGCATCTCAGCCCCTGGATCATTTGGCCCACTCTTAGTTCACCTTGCCCTTGATGAGGAAGAGCAGGTGCTTGCGCGCCGAGTGGCTGCCACGGGCCGTCCCAGCCAGCAGACAGGGCCGCAGGACCTCGCTCTCATCGACCAGGTGCCCCGTGAACTGGGCGTGGAACAGGAAGGGGTCCCCGGGGTAGACCAGGTACTCCGCCCCAAACTTTGAGCCGCTGGTCAGGTAGTACCTGCAGCAGGTCAGCACAGCGGCTATAGGTGGTGTTGAGGATGCTGGCCAGCTCAGATTGCGTGCCCAGGGAAGGCTGCAGTTGGACCCGCCGGTGGGGTAGAAGCTGCAGTAGTATCACTCATTGGTAACTCAGGTGGCAGGATTCTGGCCACCACCAAGGAGGGCAAGATGCAGCTGCACTGGTGCAGGAGCCGTGCAGCACCATCTCAGCAGGGGGGCAGGTTGACTAAGCGTGGAGAGGGTCTGACCCATCCAGCCAGTTGGACCCCTCAGGGCGGTTGCATGAGCATGGCAGACAGCTGCTCAGGGCAGTTGCAGCCCGCAGCCGCTGGTGGGGGTGTACATGCAGGTCAGCAGCAGCAGGGCCCCTGGCATGGCAACAGGCCCTGCAAGCCCTGCTTGAGACGCACTTTCAGCACAACAACAGCAGCTTCAGTTGCTGGGCCCACCACTGCACCCTGAAGAAAGGACAAAGGCTGCAGTGAGGAATGTTATGGCCTGCATGGGGCGCCAGGGCATCTGCAAAGGCTGCACAAGGCTCCCTCTAGGTGTGCGAACTTTACAGGGTTTCCCGAACCTGTTTGGTATACTGGGCAGGCACCAACCGCTCACATGCGCCCAGGTGTTGGCCGGCGTGTGAGGTGCTGGGGTAGACAGCGTCAAGCAGCACACTCAGCAGTCTGTAGCGGTGCTGTGAGCCTCACTCCAGCACTGCTGACAGGCAGGCAGACCTGGGCATGCACACATGCAGGAAGCAGCCCTGCCCCGTGCCCACCCTGCCCCTTTCTCGTGCACCCAGTGGAAGGTGAGCCACACATGATGCACGTGAGCACAGCCCGCAACAGCTCTCAGTCATCCTTCCATGTTTTGGCATGGCCCCCAGACTCACCCCTTTTCGTGCACCCGCTGGAAGGTGACAGCGCGGGACTCGGCACAATCGAAGTGGCGCACAGGCTCTTTTGCGGCAGCCATGACTGTGTCCTCTGCCTTGGGCTCTGCAGCATCCTCTTGCAGCCACACAGAGTCTGGGATGGGCTCTGGCATTGTAGAGTAGACCGGCAGGTGCAGAATCTTCTTGCGCTTGACCTGCAATGTTGGCAGGCGAGGCGTGTTGCTCTGTGGTCAGAAGCCAGCTCCTGCAGGCGGTGCGGCAGTACAGTCAATGCAGCCCAACCACTGCATGCAGCGGTGGCATTCACCCACGGCAGCCCAGCCACTGCAGCCCTTCACGGCAGCTGATGGAGCCTCTCTGCCCCATTCTCTGGCCAGAGAACAGCCACTGCAGCAACAGGCAAGCAGAGGGGCCCCCTGTACACAGGGCAACAACTGGTGACAGCCCCCAGCGATAGCACTCATGATTGTGGCTGCAGATGGCAGAGGCGAGTCTCAGCGCAGGGCGGGCATGCAGTGCACCAAAGCCAATACGTTTTGGCTGTGTGCTGCAGACTGTCATGGCAGCTTGCAATTGCAGGGCGGCATTGCACTGAAGCAACACCGCATCCTACTGTCTTGATGTCTGTTGCGAGAGGCAGTGGCAAGAGCAAGTGCAGGGCAGCAATGCAGTGAAGCAGCCCAAACCTCTCTCACTGCTGGGCCTGCCTTACACAGCCCCTCTGCGGCTGTGCTGGAGTGGCCCAGCCCAGCCCAACCCTTGCACTTGCTCCCCGACCAGACCAGCAGCACTGCCATTTGCAAAATTGCCCCTCACCTGCAGCCACTCTTCACTGTATGCTGCAGCTGGTCAGCCCGTGCAGGAATACCGATACAGCCTCCTGAAAGCAGCTGCGCCAAGCCCTTCTACCCTCACTCCCTGCTGCCTTCACCTTGTGCAGCCACTGCGGCTGGTCGTCTTGTACACCCTCATCCTCATTAGCCACGGCAGCGCCAGCTTCCTCGTTGGCCGGTCCCTGCGCTTCAGAGTTCCCTTCCCCTGCAGCCCGCGCTCCCTCCTCCTCTTCGGCAGCTTCAATGGAAAACTGCCCCGGCCCACTTCTTGGGCGCTTGGGCGCAGGCGCAGCAGCGGGCTCCTCCGCTGCCCTCTTTCCTACGTCCTTGCCGTCCACATCCCTGCCCAGGTCCTGGCCATCTGCTTCCCCGGATGCTGCAGCCTGCACAGCTGGCTTGGCTGCAGCAGCAGCGGCCTCTGCTGCGGCTGCGGCTGCGGCTGCCACCTCTGCATGAGGCATAAGGTAGGATAGGGTCAGCAGATGCATGCAGCTGCGTCCCTGCCAATCCTGCATGTGCGGCAGTCTCTTGAGAGCGCAGCAGAGCTTGCCAGGCTGCTGCAGGGTGCACAAGGACAGTGTTGTCACCCCATGGCTGCTCACATCAGCAGTCGGTGGTGCAGCATGAGCAGACTTGCACCTCTGTGGGCAGCTGGCCAGGGTCAGGCTTTTGCAGATGCATGATGCATGAGGACACTGCTGCCTACCCCATAGCTGCTCCAGTCAGCAGTCAGTGTTGAATAGTGAGCAGACGCTCACCTGCGTTGGCAGCTGCTCGCGCTGCATCGTCCTCCTGGGCCACTGCCTCCCACTTGCTGGCAGTCGCCCGCTGGTCTGCTGCGCTGTAGTCCCTCAGCCAGCCTGCAGCCACCAACAGTCTCATGCGGGCTAAAACAAAGGGAAGAGTAGGGGATCTCCTGTCAGCTGACCCAATGCCTGGCCAAGCTCACGTGTGAAAGTGGCAACAGCTACACAGACAGTCATCGCCTGCAGATGGCCCCCGGCAAAGGGCCGTGGCTTCTGGATCATGGACAAGGCCGACTGCTTGGTGAGACCCGGAATCTTGGAAGAGCAGGCAAAGCTCCTGGATGCAGGTGCTCCCTGCATTGCATTGCATCTCTGTGGCTGCCAGACAAGTGGACAAGGCTGGCTGTTGGCGAAGGTCAGAGGTTGAGAACGGTGGGCAATGACGCTGGGTGCCATTCAGGTGCAGGTCAACAGCATGTAGGCAAGGGAAAGCAGCAGCGCTGACCCTGCCTCTCTGCCAGCCGCAGTTCCTCCGCGCACATCTGGAGGGGCAGCCCAGTCACTGCATTCTGTGCCTGGTAGCCTGCACATGCGAAGACCGCTGTAAGTAAACGTGTGCCCCTTGTAAGACGCTGGTGCTCAGCAGCAGATGTGTGCTCAGGCAGAGCAGGCACAGCAAACACATGCAGATTGGCTCAGGTGTAGCCATCACAGGAGAGGGGGCCTCACTTTGTGGACGCAGCAGTGTACCTGCCACGCCGCCCACTGTGGCGCCAACCATGCGGCACTTCTCCCGCATCCACCGTGCCTCTGCATTTGCAGGGTGGCAAAGGGTCAGCGGGAGTTTGACCCTGAACAGGGAGGTGTTCAGCAGGCATGTGGCGCTCACCTCTTGGGATCCAGAGGTAGCCCCTGCCGTCAAACACCTGAGGCGCCATGGAATGAGGCTGCTCCCCTGAGGCAGCCTCAGGGGCTGCATTGCTCTCGGTCTGTGCCATCAACACGAAACCCCGCGCATGCAGTGATCTGAGGATCTAAGTTTTTTCCCCCAGACCTATAATAAGCCATGTAACACCCTGCGACAAGGCATGAAACTTAAAGGCCTGCTTCGTGGCAGAATTCTTTCATGGTGCCCATGCCCACTGGAAGACACTTGAGAGTATTTGAAGTTCAGATCAATGAGCCTACGCCTGTGTGCCTACTTAGAGCTTTTCAATCTCAGTCCATAGGAAAGCAGGCTATGACGAAGTCTAAGGCAGGCAGCGGCAAGAGGCAAGACCGCAACTCTGAGATTGTTGTCAACAACATCACCACCAATGAAGACCAGCTGCTGCAGGTCTCGCGGCAGAGCTTGCCGGCTCTGAAGGATGTATTAGGACACAACATCAAGAAGTACTCAGGCACTTTTCACCACAAGCCAGGCAATCACCATGTACATCTCCTTGTGATGCCTGAGGCTTCCAAGACCAAGAGCGCTGTCAAAGCCTGCATTGCTGCCTCCATGGCACTCATCTTTGGCACAGAGACTGGGTCTGTGGAGGTTAAGATGTTCAATGAGTTGGAAGCAGATGCTGGACCAGCTTATGGCCTGAGGGGGCTTGGCGACTACAGGTCGCTGTACGTGAACAACGACCACCATGAGAATCACTGCGCAAAGAATCCTGAGCACAGGACAGTGGAGTTCATGTGCGGAGGAGAGTGGGACATCTCGCATGGAGGCGCCAGAAATGGTGCTGGGCGGCAAGGCCCAGTGCAAGTGGCCACAGCAGCTATCAAGGCAGCAACTCCAGAGTTGCAATGCAAGACGTATGACGAGTTCCAGCGTCTGCTGGAAGCCGCCACGGAGAGTGTGGGTTGCACAACGAGCGCCTTGCCAAGGGTGTTGGCCAAGAGCTCGTTTGGCACAGTGCCAAAGCGTAAGGCAATTCGCAACCCTGCCTATGATGAGGAGGACTCCGGGAGTTCAAGGCCCTCCCAAAAAAGCAGCAGACTGACCAGCGGAAGCGCTCCATATAGTACCTACAAGGGCCCGACGGAAGCCTGCGAGAGGAGCCATCGGTGGTTGCTCATGGATTTTAGAAGCGCACCCTCCTGACTTTCATTGATTCAGGATCCTTGAGCCTGTCAGAAAGTCACAATCTGGACGTGGCAACCTTTCGCTTGCCAAGCTGAAGCAGCACTATGAGGAGGCATTCATCATTCTGTTCGGGGACTACCCACCTCCTGGATGGACAGCTGGTCGTGCGCCAGCAAGGTCATGTGTCAGTTACAATCTGCCGGCAGCAGTTATTGCTGATGTGATGAAGGCAAGATGATGCCAGCTTGTTTACAAGATCATGAAGTTGTTTGAGTCACCATGCCACATCACAGGTGCGGGATGCGCACCCACGTACCCACACCAGATGACTTTGTAACAGATGCAGGAGTGCAGCCCTTTCAAGCCCCCAGGAGGTCCTCTTTCACCACCAGGAATTCAAGTGTAGCCAAAGTCAGGTCCAAAAAGCCATCACATGTGTTGGTCAGGCCAGCTGCTTCAGGTTGATACTTTCAAGCGGAGTTCAAGTGTAGTGGATCCACTACACTTGAACAAAGGTTCCGGAACCTTTGTTATGCAGTGGCTAGCCAGATGTGATTGGCTGGCCCAGAGAGTTACGCGGGAATGCAGATCTTCAATTCATGTAGACCTAGAGTGTTTCAAGTGTAGTTCTGTCAGGGGCCAAGCCTTCAAGGCTTGCCCCTGCGTGAGATGTGATTTTGTGGAGTCAAGTCTCACTTTCTGAGTAGAATGTTACACCGCTCAGTAAAATATGACTTTCAGCAGTGGCATGTGACTTTCTCAGGAAGCAGGGGCACAAAGGCTGGGTTCAAGAAGAGGAGCCCAGCCAATTCAGAAGTCTGGGACAACTCTCAGAAAACCATGCAGCAGATGTCAGCAGAACAGGGGGCAGCGTCAAGTTGTAGCCACACAAGGGTTCAGACATGTTTTGGTTCTGCTGCTGCATCAATGCATAGAGGTAAGGTGTCGCATGTGGCACATGCTCATGTGGCGTGGCTTCAAAGGTGCCAGCATTCAAGCACAGGACTGAACAGGGCTGCGAGGGCTGCGGTAGCCCTCATTGGCTCGCTGCTCATGCTCGACCAGTGACCAGTGCTCAAAGACCTCCCTTGCGGAGACTCTGTCCACTTTACCCCGCTTTAAGGGCCTCCCACACTTCTCCTCTAGCATGCTACAGAAATCAGATTTGCTGATGCTGTTGACCCGCAGCTGCCAGCACTCTCTGTCCTCTTGAGGCAGCGGAAGCTGATATTGCTTCCACAGGAAATTGTCAGAGATTCTGCCGTTCCGCTGGGGCTCTACATGCAGCCATTTCAGCGCCGCGTCCCTCTCCCTGAGCAGGTCGTTCTTGAGCTGAAGCGCGCCTGGCGGCAGGTCGCTGAGCCCGCCAGCCCTGTATGACTGCAGCCCCTGTGACAGGGGGTTGGATCTCGTGGCTATCATGCCCCTGTTGGAGGCAATTGCCTGAGCAACAAAAGAGCAGAGACACACCTTGAGCATGCGAGCCCGCATGTGCATCTTCCAGACTTGAAAGCGCTCCCTGCCAAAGCCAGGCTTTTCTATAAACGTGTGCTCCTCATGGGAGTACTTGTCCATCTCTTGCTGCTTGACAAAGCGTGCGCGAAAAGGAACATAAGGCAATCCTGGAAAGCCTACATTCAGACATGATGCCTCAGGACCCTGTGATCTGGTGCTGTAGAGCAATGTGATGACAGGGACACAAGAAGCACGTGGCACAGCCAAAAAACAGGCAACTGCGAGCATGGCATACATGCTCCTCAGGTGGGAAAGGCATGCACATGCATAATGTCTTCAGCCCTGGCCACTGTCTGCATAGGCCACTGATAGTGGCAGCCCCTGGAGCTCACCTGGTTGTTCTTGCTGGCACTGAATTCAGGCAGCTTGTTCCAATTGCAGGCAAGGATTGGGGTGCCATGCCAGCGGAAGCTGTCCTTGGTCCTTCCTCCACAAGCTCTCACCCTGCATGGACCATTGGAAGATCAATGCCTCAACATTGATGCCAGCATCTTACAGCAGCACAGCTGTGAAGCAAAGCGCTCACGTCAGCTTGAAACCTCCACCACACATGTCCAGCAGCAGCAGGATGTCAAAAGGCTTGTTGGGGCTTGGCTCCTTCACTAGCACCAGCCGTATCCTGTCAAACGGCAGCCAGCCCTCCAAGTGCTGCAGGAGAGCAAAGCTTTGCTCAGTGCCAATGGCAGAAGCGTGGACAAAGGGAGCAATGAGTCCAAGGCCCACCTCATTTATGTCTCTGTTGAACCCTGCCTGATGGAACAGCTTAGGCTTGGCATCATGAGCATACTGCCTGTCCCCCATGGCCATGCACAGCAATCTCAGTAGAGTCGACTTGCCATTGAACCCTAAGCAACATCATGAAGGCGGACACAGGGGAGAAGCGCAGGAACGACCTCGAGTGCCTTGCACAACATTGGGGCGTGAGCAGCAGCTTACCTCCGCGCTTGTCAGTGAAAATTGCCAGGTATTTCTCCTGGTGACTGCCAAGCATAGCATAGCCCAGGTACCGCAGCAGCAGATCTTGCTCCTCTGGCACAGGAAGGATCTGGGCTAGGAAGTCGCTGAATTCCCTCTCAGCGTCTGGATCGAGGTTGAGGGGCTGCCCAGGGTCTGCTGGATCAAAGTTGGGCCAGTCATAGCCCACTGACCTGCTGACATAGTCTGCAGGCAAGCCCTGCCGTGGCAGGCAGGTGACCTGCACAGAGGCGAGCTCTAGATCAACAAGCAATGCAGCCCCTGCCTGCAGTACAGCCCCATGCCAACTCACTTCTGCATGGCGAGAGCACTCACCAGGTCAACCACGCAGTTCTCCATGCCGAGGAGGCCAGGGTTGGCGTCCATACGTTGATCAACTTGAGCATCTGCCAGCTGCAAGACTGCAGTCCTCTTGAGATTGCTGATGAAATTAGCCTTTCGCAGGTTCCTAAGGGCCAGAGTGAGCTTCTCGTCATGGAACTGCAGAGCTGGGCACAGATATGTCACACAGCATCCAGTGGGCAGGACATGGTAAGATCTGTGACCAACCTTGCATGGCTCCAGAAGGTCGATGAGGGTGTTCTGCAGGTCCCTTTGCATCTGCAGCTCCTCAACGAGACGCCACCGGCTGCCAGAAAACCTGAACACCTGACCAGAAGTGCCACAGAGGTATCGTTGTGGGTATACCTGCTTTGGCAAGGGCGACCTGTGAATGAGTGGGCACATGTATGGAGCAGAGGTAAAGGTCATACGACGCCATTTAGCAGCAGCACGCACCTTGTCAAATAACTTCCAGAGAGGTAGATCTGTCTCAGGGTACTCACGAAGCTTAGATAACAGCAGAGGTCCCACAACGACAAGCTGGGGGTCTTCCCCAGGTGTGTCAACCCTGCAGGGAGCGCACCGATGCTTGCATCGCAGTGCCAGCTCTCACAGTGCGGCCAAGAGAACTCAGTTAGCATGCCACTGCGATACTTGCAGCCATGATTCCTTGCCTGTAGTGCCCTGGCAGCTGCAGTCTTGTTGCTGTGTGCGACCCAAATTGGAAGACACCTCCCACAGGCACATGTGGAGCCTGGAAGGGGATGTCTACTCGCTGACTGCAGGGATCAAATCCTGGCAGAGGCAGGCCGTTTTTACTTGCATGGTCCCAGGTGGCACGCACAACCAGGCTGAAACTCAACTGGCGCCCAGCACGACGCAGGCTGGCTGCAACAGCTTCTGGCATGAATTCAGGGGTGCCCGCAAAGCAATCTGAGGAGCCACGCACGCACGGGCTGGCGACTTTGCTCCACATTGTCACCTACAGATAGGGCCAGATCTCCCGGCAACAGCAAGCCACTGGAGCAGGTGGAACATTGACTGATGCACAGTTGCAAATGATGGCCCTCAGCCTTTCTGAAGACTACAGCAGTGTCATCATCGGCCATTGAGGTTCAAGCTCAATTCACTTCACCTTCCAGGTGGGCTCATGACTGCGCCCGGCAGCGACGCCGTCACTGGGCTCTTGTGCATCGCCCTTGCAAGACATCTGACTGAGCTCCTCAACACTCCCCTCAAGCTGCTGGCTCAGGCTGGAGCAAGTCGCACCACAGATTGGGCAGTGGCTGACAGATGCTGTGAAAGTTAGCCTGATGTCCCTGAGGCCTGACCTTTGAGCATCTTGCTGGTCCTCCCTGAGACAATGCTGTGTTGCAGCTGGAGAGGGACCTGCCTCTGACTGAGCCTTGTGTAAGCCCCCCAGGCCCTGATCAGGACCTTGGCCTCCAAGCCACTGAAACCACGTCAATTAGCCTAGCAAATCTGTTCATTTGATGAGTGGCACTCAGTCCAGTCTCCGAGATGCTTATAGGATAGGAGGCGTCTGGCTCTGCACAGCAGCTCATGGGGGACACCTGCGCAGGGCAGCCACAGCTGACCTATTCCCAGAGGAAGGATCGCCTGGCCATCAAAACCTGCGCCTGTTTTGCCACCACGCCAGCAAAGCCAGCGTCAATTTTGAGGGGTTGGCTACCTGCAAGACATCTGGCGGCCTGGGCACAGACAAGTGACGATGTGGCCCTGCTGACCGCCAGGCATGAACTGCAGACAATTATGATGCAATAGAAGCAATCTTGGTGGAGCTCAAACATCAGCATCAATGTGCACCTGCTCACATCTCTATAAAAACATTGTTACTGACGAGAGTCCCCTCCCCTGCTCTCATGTGGAAAGGAGCAGTCCAGTAGTGGAAGGCGGCTTTGCCTGGCGCCACTTACGACTCGCCAGAATGCCTCCAGTGCCTGCCTTGATGCACTCCAGTAGATCGTGTTTGGTGATGCCAAACACGGCCTGAAACAACTGCAATAGTGCATGACAAGATCATTGCTGAGACACACTGCAGCCAGTGAGACCCATCATGGCTGAGACCCATTACGGGTGCCACATCGCAACTCATTCAAGCAAGGTAGGCAGCACTACTTTGAGCTCTCGCAGTGACAGGCCAGTCAACATCTCCCTGAAGAACAGTGGAGTCTGCATGATTCAGGTCATGCAGAACCAGCAGGCTGCCCCACCTCGCGCATGCCTGGCTTGTCTGCCATCGCCAAGAGCGCTTGCTGGCCATCCCTGCTGGCCTTTTGCATGGTCATCTGTCGCTGCACCACTGCCAAAAAGGACTGCAAGCAGGCAGTCGGGCAGTACGTGTGTTCACAGACCAGACTCAAGCATTCTACTGCCATCTGCCAGCAGCTCTGGCGTGACAAACGCTGGTGCAAGAGGCCATGCTACTGAGCCCACCTTCATGTAAGCCGTCATCAGGTGATGCCTGACATTAGTGAATTCCAGCTTACGCCAGATAGCTGCCTCCAGGAAGCCTGGGCACACTAGCATGTCTCCCTTGGCATTCATGAGGACCCGCTCCCCAGCCCTCTTGAACAGCCCCAGCAGCTTGCCATTTCTAGCCACAGAGTCCTGATCATTGATGATGCTCCAGCTTTCAACACCTGAAGGCAGCTGGCACAAAGCTTGGGAGTTTCCAACAGCAGGACAATCTCTCAGCCTTTCATGTTCGTGTCTGCTGCAATATGCCTCCTGCTCTCGCACAGGGCGGCAACACTGAGAGAGCCATGCCAGCTTTCAAATCACCTGAATTGTTGAAGGTGTCTGCAAAAGCCCGGTTGCCCACACGCGGGCTCCCCAGGGTGTAGCAGCTGACCCAGACCCTGGGAAACTGCTCTTTGAGTGCTGTCTGGATGTCATGTGCAGCCAGCAGAGCCAGTGCTCCACCCAGGCTGTGACCTGAAGAGCATTGCTTTAGGAGGACTCATTGAGACATCAGGAGATGAGCAAGTGGCCATGAGAGGCTCCAGCGGACCCAGTGAACTCTTTTTCAGATCTTGGGCAAGACAAAGGTACAGGAGTTTTTTGCAGGCAAGAGGCAAGGCACCTGCCCTGGTGCCTGAAATGACTGCCCAGTACTGCAGGGTCACAGGTTGCCAGTTGCTTGCCTGTAAGCATGATGCTGCAATGCTGATCAGGCGCCAGCTGCTGCAACAGCTCCGCCATGCATTGCACCACCTGATCCCGGAGGCCGAAGCCTAGCCAAGCCTGCAAGAACCCTGCACAAGCACAGTGCACGTCGTCAAGATTTATGCTCATGACATCCAGTCTAAATGTGCGTGAACATGATCTGCACAACCAGCTGGATGAGGCACAAACTGGACTTTTGCAAAGCCATTGGCTTGCTCACCTTGATGAACCCTGCTCGTTGACCTCAAGCATGTTCTTAGAGAGGCACGTGACGGTTGCTTGGCTGGATATCTTGTGCGCCAGATCTGCAAAGCACTTGCCATTCAGCAATGAAGTGATTGCATGGGTGTGAGCCAGCAAGTCAGCGAGCAGCTAGCATCACCCACCTGAAAGTCACTGAGCAGGTTCTGCATGGAGGCAGTGCCGCGGAATGACAGAACAATGCGCTGGCGGGGCTGAGAAATGGCTGTCCACCCCATGAGCACCTGCAAACAGCACAACTGCTTAGAGCCTCAAGAAGCACTTGGTGGCGGCCTGCTATGAAATGTGATGCCACTTGCAGCAAGCATGGGATGTGGCAGCCCGGCCTACTTGAGCACAAAGGGACAATGTCAGCATCTGCTGTAACTCCTTCAAAGAGGTTCTTCATGCAGGCATTCTCATGCTGGCCATCTGGCTACAGGATGATGCACGTTAGACCTGAGGTAGCTGTTTTAGTACCCATTCAGAGCTACAGTCAAGTGTGGCTCCACTGGAGCCCTAGATGCAGCAGGCCTACATGTGCACCGGCCATGGTGCACAGCCCAGAAGGACACGTCGCCATGGCCTCAATAAGCAAGCTCGCCTTGATGTCTGACGCCTTCATCCAGATGACCCGGTGATGCTCAAGCTCATATAGCTTCTTTGCCAGCTCCAAGCTGTATTGTGCATCAGGCTTCTGCAGGGTCGCCGCCAGCATAAGTCAAGGCTGGAGGCCAAGCATTGGCACCGTGACATATGCTGCACTCCTTCACAGACAGCAGTGCCAGACAGGCAGCATGCCCACCTCTTCATGGTGCCTGTAAACAGCTCTGGACCAATAGAAGGCCTGCATGCAAAGGGTTTGTACCTTTAGTGTTCTGTCATCTGGTGGTTGCTGAGGTGCAAAACTGCTGCACAAGCGCTGCCATACTACTGCACATGCCTTGAGTGCGGTCTCAAAGCAGAACATGGGCATCCCCAGGTTGCCAGCCGCCTCCAGGCCTTGGTTCTGCTCACTCCAGGCGTATTGCTGCTGCAAAGCCTGCACTAGTCCAACAGTTCACACACACACACACACACACGCAGAGGGCACAAGGGTAGTGATGCATAAGAGCACAACCATCACCTGGAGCTTCTCCCTGGGGACATCGACCAGAGGGGTGAGGAGAAAGCACGAGCAGCAGACCACCGCCAGCATGACCGTCTGCATCGGGAACATCCCCAGCCAGACCTGCAGATATTTGGAGACTCTTTGAAGCAATGTCAACAAGCCCAGGCACCTGAACCAGCGTTCATTTACCTCGAGGAATGAGGTGCACGAACCAACATTCCTGCAACAACCTTTCACACTGTCTGCAACAGTACAGCATGCAAATAGCACCTTGGGATATTGCTGCTCACCAGAACCACAGAATCTGTGTGGACTGAAGCATGATGAGGAATGCCACAGTGCGAATATGAATCTGCACGCAGCGTAGGTCAGTGCAGGTCAATGATGGCAGACAGGGACACCTCCCGCTCGAACTTGTGGCATGCAGAGCTTGACCATGGACAGCCTCAGTATAAATGGCAGTTGCCACTGACCTGCATTTGTACTGTCATGCTAATGACCCGAGAAGCTGCAAAGCCAACGGTTTTTAGGGATCGCCTCGCCTGGAACGTGCACCACAGGAACCACACCTGGACATGAGACCGAGCATGCATCAGATGACCTGAGCAGCAGACTAAGTACTGTCTCAGCGGGAGGACAGCACCTCAAATATTGCAGGGAAGACAGGAAAGATGCTAGTGAAGGCGCCCAAGCCAGCGATTGTGTCTGCAGCAGCCAAAAAAGCCATGTTAGCACCTGTGGCAGTATCTGCAGTGCTGATCTGAATGCCGAGCTTGACAGGTCTCACGACAGTTGTAAGGCCAAAGGCGGCAATCATCTGCTTCCTCGGGGCTGGGCAGCCGACTTAAGTCAAAGGTGGCATTGGTGGCGTCTGCATACATGAAAGACAACGGTTGTGTGACCAACAAAAACTCATGCAGAAGCTGAATGATGTGGATACAAAATACATGCAGACGACAGGTGCAGTCTCACGCATGCCAAACACATTGGTGAAGACATATAAACAGAAGAATATCAGTGCAAGGTAGCCAAGAAGCCTGCAGACAGGGTGGGAAAATCTCACAAAGCAACAAGGGTAAGTCGCCAGTGGTAGCCATCAGCAGTATCTTTGACGACCAAGGGCGTTCAACAATCTCACTCACAGGACTGCGATTTTGGGCCAGTGGCTTGGCCAGAAGGGCTTGTCAACTCGAAACAACCCTTGGGGTGTGCGTGCTGAGTCACTCCAAGTGCTGCCTTTGCCCGTCCAGAGGACACAATTGCTGGTCGCGATGGTCATCGAGCAAAATGTCTGCAGAGGCAACGAGGAAGCGCTCACACCATGAGTGGCAGCGGAAGCACTACACAACAGCTCAAGGCAGCAGGCTCTTGCGCAGGCGCTCACCGTGAACCAACAAGCAAATCGTATGATTGCCATTGAGCTGTTTGTTTTATCAGACCACACACAGCGCGGTGCTAAGGCACGAGCGTTGGGCACCAGGTACATCACAATGTTGACCAGTTGCAGGCACATTTCCACAGACTGCTGCACCACCAATGCCGTCCGGCGCCGCGTCCTGCAAGATGTCGCTGGCGCTGTAGAAATGGGGGGGAGCAGACAGCACACAATCTGCACTCCTGTGCGCTGCTAGCTACTTGCTCTGGGTGCCGGCAACTTATCGCAGATGGCAGCAGTCAAGCAATGCAGGTGCATACCAGACTGCCCTTCGCTGCTGAGCCCTCCAGACGGCGGAAACCCACCACCAGCCAGTAACCAGAAGGATGAAGAGGTACAGGCTGGCTGCTGCCAAATTCCATATCTGCAGCCGGGGCTGGAAAGTCAATGATATCGGCAGGTGCAGCGGGCCAGCAAGCGCGTCGTAACCCACTTCCAGGAATGGATGCCGTAGCACCGCACGGTCATCAATTACGTATTTGATGGCGATCAGAGGAACCAGACTGAGCAGGGCAACGAGCTCAGCACAGATGACAGTCCTGTCAGCCAGCTGCAGCAAAAGACTTCATTGAGAGAAAGAGGGTTGAAGGCAGTCATGAACTCAGCGCCTTGAGCTTGAGCTGTTGCACCAAAACTTCAAGGTTCTGACCCACCCGGCCATCAGCATCTGTCAGGAGCTCAGTGCGCAGCACCACAACAGGCCTGCCATCCAGAACCGTCGTCTGCGCTCCAAAATCGTGGTATTCAGGCGCTGGAGGCCTTTGGTAAATTGGCAGGGCCAGACCTTCTGGCTCAGTGACATCACTGCCCTCAATCAGATTCGGACTGATTGCATGCTCTGTGTCAGGGGGCATGTACTGCCTCGTCAACTCGACTTTTGATTGTTGACTGCGCGGTCAAAACCTAATAGTAAGCCATGTAACACCCTGCGACAAGGCATGAAACTTGAAGGCCTGCTTCGTGGCAGAATTCTGTCATGGTGCCCATGCCCACTGGAAGACACTTGAGAGTGTTTGAAGTTCATATCATGAGCCTACGCCTGTGTGCCTACTTAAAGCTTTTCAATCTCAGTCCATTGGAAAGCAGGCTATGACGAAGTCTAAGCCAGGCAGCAGCAAGAGGCAAGATCGCAACTTTGAGATTGTTGTCAACAACATCACCACCAATGAAGACCAGCTGCTGCAGGTCTCGTGGCAGAGCTTGGCGGCTCTGAAGGATGTATTAGGACACAACATCAAGAAGTACTCAGGCACTTCTCACCACAAGCCAGGCAACCACCATGTACATCTCCTTGTGATGTCTGAGGCTCCCAAGACCAAGAGCGCTGTCAAAGCCCGCATTGCTGCCTCCATGGCACTCATCTTTGGCACAGAGACTGGGTCTGTGAAGGTCAAGATGTTTAATGAGTTGAAAGCAGATGCTGGACCAGCTCATGGCCTGAGGGGGCTTGGCGACTACAGGTCGCTGTATGTGAACAACGACGACCATGAGAATCACCGCGCAAAGAATCCTGAGCACAGGACAGTGGAGTTCATGTGCGGAGGAGAGTGGGACATCTCGCATGGAGGCGCCAGAAATGGTGCTGGGCGGCATGGCCCAGTGCAAGTGGCCACAGCAGCTATCAAGGCAGCAACTCCAGAGCTGCAATGCAAGACGTATGACGAGTTCCAGCGTCTGCTGGAAGCCGCCACGGAGAGTGTGGGTTGCACAACGAGCGCCTTGCCAAGGGTGTTGGCCAAGAGCTCGTTTGGCACAGTGCCAGAGCGTAAGGCAGGCAACCTGATTCGCAACCCTGCCTATGATGAGGAGGAGTTCAAGGCCCTCCCAAAGAAGCAGCAGACTGACCAGCGGAAGCGCTCCATATAGCACCTACAAGGGCCCGACGGAAGCCTGCGAGAGGAGCCATCGAAGGTTGCTCATGAATTTTAGAGGCGCACCCTCCTGACTTTCATCGATTCAGGATCCTTGAGCCTGTCAGGAAGTGACAATCTGGACATGGCCACCTTGCAGTCGCCACGCTGAGGTAGTACTATGAGGAGGCATTCATCAATCTGTTCAAGGGTTACCCACCTCCTGGAGGGACGGCTGGTCATGCGCTTGCAAGGGCATGTGTCATTTACAACCTGCTAGCAGCTGTTCTTGCTGATGTGATGAAGGCCAGATGATGCAAGCTGATTTACAAGATCACGAAGGTGTTTGAATCACCATGTCACAGCACAGGTGTGGAAGGCGCACCCATGTGCCCACAGCAGATGCACAGATTGCGCGAGTGTAGCCCTTTCCAAGCCTTCAGGAGGTCCTCTCTCGCCACCACAGATTCATGTGTAACCAATGCCCAGTCCAAAAAGCTACCACATGTGTTGATCAGGCCGGCTCCCCCAGATTATTACCTGCAAGTGTAGTTCAAGTGTAGTGGAACCTTTGTTATGCAGTGGCTAGCCAGATGTGATTGGCTGGCCCAGAGAGTTACGCGGGAATGCAGATCTTCAGTTCATGTGGACCTAGAGTGTTTCAAGTGTAGTTCTGTCAGGGGCCAAGCCTTCAAGGCTTGCCCCCCTGCGTGAGATGTGATTTCGTGGAGTCAAATCTCACTTTCTGAGTAGAATGTTACACTGCTCAGTAAAATATGACTTTCAGCAGTGGAAAGTGACCTGTGCAGGTAAATGGCGGTAGGAATTGCCAATGCAGATCAGCAAACAATCAAAGCTCTGCTGCTCTGCTTACGCTTGCCAAGCAGCTTGGAATCACTGCTGTACCTGCTGCACAGCTGCTGCAGTGAGCTGACTGTCCTGGTGGGGGGGATGCGGTCAAGTTCCATTTCTAGAGTTGCGACAACAGCAGCCATGGTGCTTCCCAAGGCAGCCATGCGGGTTTCAGCCTCAGCAGCAAGGCCATTCATGAATCTTGAGAAGGCCTTGCTGCTGGCCCTTGCTTCCTTCTTGCTGCCATGCCACCTGCAAAATTCTGAAGGCACCGCTGAGATCTTGGAGGACGCCTCAAATGCTTCTGGGACTGTTTGAAAGATCTGAGAGCTTCCAGACCTGCAGCTCACAAGGGGAGGTTCAGTCTGACCAGTAAAGAGGCGCTCAAGCTGAAAGGCAACTCAACTGCACACCTGCTTCTCGAACAAAAAGGAGTCCCTCTCCTTCGAGGCGCTCAGCGCACTGAGGGAGTGAGGCGGCACGGTCACGCCATAGCTGGCCTGTGAAGCCAGAGGCACCAATGGGATGGGTTTGGCTGATGCTGGAGGCTGAACACTGGGAAGAGGCACCTGAGGCAGCATCACCCTCGGGGCAAAAGGCATAGGCGTGGCCCGCTTTCCACCCAGCGCCTTGAAGAAGAAAGCCTGCGACATGGAAGGGCAAAGGTTCAGAAGAGCAATGCATGTCTGACTACAACACCTAAAGGCCGCAGCGCTCACCGTGGGGTCAGTGCGCAACAAAATACTGTCGCTGAGGACTGCCTCAGCAGCAACATGTCTGTCCCACGTCTCCTGCCACAGCTGCTTGCCTACAGCGCTCTGCAGAAGGCGACTGGCGGCTGGCGGGATGGTGCGGAGCCACTGGTCCCCATATGAATCAATTCTCAGGCTGGCATTCTGCACAAACACTTGCCGTAGGTGGTCGAAGGGCGCCAGCAAAGGATGTGCAGGGTGGCATCGCATGCCAGCTTGGCGCAGGAGCACTGTCAAGCCTGGGATGATGCAATCCAGCACATCCTCCTCAGCCTGCAGAAGACAATCAGATCAGTCCCCCCCTCCCCCAATCTTGGTGAGTTGCGTGAGAAGCGCTGGCACTGCAGTGACCCTACCTTGAACTCAGCCTGGCCCAAACAATGACTCTCTTGCCAGTCCTGTCCCCAACCAGCCAGCCTGTGGGCTGTGTCTGGAGATGCAATACAGGTTGGTGGTGTCAGACTCGTGCCTGCAAGGCAAGACACTCGTCAGCTGGGGACAATACTGTTCAGCATGCACAGCATGGCCTGAGTTGCCCACCTTGCCGCCATCTTGATCTCCGCTTTGTTGATGCCCATGCTCTTAGCTGCCTCCACACCATGCTTCTTGAACTTGTGGCTGACTTCGCCTTTAGCTGAGTACCCATCAAGCCTGCCACAGGGCACGCCTGCAGTGTAACAAGCGACAGATGTCACCAACAGCCGTGTCCAAAAGCTGCAGCATCAACGCACTGGCTCACCAGCAAGTTCAAAAGCCTGCCGAAGGTGAATGTCGAGGGTCTCCCCGCTCATGGGCTGGTTCCCCTGCATGCTAGGAGCGGCAACAATGAACTTGGCCAAATCCTCAAGTTTGATGCCCCTGTGGAAGGTGGCGACAGCCAGGTCGGCAAGCGCTGCCTGAGGACAGATGCGATGGTCTCTGTACCTGTGGCAGAGGAAGCATAACAAGTGAAAGCACACTGCAGCACACAGCTCAACTACGTTTGACAGCTTGAATGCGCATACCTGACGACACCAGGAATATCCACCTGCCCAGGCTTCACAATCTTCCCCTGCATGCTACCAAAGAGGATTGCCACAGAGGGCGCTGGGCCCACACCGTCCTGCGTCCGCAGTGCCAGGCAGCTCCAGGGAAGCTTGCGCAGGTCATCAGAGCGGCTCAATGTGGCTGGCACGAACGTCATCGCCATCCTCAGCAGATAGGCCCACTGCCACTGCTTCTGCTGGAAAGCTTTTTGCAGGGACTGGTGAAGCTGCCCTGCGCTCAGTGCGGCATACACCTGCAGATGCAAGCAACAATCTGGGGTCAGACATGCCATCACTCTGTTTGCACAAGACGCTGTGACCAGGCCAATACCCACCTGAGCTGCCACTTGCGCATTGAGGTTCTCAGCCTGCATCTCCCTGCCACGTGCACGAACCAAGTCCCTAACTGCCTGGATCTCCAGGGGTGCAGGTACACCTGAGGTGATGCGGCCGTGTGCATACTGCTCTCTGCGGACTTCCTTGGGATGGCATAGATAATCACTGCATGCACCAGGCCAAAGTTGGGGAGGGCAGGATATGACCGCAGCTCAGACACAGCAGTGGATTGGCCTCTCACCCCACGCTGCTGAACGAGTAGCGAGCACCATTCTGCTGCACTGCCTCATCCACAAGCCACACCGAGAACTCAAGAATCTTGGCCTGAGACATGAGGTCGCCATGAGGGTACCGGTGCGCCTCCTGCTCACAGTATCTCTGCAGGACCACATGTGTGTCAGTGACATGGCCTTGGAAGCCTCAAGGGCGCCATAAGAACAGGAGTAAAGGCCATGAGGTGCCTACCTTCCAGAGCTTGGCAGCAGACTTTTCAGCCTGGACTGTGTTCTGTGGCTTGGCCGCAGCATGACGGGCATTGTTCCCTGGGTGATGCGTAGGATTTGAGCTTCCTCCTCAGGCGTGTTAGGCATGGCTGCTGCCAAGGCAACTGCTGCCTCTGGGACTGGTGCTCCATTCTGCTGGCCCAGAGCCTCTACATTGTGCACACCAGGGGCAGGGGCCGGCACTGGCTGGAGATCATCCACCAGTCCAGACAGGTGTCTGCAGGCTTGATTGATGGCCGCTCTGAGGGGAAGGGGGCTGTTTGAGGAGCAACTGGCATGTAGTTGTGCAATGTAGTCCTCAGCCAGCCCCAGACAGATGACATGGTTGATAGAGTTGCTGTACTTAGCAGATGGCACCTAGTAGTGCAGCATGAAGGTCGCTCTGGGGCACTTTACGTAAAACATCAATTGTACTGATAATGTGAATAGAAACCGAAATTTCTAAACACAGACCTTCATGATTCATAAGCCCGAAGGCTACACTTTGGCGCGCTAGGGTTCTTTGACCTAGGAGTTAGGTCGGGAGGGCCCACCATCGTCTCGCATTCGGCATCCTCACCGTCTCACCAGTAATGCACTACCAAATGCGACTCATCTTTCATCAAGCATGCAAGTTTTCAACTCCCCTGGTGCCTGCAGATGCCTGCATGAGACATTCCTGACGGCCTCTGAGACATTGCAGGGCCGCCTGCCGACATAATCTCAATATCGCCTGCAGCAGGTCAACATCGCCAACATAAACTCATCATTGCCAACATAATCCACAAGCCTGCTCAATCTTAGAGGGATTATACCTCCTCAATGAAGAAAACCCAAGTCCTGAAAGCGACAGACCAACCAGGCGGCGGAACGTTCCTGTATAGACACGGGTTCCGCACGTGCACAGGTGCACAGGTGAGCAGATCATCCCTTATGGTTTCACACATTGCTGTCACAGCTCTTTGTCAGACCTCGAGGAGCTCCTCAAATCTTCCTGTGCAGATTGAAGCTGACATTGACATCAATTCCACTCTAGTGCTCCTGGCTACTGCCAACAATCCCAGAGATGTGAGGTTGCTGAGGCGGCACCTCAATGCCCAGAGAGGCCTGCAGGAGCAGCTCGCAACACAGTATGGAACCCTCTTGGAGGAGCTGTACAGGCATCTTGGCAGGTATTGAACCTTCTCCAGCTCACTTGCAATGTGTCTCAGTCCTTGTCCGTAAGAGACTTCTCAATGTCTGTGATCACATCATGATGCATAGACCCTGGCGGTTTTACCGGACACAGCTCAAAACTCAGCAGCTGCTAACATCAGCAGATACAGTGTATGTCTATGCCTTGAGAGAGACGTAGACGGACAGACACAAGGTTAGCTATATATAACTCAGGAGACGCACAGGCCCCCCTCAGCACCCAGCTCAATGTTGCGCCCAATGGTCACCTAGGAGAAGATGGGCAGGGCCATGCTTGGGTTTACTGGCATACTGTTGATGTGGAGCAACGAGCTTGCCGATGTGCTGCATGAACAATCTTGTGACATAATTTTAAGACCAAATGGAGTTGCTTGCACAGTTGGCAGTGGAGGTGTTGCTTCCAGAGTCTGTATCTATGGGGGTCAGAGTTGTATGCTTACACTATATTCTTGCTCACAGGACTACTCATACTCACAGCCTGATTGTTCGCACATCCATTCATCCACCCTCGAACTTTGTAACCACGCAAGTGGAGTTCATGTAGGAGCAATTCTCCGTGGTGTGTCGCTGCAGTTTGCATCTGTGCATCCTTAAGAGCAGTCCAGATAATTGTTGCTGGATTCTTATAATATCCCATATCCGCATATACATCAGCAGACTGACCTGGTGGTTTCACGTGTGACCAATACCAGGTCAGCAACGCCTCAATGACATTCTGCAACACCGGCCCAGCATCATGCCGGAACTGCTCTAACTTGACCGTCCAAGCCACAGAGCTGTGCAGATGTGCTGTTGATGTGTCCACATCACCTAAAAGCTGCTCCAAACCCTCCAGCTGCACAGCATGCAGCTCATCAGCAAGCTCAGGCAGTTCTGACAGGCACACATGGGAATTAATACTCCGCAAACCTGGAAAAAGCGAGCATCCTCCATGAGCTGCAAGCGTTCTTGGCCTGAGACAGAGCGTCTAGAAATGTCCAGCTGCTGACCCCTCAGGTATGCCAGAACATACTTAAAGCTGTCACCATCCCGGTCCAGGAAGTACCTGCTGAGGCAGAGTGGTATAGGTCAGCAAGAGCAAATTGGTCGACTGGGCAGCTCCATGCTGCATTTTCTTACCTGCCCTGGCTGTCCAGGTGTGAAGGTTGCAGGTCCCCATTGAACATCTTGCTCAACATCGAGTCAGGAAACCTGGTGAGAGTAGTCCTGGTTGTGGTATACATCGTGCCGCCCACATTGAGCTCGATCACCTGCATGCAACCCAACTGGCAGTCAATGTATTGAGTTTCAGCCTCGGATGCTACATTCAAACACAAAATGACTCACTTGTGTCATACTGGCGGACCTGTTATCGAAGTTCAGCCCAAGGGAACCCTGCAGTCATAACATCTTGGTACAATACTACAAGTGCGGGCAGCAACATGCTGTTGGCTTGCTGCACTGCACACCAACCGAGCCTCACCAGACAAGACAGGCCATCTACCTGGTCATAGGCTGCTGCACGGAGGCGTGTATGCACCTGCAGCTCAGATAAGCTTGAGGGTCGGGTTGAGCTACCAGCTCAGGATGCCGCAAGGGCAGAATGCAGCAAGTGCTCACCAGCCGTGTCCTTCTCTGGGTCCAAAACACCTCAGACTACAGGGTCCCCAAGATGTGTGACTCATGACAAGAAGCGTTGCGTTCCACTTCCATTCTTTCTTTGAGAGACGCCGTTGCAAGTGTTGCTAGCCCCCTTAGTCGCTCCAGGACGCCGGATGGTCCTCAGACCCACCGCAAAGGTGGGCTAGCATGTGAGGTCCATTTTGCTCGATGTTTTGATGCGCAGCAGAGTCGACCTCCAGCAGTAATTGTGCTAGACATCTTGCTGTCTTCTCTGGTGGGCTTGTAGGCCAATCCTGGAATACGTCCTCACTCGTTCTTATTCGCTCTATAGCGATACCGAAATCTGAGCAGAGATTTGAGCGGCATGTGCAACATGAGCTCGGGGAAAAATTTCAAAATGTCAAGGTGAGGCTTGATTGTCATTGAAGTGCTCATGCTGGGGACACTGCCCTTGTTGCAGCATGCTAAGAGACATCGTTCAGTCTAGATGGATGCACATCACATAGTGCTGTAGCAGGTTGAGTGCATTTCAAGCTGCTTTGTGGCTGCAGTTACCAGCAGGCACCTGGCTGAGTCTTGATGCTGGCTGGGGCATATCCCTCAAAAGTGAGTTTTGGCTGCACAACTGGCTGCGTGGAACACCTGCTTGCTTCATGCAGAAGTGTCTATTGGAGAAGTCTTGCTGCTTAACAATGCAGCCGCGCTTTCAGACACGTGTCATCTGCTCAGGGCATTTTGGTGTGAACACTGACACTGCAACTGCCTCTGCCTCTGTCTCTGCCTGCTGCTTAGTCTGCTACCTGCCGGCATGCGCTGTGGTGAGAGCTTGCGTGAGACAACAAAGTGCTGGCCTGCAATGCAGACATGAAATGAGCATGCGTGTGTTGGCGTCCTGTGCCCCATTCTGCTACTGTGGTGATGATGGTGTGAGACATTGAGTGAGTTTGAGCCCTGAATTGCTTGAGACAGTGATGGGACATTTCTGTGCTCCAAGGTGGTTGAGACACCCCCCAGGAGGGTGGCCTAGGTCGGGAGGCAAGATTTCTTACGAAGCAAGCATCATCCACAGCCTTGGTGCAAGCTTTTAAGCTGACAATAACAGTAATACTTTGTGCGTTCTAAGCGAGGTGCGCTTTGGCCTGCAGCACCTCCAGAGGCTCTGTGTACAGCATCAAGAATTGTTACCTGCAGCATGCACTTGCCTTCCACATGTGCCACAATCACAGCAGCAGCAGTGGTAACCAGCCTCATACACACCTGGTGCAGCACACAGAGCAGCCAGTCTCTAGTCACTGGACCTTACAACTTTTGCTGGCTTGTGCAGCACTGTGGTATCAAAGGCTGCTCTTGGGTGTGATGCAGGCATGACCATCACCTTCCACATTTTCAGGGCAGACCGGCACGTGGACACCATGGAATGTGCCGCTCCGCTAACTGCTGGCAGGGCAAAAGAGGAGCTGCAGTACGTGGACAGCAGCTGGATTGGGTGGTTGCGAGCTGTCGGCAGTCCAGTGCTACTGCCACGCGAGCATGTCCTGGCTGATGGAGCGACCTATGAGCTGCATCTCCAGAGGCAGTCAGGTGGGCAATAGCACAGTCGCCAACATCTTCATGGACAGCCTGCCAGCAATGAAATTGAGCATGGGGATCTGGGGCCGGCCAGGTGCCAGGGGTTTGGTATGGTGAGTGGGACTGGCACGTGTGCAGCATGGCAGTGGTCCCGCCCGCCACACTCACATACTTTGCACAGGGCATGGCATCGCCAAGGGGCAGGCAGAAGGGGGCGCTGTGAAGGGTAAGCGTGTTTTGAGGCTGACCTGGAGGTGAGGTGTGCGCTTTCACCTGCCAGGCTTGCTTGCACCAGCAGAGTTGAGGGTGATTGTCGGCCCACTTTGTCGTCAGAAGACGCTTTGCCGAGGCTGCAGGCAGTCTGCCTTGCGTGTGGTGCTGCTCAGGGTGGCCATGCTTCCCTGAGGACTGGGCCCAGTCTTAGGTGTGTGGAGGACATGTTTGGTGGATACTCTGCCAGCGCCCTGCCAAGGTGGGCACCACCTGGCTAGGGTACGGCTGCAACGCATTTCAGTGCGCTTTGGAGAGGCCGCAGCCTGAGTGCCTCTGTTGGCTGTTTGATGGCGGGTGCTGCTGATGGCTGCAGAAGGTGCTGATCTCTAAAGATGCAGCCTGGCATGCTGATGCTGGGAGAGTTTTCCAGCGCTGCTGAAGCCCACAGGCCAGGTTTGCGGGTGCTTTGCCGCTCTTTGCTGTAGCATCACCTCCTAAGGGATTAAGCTGCTGGTTGAGTGAGCAGCCTGTGAAGGTGAGCATGTGCACCAGGGCTGCAAGTGTTGTCCTGCTTGACGTGCCACAGCACATGGCAAACCCAGCAGGCACGGCTCAGGGTGACTGGCCTCGAAGATGAGGTGAAGGGTTCAGCAAGGCTACAATAAGCCTGCATGCCATCACTTTGCATTGGGCTGCACCATCCATGATGCAGCATGTCGCGCTGACAGCCATTGCTGAACATGCCTGCCATGTTGATCTCGTCAAGGGGCCTGCCTTCTTTGTCATCTGATGTTGTGAAGCACTTGCTGGAGGCAGAAATTTCCTGTCAGGGTTGCATCCTCTTGGTGGCCCCGAGATGCTGCTGCAGGAGGGGCTAATCCTAACCCCAATGGCTGACCTGATGGCTGTATCAGGGTCTGACTTCTGCTGTTGGGTGGTGCCAAGCCTGAACCTCCAGGTGCATCTGTCAGCCACATTGCTGGGCATTAAAGGGGTGTGCTGTGCAGTGCAGTGCAGTGGGCTGCAGCTTGTGTGCGTGCTCGTTTAGTGGGAGTCTCTGTCTGAGAGAGCAACATGTTAAAAGGGTGGCTGCACCATATTGTGGAGGCAATCTGCAGAGGCCAGAGGGCACATGTGTGTTTGCGGGTGCTGCAAACGGCTGACCTGATGGCTGTGCAAGAGGCATCGGCTTCTGGAACATGCTGCCTTTTGGGTGTGCGGTAGAGGTGAGCTGCCTGCTGGGCGGGACAGCATCTGAAGATGGACCTGGCCTGCAGGCCTACAGCAAGGGCTGCCAAGCACACAGCTTCTTCCACTTCAACAAGTTTCTGCTCACAGCTATGGTCTTGCTGGTGCAGGCACTGTTGCACTGATGTCCATGTGGCAGTGGCTCCAGCAGGAGCTGGGGGGCCTCGAGCTGGCGAGCAGCATGGGCGGTCAGAAGGAGAAAAAGAAGTACTCTGTGGGGCCCCAGAAAGTGGAAGCGTGGGATGTTATAGGCTCCATGCAGGAGCATATGCGGGATGCAGATGATCAGCAACTCCTGCACGCCCCGCTCCGCCAGGCTTGGGTCCTGGATGCTGGCACAAATGAGGGCACTGTGACCAGCTTCATTCACACCATCACCAGGTGCCCTTGGCTCCCCGCCGCAGCTGCCAGATGCTTGCCAGATGTAGCAATCTTCTGGTGCAGTCACCGTGCTGAGGCCAACCTGTTTGCTCATACGTCTCTCTCTCTGCAGGGAAGTCACAATGCTGCTCCACAGAGTGGCTGGCGTTGAGGACAAGTCAGGAATGTTTGTCTGGAGTGAGCTGCTGTCTACTTCATCCATCTCTCAGCCTGGGACTGGGCCAGCAGTATCTGTGAGCAAAGGGCAGACTGCAGCCGCAGAGGCGCAGCCAGACAGCCCACTGATGCAGGCAGCTGCCAGCAGGCCAGCAGCAACTGGTGACCCAGCAAAGCTTTTCGCAGCTGCAGCGACTCCCTCTGGTGACCAGAAGCAGCGCAGAGGTTATGTGGACATGGTGCTCATGAACAGAGCGACGCAGCGCAACTTGATGGCCTGGGAGCTGAAGCGCCCCAGCATGACCCCGGTAGCACAGCAGCATGCGCCAGATGCAGTCGCGTGCTGGAAGGCCCGCACAGGTGATGCTCCGCCATGCACCAGCATGCCTGACCGATGGGATACCTTTGGTGGCTGCTGGCACAGTCATCAAGGGCAAGCCTTCAATTGGTGACCTGGCTCACAGTAAGTGAATCAAATGCAGGCGACGGTGAGGGGGTCGACTTGGGAGGCACTGCACCAGGTGTGGTGGACAACATCATCGAGGTCATCTGTCAGCTGTGGCTCTACCTGACCAGGCGAGTTGCATGCATGCTGTGCAGCTTGTGCCTCAGCCGCCCATGGACACTGTGTGCATCTGCAGCACCAGTTCTGCCAGCAAGTCACTATTCTGCACGCGCGCGAGCATGGCCGTGCTGCAGCCTGCAGCACACAGGCCTTTGCACTGGCCAGCATCAACTGACGTAGCTGCAGCCTGCAGCACAGTCCTGCTGCTTCCTTGGCCAGTGGTGACTGGCTGTGCTCTTCTGCAGCATTACTGCCCGCTATGGTGTGATCACAACAGGGCGGACCTGGTACTTTTGCAAGGTGGACAATGGAGCTCTGCACATCTCGCCGCCCATTGCCTGGGACAGCAGGGACCCTCCACTCCTGGCAGCTGTTTCATACATCATGAGCAAGGCATGGGACGACCAGGACAAGACCATCTCAGACTTCCCAACAGGTCAGGGGGGAAGCCACGCCTTGCAGTGTGTTGTTGAAGTGCATGTGCCACACTTCAGGGTGACTGCCAAGCTTCTTACCAGCCTTTGGCTGCATCAACATCCTCATTGCGCCTCATGCCGCCACCGGCAAGGGGACCCCTGTGCAGGCCATGTTGCAAGCAGCCCTTGCCAGCCACTCTGCCACTCTGAGCGCGACAGCAGCTCAGACCACCATGTGGAGACCAGATCAGAAGATGACTTGGACAGCGACTACCAAGGAGGACAACGTATGAACACACCATCAACAGCACATACTAGCACACGGTTCGTCCAGTAGCTCACTGCTCAGCTGCTGTTGTCTGGTGATGCTCACCTGAGTGAAGGCTGCCCGGACAGCCTGACTTGCTCAGCCTGTGCAGTCAGAGCCAGCAGAGCACGAGTTTGGTACTGCTCTGAGCATTCTACTCTGCTTCAGTCAAGTCTTGCCTGGCAGCTTCCCAGGCGCACAAGCATGTGCTTGCCTGCAGGCACGGCGCAAGCAGCCACCGTGAGGGGGCCACCCGCTCCAGCAGAACCAGGAGGCAGCAGTCAGACCACGGGGCGCACAGTCAGGCTGGGCTGCTTCCAAGGCTGCAAGACTGCCCTGCAGAGGTGCTGGAGATGCAGGCGCAGCCATTTGCCCACGGCTGGAGCGGGCGCCTGTGGCGTGGGCATATTGGCAGCGCGGAGGTGGTCTACAAGCTCGCTCTGATCAACTCTGCTAGGGGAAAGGTGCACAGCTGAAAGCCTAGGTGCCAGGCATTGTACCTGCCAACTGCTGGGCCGCCGGACTGTCAGCTGCGGTGCATCAGGCCTTGCGTGACACGCAGTGCATCAGGCCTTGCTTGACACGCAGTGCATGGTGCTCCTCTATCTTTGCGGTATATTCTCCATCACAGAAGCACCAGAGCTCAGCAAGCCTGTGGCAGCCTACATGAGCATGCAGGTACTGCTGAACGAAATCCGTGCCTACATCCGGCTGGTTCACCTCTGGAGCCAGCATGTGCCCAGGTTGCGGTACTGGGGCACGACCTGCAATGGCAGCGTGCTGGTGCTGGCCACAGAGCTGCTGCCAGGCGCCTCGCTGGCGCAGCACGGCTTGATCAGCCAGGAAGCTGCGCAAGATGCCCTGGCTGCGCTGAGCGCTGTGCATGCCGCTGGCGTGCTGCATGGCGACATTCGCCCTGAGAACGTGATGCTGCTTTCCGATGACGCCCGGCCCTGTGTACGACTGATAGATTTTGGGTTTGCACAAGATGCTCAGGCTGACACGATGAGTAGGGAAAGCAAGCAGTTCAAGCAGCTGTTGGACAAGCACACCAAGCCTGCATCAGTTCAGTGATATCTGCACCTTGTGTGGACGTTTCTGTGTCTCGCACCCATCAAGTCAGGAGATGTATGTTGCCCTTCTGAGACAGGGCTCACCTTAAGCCCACTGGCTGCCAGATGCAACAACTTGGATGAAGACTCAAAGTTTTGGTGGGTCTCAAGACCCTGCTTAGCACTTCACACAGCACCTGCAACAATGTCCAAATGCTGGAAAGATGTCATCGATCTCCAGCCTGATCTTGGGGAGGGTTGTCACCAGACCTGCAGATCTAACCAGGCAGCATGTTGCGGGGTGTCCTGGTCCAGAACTCCTTTTTGTCAGTATGACCTCTCGCTGCTGATGCTGAGCAGGTCACACAGCAATGCCTAAACAATCCGTCGCAGTGCCAGCCGATCCCGATGTAGATCCTGATGCACCTTACCTGGCTGTGCTGCTGGAAGACTTCACCAATGGCTCGAACAGCAATGCTGTTGATTCTCAAGCATTCGATCCAGTTCTGGCCAACTCTGAGCTGGAGGCCTTTGACATGGCCCTGCAGCACCACAACTTTGATGGAGTGCAGCAGCCAACCACTCGGGCCCTGCTTGGCAGCCCTGACGCACTCGTGGATGGGATGCTGGTGGAGACAGTCAGCGAGGCATTTGGCAGCAGCCCTCAGCAACACCAGGCAAGCCTTTGGCAGGTGCAAGGCCATTGCACCAGGGAGTATGTCATGTGTGCTCTGCCCTGGACCGTGGCCAAGAGCCCGCTGTGGCAATGACCTCTGCATGTCAACCCCTTCATGGACCCACAGATGCGGTAGGATACCATGGCAGTATGGCAACCTCGTAGAGCTGGATCTTCAGATCTGCAGCAGCAAAGAGCAGGCACCTCTCTACCCCACAAATATACCAGCACCGGGGAAGACACCATTTTCAACCGTGGTTGGCCTGCTGCAGACCTGCACACCTGCAGCAGCTCCAGTGGTGGACATGGGGCAGGTCCTGCCCCACGCCCACGAGCTGACGCTGCTGGAGGGGATGCACAGCCTGACTCTGGCCTCAGTGAGCCCCGTGGTGGCTGCAAGCTCAACTGCGCTGCCCATCAGGTGAGGTCGACCCTGGGGCTCTGCGCCGCCCATCATGTGATCTCCTCCCCTGGCTGGCCACTCAGCCGTGCTGCCCATCAGTCAAGCTGTGTGTACCAGGCAGGCCTGATGTCTGTGACAGCGTCAGGTGCAAGCCTGACAGCGTGGCATTCTGGGGCCTCCCCGCCCCCGCTCCAGCATCAGCGTCAGCTCAAGGTCGCCATCCAGGGCAGGGCCTGCCCTTGACGCACTGAGCCTCAAGCTGCTGGCAGTCATCTAGCATGAACAAGGCCGAGTCGCATCCAGGGGTGGAGCCTCTCGTTCATTCTTGCTACTCCTGGGTGGGCCAGCCACTCTCAGGGCTCACGTTGGGTCTGGGCTGAGTGTCACACACACGATGTCGCGGTCCAGGTGCCTTTGAGAGCGACACTGTGCACACAGAAGGGGTTGTTTAAGCTCCCCCCCTCTACCAGCTCGAACTGCTGCCCTGCCATGGTGCCTGCAGGCCTGCCAGAAAAGTCCAGCTCCAGCAACCCCGCAAGGAGCACAGCCCACAGAGGCTCCAGCAGAGCCTGACAGGCAATGGCAAGAAGCGCAAGGATCTGGACCATGGCGTGAAGGTGAGGCACACAAACCCAGCAGCACTGATGGTGTGGACAGTGTGACGGACAGCATGACCCGTCAAGAACTAGCTGCTGCCTGCTCTGGGCTGATCGGAGCTGCCTGTGCATTGTACTGCCTCATGGAATGCTGTTTACATGCATGCTGACCAGCCTTCGGTGGTGCCCCTGCAGTCAGTTCATACCAGATGCTTTCTGCTGCAGGTGGTGGCCTCAAGCCTGCCCATGAATTGGCACCCACTGGCAGTGCAGCAGCACTTTGACTTTTCTGGCACAAAGTTTGAGAGCAGTAACATTGTGCTGGGCCCCATAAGCAGGAACAAGCAACAGGTGCGCCGTTCTTTGAGACTGTTGCATTTGAACATTGTGTCAAAGAATTGGATGACTTCATTGCAGGGCACTCATTCAGTCACTCTGCAGTGTCCTTCAACCGCAGTTGCTCAGGACCTGGTGACTGATGAACACTACAAGACAGCACATGAGTTGGGCAGCAGGTCTAGCAAATTGGTTGTGGGAGCCATTGCAATGCGTATGGAAGGAGGCAGCACAGATGAGGAGATGGCTTGATCACTTGTACTGTGTGGCAATTTAGAAGCTAGAGCAAGACGAATTCAGCAAGAACCTCTTCCCACCGCTTCTGACCCTACCAACCCAGAGGAGATCCCCTCTCAGTGGCTGTTTTCCAGTTTGTTTTTATCATGCTGAACCTGCTGCAGGACCGCACTGAATACAGCACTGAAGTCTGCATCTGCCTGGCCCCCCTCCTTTGCCTGCACCCGTTGAATAATCTTAGTCCTTGCAAGACTCTGGCTGTTGCAAGGCAACTTCTCAGTTCTACAGCTTGCCTTCATGTACATGTCGTTGGCAGCCTCTGCGACGGGCATTGTCAGCCCATGCTGCTTGCCCAGCTCCAGAGCAAGCCGCATATCCTTCTGCTGGTGCTTCAAAGGGAATGCTGTCGGGAACTTCTGCTCCACCATGAACGGCCCCTGCATCAGGATTAAAGTTCAAATTGAGCAGGCTTTGCCTCAATCCTGATCGGTGCCTGACATTCAGATCTGCAGCAACATAGCCTGCATTCCAGACTGAGCCTGTCTGCAACAGCCAAGCTTTATTTGAGCAGGGGCCGCCTATAGGACAGGCATGCTTGCCTGCCTTACAGGCAATCCCTGAACCCTGGGAGCCCCGGCCCCCTGCTGACAGGCAAGCCACGACTGAGACAGGCACGAAATACGAGCAGGGGATACCAGCACACCCTGTCCCCCCTCTTGTCGCTGGGCGGGGCAACAACAGCAACAGTTTGCAAAGCAGGACATCAGGACACAGCGAATTTGACTGGCCCTGCTGCAAATTGGCTTCCAAGTCCTTTGATGGCTTCCCCACAAGCTGGAAACAGAGTTAGATCCAAGAACTGAGCTTGCCTTCAGTTTGTACATGGGGGCAGCGTAAGCCCCAAGGCCAGCAATCTCGACGACGTCCTTCTGCTGCAGACCTGACACCTCTGCCAGGGCGAGCGCCTCTGAGAAGGCCACCATCATGCTGCCCATCAGCTTGTTGACCACCAGCTTCTGCACCAGGACAGGCCACTAAGTCCAGCAGGTACAGGTCAGCGGGTGCCAAACATCATGAGAGCTTGCCCACTGCCAGCTGCTGCAGAGGGCATCAGGCTTGGGCAAGGCTGTCCTGGTCTTGGCGCGGAGCTTCATGCAGTCTGGGAATGCCCCAGACTCTGCATGCCCTGGTCGTTGCTGCATTCGGCCCTGCCTGCAGCGTTGGAGCTGATGATGGCCGGGCTCCCGCCCTGTCAATGGTAGCAGGCCTCAATTGTGCAGCTTGCCCAACCTGCATCTGCTGCCTGGGCTCTACATCCCCCAGCCCACAGCAGGGGTGAGCCAGAAAGACAGAATGCAGGCAGACCAGCTTCATCAGCAGGGCAGGGCGCCACAAGGCAGGTCAACTGAGTCAGCCAGATCAGAGGCGGCGGCCATGTGTCTGTTCATTGTTTGGTGGCTTGAGGGCCACGGCAGGGATGCCTGCACCTGTGGACTAGGTGGGCAAGCGGCAGCGCTGGAGCTGCCCCTGTGACGGCGGCTGCCCAGCAGTGCTGCGTCCCGCAGCCTGTACAGCCCGCACCTGCTTGCATGCTGCAGGCGCGATGTGTCTGCAGGAGGGCAGCCACACCCTGCGCTCGCACCTGGTTGCATGCTGCAGGCGCAGCGTGTCTGCAGGAGTGCAGCCACACTCTGTGCCCCCCACAGTGGTCCCGTGAGGTATCACAATGCAACATGTCGGCTCCATTTCCCACTTTCCCCCAGCAGCCCGCCTTGCTTGCATGCTGCAAGTGCAACGTGTGTACATGAGAAACCCATACCCTGCACCCCCAAGTCCATTGACCGTCGCGCACCATGTTGGCGCCGTTGCCCACTTTCCCCAGGAAGAATTGGGCCTTGCCCATGACTTCCAGCACGGGGATGCTCCTGTCGTACAGCTCCCTGCTGCCGCCGCACAGGAAGATGAGCTGCCCCTGCTCAGCAGGCTGCTTGCTGCCAGAGACAGGGGCTTCCAAGTACTGGGCTCCTGTGGCTGCGATGGCCTGCATGCACACCCAGGCAATTGCTTTGACACCAGGGGCTTGCTGTCAGCAACAGAAGCTTCCAGGCAGTGAGTTCTTGTGGCTGTGATGGCCTGCAAGCACAATGAGGCACTCGCTGTTGACAGCAGGCTGCTTGCTGCCAGAGGCAGTGCCAGAGGCAGGGGTTCTGCGCTACAGGGCTCCTGTCGCCTGCAAGCACGCACAGACAGTGGAGTTGGGCATCAGGGGCTTGCTGTCGGAGACTGACGCCTCCAGGTACAATTGGTCCTTAGCTTGGCCTGACTTCCCATCAAGGCCTGCCTGTTGTTGGATCTGGAGGCCAGGTCACCCATTGTCTGCTAATGCGGGGGAGTTGGGCGTCAGTGGCTTAGCTGACGCCCAATTTGGTGGCTAGGCTGACCTGCAGATCAGTGCTGAGCTGGCTTGCAGAGCCTGTCGGGCAAGCAGTGAGGTGTAGCCGTGAGCAGAAGGCTGAAACAGTGCCGCAAGTGGGTGCGTCACTTGCTGCAAGAGCCTGCTTGCTTGGCTGCTGTGCGGATGCAACCTGCAAGAGCACGCAGTCACGCAGAGACAGCAGCAGGAAGGGCATTGGGTACGTCTCCTGCAGGCAGAGGGTTCTCCATTGCCTCCTGTGGCTGCTGTGGTCACTGAGACGATGCAGTGGTCATGCATGGCTGGCCCCAGCAGCTCATGCAGCTGTGGTGCCTCCAGCAGGGCCAGCACCTCATGCAGCTGTGACGCACCGCAGTGGTGCGGCACCTGTGACGCGTTTGGATGTGCAGCACCTCATGCAGCCATAAGCGATCACCAGTGCTGCACCACCTGATGCAGCTGTGAGGGATTACATGTCACAGTGGTGCAATACCTTGAGCAGCTGTGACGCATTCCAGTGGTGCAGCACTTCAGCAGCTGATGTTCATCAAGGGACTGGGCAGAGCCAGCGCCACAGACTGCACTGGACATTTTCCCACAGGGATTGCTGTGGCTTACCAACATGACTTCTAACATGACTTCTAACATGGCTTCAACATGGGTTTGAATGCTCACCTCAGCAATTTTCTTGGCTGTGCCAGCATCGATGGTGGAGGCATCCAGATAGCCCTTGCCAGCGCTCATGCCAGCGGCAATGCCGTCGGAGCCAGTGGCCAGATGCAGCGCTGCCTCAGGGTCTGCAACCATGGCTACCACGATCTCGCACTGCTGCGCAAGTGCCTTGGCTGTGGGGGCCACCTGCACAATGTCAGGGGAGGCTGCAGTTGAGCGCAAAGGAGTGCTGCGCTGCTGCATGCAGGGCTTGCCGGTGCAAGCGACCTGCAGCATGGGTTGAGAATCTACGGCTGCTGCCTCTCTTTTCCCCATCTGAGCCTGAGACCGCACAAAGCGGGGAACAGAGCATGCACTGGCGGAGCTGAGGCTTGCGCCAAGCAGACAGCAGAAGATCTGCCATTGCGCAATTGCAAAACTGAGTCAGCCACAAGGTGGTGCAGTCTCAAGGCCTGCCGAAGGGCAGAGGATCAGCGAGACTGGCAGCTCACCTGCGCGCCCTCTGCCTGCAGCTGCTCGCACTTGCCGCTGGACCTGTTCCAAACAGTCACAGGATATCCAGCTTTGATGAGGTTTCTGGCCTGCATGCACATATGCATATGAGGGCATGCATTGCTGCAGCACATCTGTTTTGCATTGCCTACTGCATGTGAGCTCACCATTGCTGTGCCCATGATCCCCTGCAGGCAGGGTCATTGGGACACTGACAACTCCGGCCATTGGGAACTGCTCAAAGAGGATGGAATTGCCTTACCAGGCCTGCAAAGCCAAGCTTGGGTTTCTGTTCCTTTGATGTTGCCATTGCTGTGACAAGAGGGCTGGTGGCAGCTGTGAGGGTTTTGAGCCTGGCTGCCTTTGTAGGGGTTCTCAAAGTAGAAGAGCTCCTGCAGCTGTGTTGATGTCTTTGGGGAGAGGGGATTTGCAATTGCCTTCTATCAGTTAGGCGCAGCTGACATGAGCAGGGGCAAGAGCCGGGGGCTTTACTAAGCTGCATGCTCGCGATGCACAGCCGGTCATTATGGCACAGCTGTGGCAGGTCATGCAGGGAAATTCCTCTCAGCCTTGCATTCAGCTGCCCCAGCTCCTCAGCTGATGTCCCATCCATCTTTATTGGGCCCACAGTCACAATTGTTTAGCATTGGCAGCATTGGACAGTGTGTGGCAACTCAAGCATCTCAAAGAGTATCCCCAACAATGTATGCAGGCTCCTGCCAGACCCTGACAGTAACATACAGCCCATGCATTGTGGAAGGTGGGCGCAATGATGATGGACGCGCAGGGCATCCCGCAGCCAAGCAACACATCACATGAGCTGCTTGAATTTGGATGACATTGGAGTCCTTAGGCTTGCAAATGCCCTGCACTACATGTAGCATGGCTCTGCCTCCACCTCTGCCCTGGATTGGGCGCCGCTAGGCAAGCTCCACCAGCGTTTGCGGCAGGTTAAATATTGTGATGAGCTTCATGCCCGAGGTTTTCAAGTTGACGATATGACGTATGGCTGCTGGATGGTGGAGACTGGTGTGCTGAGAAAACAACGCCATGTCTAGCACATCTCGATGTAGATTGTTGATTTGCTGAGCCAACTGCTGTCAGCCCCTGCACACCCGCCTCAAACAGTGCCTGGCTCTCAGGTCTCTTGTGGATTGTCTGCTGCATGTCAGTCCTTCCCTCTCATGGCAACCTATGGCATGCTGTCTATGCAGGTATGAGTAGATTGCATTGACACAGGAATGTCCGGACAAGACATCTGATGCGCCATGCTGGGCGCCATACTGTAGGTCAATATTTCGGATGTGACCTGGCTGCTGCCTCCACTTGATGTACAAAAGCAGACTCTGCCTGTGGGCCCATGCCGAAATTCTATTAACGCTTGTGATGTATCGATGATGCAGAGCTGTCCCTATCCAAGATTGCAGCTGGGGACTGGCTTGGCCATTTCTAGACCCCACTATCACAGTAGGATTCAGCAGGCAAAACTAAAGCTGCAGTACAAACAAGTGCTGCTTCTCTGCTACACTGCTCCCCTCCCAATAGGGCAGACAGCACCATGAAGGCAAGCCCAGGAAACTTGCAGCGGCGGCCATGACAGTGGCCAACTGCTATGGCATTGAAGAGGACCATGCTCTGGAGATCAGCCAGCAGAGCAGCGTCCCCCTCACGCTGCCTGCGGAGCGCCAGTCTGTCACCAGAGCCAGGGCGACTCCAGCCAGCCAGAGGCCACAAGCCACCAAAACTCTTGAGATTGCTGCTGTGGCCTATGAGCCCGAGGGCTGCAGGGTGTATGCAGGCCTCACGAACGGGGACCTGCGCCTGTGGCAGGTCAGTCCTGTGTTGGGCCTGCCATGGTGCCCTGCGGCAATGTCCCCACACATTGCCCATCTGGTGTTGCAGCAGTGTGGGCCTCTGCATGCCCAGCCACTCAGCATTGCTGCTCAGCCTGGCTCTGACCTTCATCAGAGGCAGCTGTGCCTGGCTCTGCAGCTCAACGCGCCAAGCAGGGCGCGCATGTGGACGCTGGTGGGGCAGCACAAGGGCACCGTCACCAGCCTCCTGTCAGTGGGCACAGCTGCAGGCCCGGAAGTGGCCAAGGGCCTGGTGCTCTCAGGGTCAGCCGACACAACCATCAAGGTCTGGCTCGTCAAGGCAGGTGAGGTTGCCAGTGCGGTGTTTGTTGCTTGGCAATGGTAACACTCTACAGGTAGGAGCAGCAGCAGCACCCTTTGCTGTCAGTCGCCTCTTGCCAGCTGGCTCAGCAACCTGTCAGTGGGATCAGCTGCAGGGCCATATGTGGCCAAGGGCTGGTGCTTTGAGGGTCAACCATCAAAGTCATGATAATCTGGTTTCTTGAGGCAGGTGGGGCTAATGGGGTGGTTTTCAACATCTTCTCGATGCCTGCAGCTAGGCTCTGGGGAAAGGTATGTGCACAGTAATGGTCCAATAGTGTAATGACTTAGCACGCTGGGCACTGCAGGCTCCCTAGCTTGAGACCTGGGTCTGGCTTGATGTTTCTCACTCACATGCAGCGAGTGGTGCAGCCCGCACCCAGGCTTCAAGTGAGGCCTCACAGCATGTCAGGGTGCTGCTTGCTGGCAGCGAGCCTTTCCCCACCCAATGGCACCGCTGCAAGCTCGCAGGCAGCTCGCTTGACCACAGATTGCAGCACGGTTGCAGGCTTGCAGCCAGCCAGCCTGACCACCCACAGCAGCACTGCTGCAAGCTTTGCCTGCAAATAGCTGCTCAGCCACCTTCTTGGGAAGCACATGCTGCCCGACCACAGGCAGCAACACCGCTGCAGGCTTGCAGGCAGTGCGCCTGTCCACACATAGCAGCACTGCTGCAAGTTTGGCTGCAACTAGTTCCTTGACCCAGCTTCTGCAAGGGAGCACTTGATTCTCTCCTGCACTGCAGGCTTCATGGAGAAGTCGGTGTGCATCCAGACCCTGGCAGGGCACAGCGGAACCATCACAGCCCTTGTCCACAAGGGCCAGTTCGTGTTGAGCAGCAGCACTGACTGCACTGTGCGCCTGTGGAAGGCTGCTCCCGGGCGGGGCATGATGGCACACCCCTGGTTTGTTGAGCAGGTGCGCTGCCTGTTCCTCATGGTTAATTATGAGATCAGTGGCAGCCTCCGCCCTCTGCTGGTGAATCTAACTCTGGATTTTTCTATGAAAGGGGTGTTTCCCCTCTGGCCGTCTGACCAAAGTCAGCAGCTGGGGCGGTCCCCCCCCCAGACTGCCCCAGCTGCATAGTGGTGCCTGCAGCTGCAGCATCCTGCCTGAAGCCACATATAGCCCGTCCCCTGGGTTGTGCACCTGTGACTGTCTGCCCCTGCTGAGCCTCCAGCTGGCTGCAGGCAGGTCACTGCTGCCCTGCAGGTGGCAAGGCAAGTATTGCTGGGGCTGGGCTGCACAGTGTGGCGGCTCGGTGCGGCCTGTGCATGCCATGTCAGGGGGTCAGCATGCCTGGCCAGCAGCCACCCAGGCCTGTGCTCACCGTGCCTCGTGTTGATCAGAGTTGCCTCCTTTCAGGCAGTCACTCTGTGCATGGGTAATTAAGCTGCCTTGTCCTGCTGCTCTGCCACACCTCTGCACGCCTGTTCAGCCTTAGTCAGTGCTGCTCGTCCATGCTCAGCAATACCCAGACGCGCTCAGTCCTGTGTGGGCCCCTGCCGCAGTCAATCATTCTGGGCATGGGTGACTGGGTGACCACCATGAGCTTCGCCGCCTCCACCCGCGTTGGGGACTTTGGGGCCTTGTACGCTGCTGACGCCAAAGGTGAGTGTCTGCAGCGCGCGTTGCCATACAAGTCAACAGCGCTGTGCAGTGTGGGCACCTGCAACACCAGCATGCCAAGGCAGCATCGTATGTGCAGTTGCTCCACAGAGCATCCCTGGGGCCATCGGCTTGCTTGTCACGACAAGAAAACATGCAGAGCTTCATATGGCATTTTCTTGACCTAGAGGGGGCAGCTGAGTGTGCTGTAGGGCAACAAAGCAACAGTACTGCTTACAGGCGGCAGGCAGATCCTTGCTAGAGACAGCTTGTCTGCAATGCACCACCCGCCCTGCAGATGCAAGTGAGACACAGCTGCCGCTGCTGCAGAGTTCACAAGATTGTGATCCGCTATTGGGTGCTCTCCTGCAACATGCCACCTGCTTCATCTGCATGTTGCCTGCACCAGTCACTCTCCGGAGTGCGGGCTTCACTGGGCACATTCCAGTGCACTCTGCTGCATGGCAGCCAGGCCATGGACTGCATATCCACTGCAATGCCTAGACCTTCGGGCATCATGCACACACCTGCTCTGTGCAGCCTGGTCATGTATGCATGAAGCTTTCTGGAGTCTTCACTGCACCAGCTGCCTGTTTGACTGTAGGCCTCCCTGGGCCCACTGACAGGGGCGCTGCCGCCCAGCAACCCAGCACCCTGTGCTGCTCTCACTGCAGCGCCCACCCATCTGCAGGCGCCATTGGGCGGGTGGTTCCCTCCATCGTGGACGGGCCCAAGGTCTGGAGGGGGGACACCGCCATCACCTGGGCAGTCTCAGGCTCCGTCGAGCAGGGAGGTGACAGGCCCAACCTGGCGTTCAAGTGAGCCTGCTCCCGTGCTGCACCGTTGACTCGTGGCTGCATTGACCGGGCGGGGCAGCTCCAGCAGCAGCAGCATAGCTGCCGGCAGAGGAGGGGGGCAATCAATCTGCAGGAGGTCACAGCTAAGAACCTTGATGCCAACAGCACTGGCTTGTGACCTGTAATGTGCAGGGGAGTCCATGGCCCCAGCTCGCTCCCCCCTGCCAGAGAAGCAATGGCATGGGAGCATTGCCATTCTTGCTTGCCTCACATGACCAAGTGTTGCTGCAGCAATCGCCTTTTGCCAGAAGCCGCCCGGTCCAGGAGCAAAATCTTTGATTATCCCTGCTGTGCCTTTCAGGCGCGTCCATGATCGCAGCATCACCCACCTAGCCTACCTGCCGGATCATGGCACAGTGCTGGCGCTGTCCTGGGACACCACCCTGAGGGCTTTTGATGTTGCCACCTCCCACTGTCGCTACACGGCCATCAACGACAATGGCTGCCCCTTCACGGGCATGGTGCACGATGTGCTGCACTTGCAGGTGGGCTGGTTTTTCTCTCTGGGCACAGTGTGCAGGGCAGGGCTGTCCAAGCACCACCTGCATGTGTTGGCATTCAGTAGGCATCTTGAGAGAGCTGTCAGGCTTTCATGGGATGTCTCTTGTTTGCCTGCGTGTGACAGTCCTGGTGAGATGCTGCATGTTTCAGGATGCTTCAAGCTTGCCTCCTCAACCTGAGGGGTCGGCGATCCTGAGAGCCTGAGACGGCAGACATGCCAGCAAACCTGCAGCTGGCATTCATTCACTAAGCTTTACATCGATGCATCAATCCTGTCCTGCTGCCCAGACAGCAGTTGCAGAAGCTGTTTGCCGAACGGACGGGCTGCCCGCATCTGTGCTGCTCGTACCCATATCACCTGAGACCCCCTGTTTGGCCCGGCAAGCCTTCTGATGCAAGTCCATGCTTTCACACGGCTGTCGGGTCAGAATATCCCTAGACATTGTCCTCCCGCTTGGTCCATTCACTGCTGTTGGTAGACAGGGAGGGGCCTGCACAAGCACCTGCAAATCAGCCAAGTGGTCCTGCCCGCGGCAGCGGCCCTGGTGACCAGCTGCAGATAGCAAAGCTGCAAGACGCTGCGTGTATCTCATTGGATGCGCTCCCTTGATGTTCATGTGCCTGTGCCTGTGCATGCATCTTGAAAGACGTGTAGGAGCTCTGCAGCGCGCTCCAAGTATCATGTGTAGCATGTACCTGCCTGCACATGCAGGTGCTGTTGGTGGATCAAGATGGGCTGCGTGCATGTGTGGGCCCTCCAATGCAGTTCTTGCGTCATCAAGTAGTCCCAGCAATGGCACCTACCTGCCTGCACGTGCAGGTGCTGCTGGTGGATCAGGTGGGCTGCCTGCATGTGTGGGACCTGAAGCGAGAGCGCTGCACAGCCCGCAAGCGCCTGTGCCGCGGCCCCATTGCAGGCATCTTCCTCTGCAGTAGCACCTCCACAGCCACAGCTGTGGGCATCACCTGCGCAGACAGGGTTGAGTTCTGGCACATTGACAGGCAGCTGGACTACAACATTGTCCCTGGAGGGCACCAGGGAGCTGTCATTGCGCTGCACTGCGTCCAAGGGGATGGCAGCCAGGTGGGAGCATCTGTTGGGCTGTCTCTGGGGCTGCAGAGGTTTGCCAAAACAGATATTGAGGCCCTCATGTGGTGCCTGGGGGCCAATCATGCAGTGATCACTGTGCTGTGCTGTCTGCAAGGGGCAGTCAGGTCAAGTGTCCTGCCGGGGCGTCTTTTGGGGCTGCCTGCATTGTCAAGAAGTCATGAGTGGGCCGTTGAGGCTCCACAAGGGGTGCCTTGAGGGATTGCCGTTGCGTAGTGCCTGGGTAGCCAAAGCGAGCGGTCACTGCACTGCACTGTGTGTCAGAGAGAGGACGGCCAGGAGGGCCCTGTTGAGCTGTCTGTGTTGGGGCTGCCTCCGTGGCTGCTCCCGACGTCCAAGAGTGATGTTGGGCCATCATGTGGTGCCTGAATGGTGTTTTGCCATGCACCTACGTCAGGGGGAGGATCATCAACATCGTAAAATCATGGGGGAGGCTGTCCAGTCTGGAGGGCTGCCTGCAGCAGCTTTAGCCATTAGCTGCACACCGACCAAGGCAGTGCTCAGTGCCTCAGGACTAAGAGGCTGGTGCTGCTTAGCCATTCTCCTTGAGCAGGTTCCACAGGACAAATTCGAGGGATGCAGTGGCTGGCAGCGTCAATCTGCACCTCAGATTCAGTGCCCAAAACAGCCTGCACGGGACGCCTTTCTCGTCAACCTTTCAGTTTGAGCTTGGCATGGAAGCAGCTTCAGGCACCGTGGAAGAGCCCATGTCACGCCTTAGCCCATCATGTCATAGCTCCCTCAGCCAAGTCAGTGTGCTGCTGCTGCCCTGTAGGAGACCTTCCAGGATCGCGACTTCAGGGTGATTAGTGCAGGGCAGGACAACACCATCAGGGTCTGGGACCCTGAGGACATGACATGCCTGCGCGTTCTCCAGGAGGGACGCAGTGAGATCACAGCCATGACCTTCTCGAGTGCCCTTAACATGCCTGTCACAGGTCAGTCAATGTCGAGGTACAATGGCGTCACAGCGTGGGGGGCTGCAGTGCGCTCACATGCCGCCTGCGGAGGCTGGCTTGCCTGGTGAGGCTGCAGGGCACAAGGATGACGATAAACAGGTGTGGCACTGCAGATGCCTGCCTGCCCTAGCCCGCATCGCTGTCTGCTTCCCCATGCTGTCCTTGCAGGGAGGGCAGCATATGCCTTGGGCAGCAGAGAGCGCCAGCTGGGGCGCCTCCCCAACCCCAGGCGCACTGAATCTCATCTGTCTGGACCATGCTCAGACCAGACTTGCTCCTGTGCAGAATACAAGGTCAGCAGCACCACCTCCTGTCCCCCAGGCACACTGGCTTCCATCTACCAGGGAGGGGCCGCGCCTGGACCAAATGCAAATTTTTATTGGGTTCTCCTGTGTAGGGCATGAGGATGGCAGCATCCGTCTGTGGACCGTAGACACCGGAAGCTGCAGCAACCTTCGAGTGCACACCAACAGCGTGACGTGCCTGCTGCTGGCCCAGGACGCCGAGGCAGAGGACCTTCTCTGGAGCTCAGGTGATGCACGTTGAGGGTTCAGGGTTGTTTTGTTGAGGCAAGCCCACAGAGTAGAAGCCTGGGACGCTCCGGCTCTGAGGGCAGAGGCCAGGGCTGGGCAGCGGCACCTCACAGTGAGGCCGGGCGGGGTCCTGCTGGCGTGCGTTTCCTCCAGCACTGTCAGTTTGAGCAGGTGTGCTGCCAGGTGGACTACGTCTGGCAACAAGACAGGCTCGGGCATGTGACAATCTCCCTCAGATACCCCAGCAGCAGTTGGGGAATAGAAGATAGTTGGGCTCCTGAACAGGCTTGTCAAGTGTGTTGATTTCAAAGAGATCCCTGGATGATGCCTCCGTCACTTGGGGTGCCTGGTACATGACCGCTTTGAAGTCAAACCACAGCCTGATATGGACCACAGAATCACTGCCTGCAGGGTTTGATGGGCGCCTGTGCGTGTGGGACATCCGCAGGCGGCCCGCCTCCCAGCCGCACCTGGTGTACCAGTGGGTCGCCCACAAGGGCAGCGAGGTGCTGGCTCTGGCTCACCACGCAGAGAGGCAGGTCATCATGACAGCTGGCAACGATTGCGTCATCAAGGTGGGGTCCTTGGCTACATGAAGCACCTGTCTGTGGGTGCACCCGCTGTGGCAGAGTGCGGGAAAGCATGATGCAGACAAGGCAGAAGGTGCACGTGGCCATGATGCAACACAACCAAACAGGTCTTGACCTGGCTAAGCCAGGCAGGCCATGAGATGCAGGTGCCTTGCTGGGGCAGGTGCCTCACTCCATCAGGGCCACTCCATCAGGGCTGGCCTGGACAGAGGCTGCAGTGGTCCTCTATCGGGTGCCTCATCCGGCACTGAGGGCCTGTCCAGGGTTTGATGCCCATGTTCTTGCCTCGGCCTGGGGGGGGGGACTGTTGGACCCACACCCAGAGCTTGAGGATGTCCGCTGATGAGCAGCCACAGCTGTGCTCTACAATAGCATGGCAGAGTAGGTCTGGCGCCCACTGCTCTAGGCACAGGATCCCCCTCCTCAACCTCCCTCTCTGCAAACCATACAGTGCTGCACCTGCATCACACCTCCTGTCACAAGTTGCACTCCTTGTGCCCCACCTCCACCTGATGCAGCTCCCGGACGTATATACAGCAGCACTGGGTGATGTGATGATCACACCTAGAATTGCCACCGACCGCCAAATCCCGTGCTGGCCTAATGCATTGTCTGCTTTCCGTGCGACATTACTGGGTGACGTGACTTCGCCCTGCTCCTCTCTGGGCTTGCTAATCACCGCAACCTGCAGGTGTCGCATCCAGCCCCCAGATGTTTGCGCAGGAGCACTGGGTGGTCAGTCTTTACTTAATCTCCCATGCACTGCAGAGACCTGATGTGGCATGGAGCAGTTGTCTGCGCCCAGATGCGTTTGTGGAACAGCACTGGGTGCCTCGTCTTCACCTTGTTCCATTCAGGGCTTGCACCCCACCTTCACCGTCCCCTGCAGGTCTGGCACACAGCCCACTACAATCTGCTGGGCGTGCACGCAGGCCACACCGAGCCGGTGCTGTGCCTGGCGTTTGACGGGAACTTCCTCGTCTCTGGCAGCCAGGATGGGACCATCAGGCTGTGGGACGCCGTTCCTGTCAGTCGTGAGTCTGTGCTGCCACCTGCCTTGGCTGTTGCTGCACAAAGTGATCGCCAATTTGATGGAAGCCAAATCACCTGCTGCCAGACGAGTCTCCAGTCACTGCTGTGTTGTAAAGCTGACCAGCCTGCAGGTTGGGGGCGAAACCCTTGTTGACAAGGCTTTTTGTTCGGCCCTTGATGCCACAAACTCCAGCAGCAGGGCATGTGGTTCGGTGACATGTCCAGCAATGCACGCTCCTGTGGCGGCACAGCGCAGCCCAGCACCCAACCCCTCTGCAGAGTCTTGCTGACAGCAATGCAGCTGGCTGCCTGCCCATGCTCTCAAGGGCAAGCCCTGAGTCTGTAGATAGCCACAACACACAGCTGCTACAGCTTGGTCACAGTCAATGTCAACATCCAGTGAGGCCTCAGCGGTCTCTCTGGAGTCGGCCTGCTGCCATGCAGCCCTGCAGCATTCATGAGTTGATGCATTGACCCAGCCTTGCAGCATGCTCACACAGCGGCAGCCCTGCATACCTGCTGTCAGCTTGCCAGCTTAAGGCCAGGGCGACAACACCAGCCTCAATGCTGCCCGCTGAGCCTGTCTTGCCCCACTTAAGACACATGCTCATGCAAGGTGCTCCACCCTGAGTGGTCCACCCATGCCATGCTGTGCGTTGTGCACTTCCACTGCAGTCTGCAGCAGGAGGCCTGAGCCATCTCCTTCACAATCAAGTACTGCACCACGCCTGATGCTCTCCTGCAGCTGCTATCTGGGTCTGCAGCTCTGAACCCAGGCTGACGAGCATGAAGAGCCTTTGCTGTGCAGATCCTTGGGTTTTCAAATTGTGCATCAGATCTACTCGGCCAAAGACTCACTATGGCTCTGGGAATGCAGAGTATACTAGACATGCAGCCCATGCCAGCTCAGGCTCCAATACGGACTGCAGCCGCGGAGCCTCGGAAGGAGAAGCCTGCCTGCCTGACTTTGCGACTGTCAATGTCGTTCAGGGCTCAGCCACACCTCCAGCATGCAGTCAGGGTCCAGCAGCACAACACCTCGTACACCTTTTGGCAACGGGACTCAGCTGCGTGTCCTGACAGGTCAGTGCCTGCTGGCGGTGATGCTGTTTGCTGCATTCCTGCTGTGTGGAAATCTGTGACCCCATCCATCATGAGAACTCTGTCTCAGCGTAACGTATGTTGCAGGGCACGCCTCAGCTGTGACCGCCATCACAGTGTTGCCCCACAGCGGCAACATTGTCAGCTGTGATCATGATGGCAACCTGCTCATCTGGGACTATGCCACAGGCAATGTCGTGCGCAAGTTAAAGCACTCTGAGCAGTTGAACTGCCTTGGGCTGCGCTATGACCTGAATGAAATCTTGGTGGGAACGCTGCAGCATCACATATTGAGATTCCCAGCTGGCGAACTTATTGGCTCATAGCAAGCTTGAACACATGGCTTCAGCTGGTGTCAAAGTTATGTGACCTGACTGCTGCCTGCGTTTCAAGCTGGCCACAATGAAATAGATGTCAGCTCCAGGCGGCTGCGACAACAAAATGTTTGCTGGGGTTGGCTTTCCCTCACATATGGCACAGAGGACGCAAACACATGTATTTGCAAGCTGCAACAAATTGAGTCACTTGCTGACCAGGCGGGCTGCTCCCAGCCCTGCCGTTGTGAAGGCCAGCATCATACCAAGGCAGTATTTGATGGTCTCGTTCTTTGTCTGCTCAACAGCAGCTTTCAGCGAATTTGTCTCCTTGTCCATCTTGATCTCCAGCTCATTGGCTTTATCTCTGAGAGCCTGCAGCTCGTCCCGCATGCGCCCTTTTTCGAGATTAAGATCTAGCCGTTGACTCGCAGTCAGCTTGTCGATCTCGTACCTGCAGTACATGCAGCACTGAGCAGGTACACACTCACTGTAAGGCTCAGCAAGCACCTTGACCTTCACCAAAGCAAGGGCCACCAGGCACACAGCACAACAGCAACTGCTGCATGTCCACAGCGAAGAGAGCAGTGGCAGCTCGTGCAAGCACAGGGCTGCTCACCGGATCTCTGCCTTCACTTTGTCCAGCATGGTCTGCAGACGCTCAGTGTCCCTCGTGAGGCTGGAGTGGTGCAGCTCCTGGCTCTTCTGCACCTCGCTCTTGAAACCAGCAATGCGTGCCTCCTGCTCTAGCACAGCCTGCAGCAGAGGGAGCTTGCTCATCAGCTGCGCTCAGATCAAAAGCCGCCATGAAAGACATGCAGCACTGGTTCCTCTGATGCACGCTGCCAGCCCCAGGACAGCCTGATGGGTCAGACTAGCATTTGCTTGCAGATTCACTGCTGATCCAGGTGCTGCCTGCAGGGTCTACAATCTGCACCTGCACAGCCTACAGCATGACAATAGGTTGCATCACTTTGGAACGCCAGCTGCGGGCTGACAGGGAGCAGATGCATCTGCAACATGGATTGTCTGTTTCTGGGGTAGCCGCCAGCAGGGGGCCTTTGCATGTCAGCTGCACAATGCCAGAAAGCTCCCAGCAGAGGTACAGCATTTGACCGCACTGTGCACTTCCTGCTTCCTCACAGCCTGCAGCAACAAGCGACAACATGTGCAGCTGGACTGCCACGATGCGCACCCAACTGGAAACAGGGAGGAATTATGTTCCCATTCAGAATCCTCCTGCAGCAAACCTGCACCACAAGGATCCTGCTGGTCAGCTGAACCCTATCACGTATGCCCTGATGCCCAGGCAGGGCACGGCATGCAGCACAGTCTGCGACGTGCAGCCATCAAGCAGTCAACAGGCAGCTGCTCCACGACAATGACAGCAATTGGCACACCATGCCGCCTAGAGGGTAGTCAGGCTGCAGCAGGGCCACGACATATCAGCGGCGTTCCTTGCTCGATCCTTGACCCAGATACGCCAGCTGGTTTCCCACAGACCGCACCCCACTGCTCCACGACTCTTCGACTGACAGTGCGGTGTACAAGAATGCCCCACCTTTTCAAGGGAGGCCTTAGAAACGAATTGCTCTGCAATCTTCTCCTTGTTCACGCACATGATCTCGGTCATGCTGCGGGTCAGAGACTCTGCTTGATCCCGCGACATGCCCAGGCGCTCAAACTTGCGCATCTGCAGCCACCGACATCCAAGCTTGCAGTCACCTGACTTGCTTGTCACCAATGGAACACCCAAGGAGAGCATGCAGATGCACACACTTTTCCAGGGCAGACAGCAAGAGCTGTCTGCGGGCGCTCACATCTTGAGAGGCAGCGACACATTGCCAGACTGGCGCTGGGCGCTGGCAGGCAGGATGTACCGATTGACAGAGTTGGGCTGCTGCACAGCAGCTAGACAGCAACAGGGCCGGATTGCATGCATGTTGCTGGCAAGTGCTGCATCAAGCAAGTCAGTGGCCTGCTGATGCATGTCTGCCGCATGAAGTCAGCAACCAGTGCAGAGGATCGTGGTTCTCCGATGGCACGCTAGGGGCCATAGGTCTTCGCACAACAAGCAGAAGCTTCCTCTGTGTCGGTGGGACACAAAGGATGCAGGCAGACAAATACAGGCATGCTCACCATGTCCAGCGTGTCAACCAGGAGTGCCTTGGTGACAGCCATCGCACTGCTGCTCCCTGTGCTGGTCAACGCTGAGTTGCCTCTCTGCTGGACAGCTTGAAGGCCTGGCTGCATTGCAGCACCACTGCAGGCGCAAGATGTCCCAGCGATGCCATTGCTGGCTCTTTGCGCAGCTGCCTGGGCAGCTGCGCTGCGGGCTGCTCGTAACCATGCTGCCCTCATTGCAGCACCTCAAGGAATGTAAGTGTTCGGGCTGGTTAGAGATTGATGTCAAACAACTTGTTGGAGCAGGTCAGCAGATGTATGCTTGCATTATGCACAAAGGGGACTGAGACAGCGCATTGACGCCTGCATAAAAATTTTGCGCTCCCGTTTGTCTCTTCTGCTTCTATCTTTATTTCAGGCAGCAGAGGATTTTGAAGCTGAAGCCATGCCGGCTGGCACCCCAGTCCCAGCTGGTAGCAGAGAGCCTGCCTGTGGGTACTCTGAATTCCGGCTTGACACCATTGATACGGCTGGAAGACCTCAAGCTCTCTCTGCAATGCCAATGCAGACTCTAAATTCACCCAGCAGGAGCTGCCAGCCTGCAAGCCCTTACTGACTCCAAAACGGGTGCGTGCGGCATAAGTGTAGGTGGGCCTGTACCCCATTGCTTCCAAGCGCAGCTGACACACTGCCCTGGTGGCTGCTGCAGGTAATCTCAATCTTCCTGAGCATCGCCCTGGTATTCATTCCCATAGGAGCAGCCTGTTTGGCGGGCAGTGCAGCGGTGAGAACACTCTGCTAGCGGCAGGCTCTGCCCCTGCATGCCAGGCATGCAGCATGCCAGGTAACCCCTTGTGCTGGGGCTGCCCACTGTTGTCTGAAGAGCGCCTTCTGGCGGCTTTTCGTGCCTGCAGAGCCATTCATGCCCACACGCCGTACCTGCATCCCATCCAGCATGCAGGGAACCTGGGGTCTTGTGGAAGCTGAGCGGCCACGGCTGTGCTGGCTGCACCTGTTGGCAGTTGGCAGCAATCCCTTGCAACTGCAATGCAGAGCCGCCCGCTTCATCACAGCCATATCCATGCACCTATGAGCCTGGCCGTCAGATCTGTCTGTAAGACTTCCACGCTTGCCTTGCAGGTGGTGGAGGTGTCTGCCCGCTACGATGACAGCTGCGTCGCTGGCAGCACCAACCGAGATCGGGAGGGCGCTTTGCTACAGGTGAGGGCAGCTGCTGCATCTACAGGAGCAGGTGCACTGCCGGCCGCAGCCGCCACACCAGGCAGGCAGAGAGGCACTGTGCTGAACTGACGTCAGATAGGCTGTTTTCCCTGTATGCCTGCAGGCATTGGGCAGTGCCAAGGCCCCATTTTGCTTCGTGGAGGGCAGTCCTTTGCATGCTGTCGCTGCACTGTCATGCCCCGCCTGCTGCGGCTCTGCACCTCCCCACGCATTGGCCGCCTCAGCTTGGCAAGAAAGTGACGCCCTGCACTGTTCTGGTCCATGACTCTTAGCTCCCTGTCCGCCTGCTGGTGTTGGGTGGTGCCACAGCCTCACACTGCCACATGCATGGCCACCCTTCGCGTGCTGGCGCTGCACTGTCATGGTCCACCACCCCCTGCCTGCTGCGGCTCTGCACCTCCCTCACACACCGGCTGCCACCCGCAGGCTGGTAGGAATGGGTCGGCCTGCACTGTCGTACTCCATCGAAACCCCCACCTGCTGCAACTCTCCAAACCCCTTCACACATGAATGAAAACTTGCCCTCTGCAGACTGGTAGAATGGGAGGACCTGCACATTGACTTTCCGAATCCCCCCTACCTGCTGCATTTTTTGCACTTGCTTACTCACATGCCACCTGCACACTGGTGGGACGGTGTGTTCCTGCAGTTGGGCTGCACATGCTGCTCCAGAACTCCCCACCTGCTGCCACTCTCCACCCCCCTCATGCCCTGACTGCCACCTGCAGACTGGCGGCAATGGGACGACCTGCACGGTCACGCTTAACATCCCCCGCCGCATGCGCGCCCCAGTTTTTGTGTACTACCAGCTCAATAACTTCTATCAGAACCACCGCAGGTGGGCTCTGCCTCCTCCTTGGTGCTCAAACAGCTATGCAGGCAGTGTGGCATAAGATGATGGAGGCCAGAAGTGAGGTGCCTTTTGCTGTGGCTACTCACCGCCCAGAAATGTTGCTCCTGATCTGGGGATGCGCAATGTTTGAAGGTGGCATGAGATGCCGCCTGGGATGAGATTGTTGCTGATTAGAGTCCGGTGCTCCAGCGTCATCTTGGTTCAGGTAATTGCTGCACCAAGCAGATACCCATCATGAAGCATGGCGTCTCATGTCGCAGCTTGGGCCCAAGCCGTGTATACGAACTCACTGTCATCATCAGTCCAGCACCACATGAGCTCATGGATGGGGACTGCCTGCAGCTACGTGAGTAGCTGCGACGACGCACAGCCGCCTGTGAGCCCTCTAGCCCCGCACTCCCCCTGCAGATCCGGCAACCTGTCTATGCAGCTCCCAACCTTCTTGAGGAATGAACAAGCTGTGGTAACTTCTTCACCTGCAGCCATGTGACTGTCTCCAGTTGTAGGAATTTCAAGTGCTTGGGAGCCTGCGCTGACCTCTGTGCCTGCAGGTGTGTAGAGAGCCACAGCAACCCCAAGGTGCCAGTGAGCTATGTCAAGGGCGGTGGGTTGCTTGGCAAGCTCTGCTGAACTCTGTGCCTGCAGGTATGTGAAGAGCCGCTGCGATCCCACTAGTTGCCTGCAGCTGTGTGACGCTCCTCACTTGCAGGTGCTTGACGACAGGCGGTGCTGAAATATATGTCTTCGCCCTGACGGACGCTCAATCACTTGGCAAGCTGCACTCTGTGCTTGCAGGTATGTGAAAAGTCGGAGCGACCCCCAGCTGCAAGGCCAGATTGCAACACAGTCCAGCCTGAAAAACTGCGAGCCAGAGCTGTACCAGGACTCTCGCAATGACTCCTCACGCATTGATCCGTGCGGTCTGATTGCCTGGTCCTTCTTCAACGACACATACCAGGTGGGGTTGAATGGCCGTTGAGCTGCACAGGACAGTGTCCACACGCGCTCTGGGTTGCCCTAGGGAGCTGACCTGATGAGAGACCCCGTCAGCATTGATGACACATCAGGGGTTTTTAACAGCACCTTTGGTACTCCAGACTCCCATAGCCATATTCAAATCAACTCAGAGCTGCTGCTGTGCCCACAACAGCACTCTGGGGCAGCCAAGGGAGCTCATTGACTGTAAGCCTGCCCAACAGTACTGGGTCAGGTCTGATGATGCCGATGGTGATTTGGGAAGCAGACCCAGTGCAATCTACAGCTGCTGCTGTGGCCTAGGCAGTTCAAGCACTGCTGATCCAAAGATGCCTTGTATTGTCACCCACAGCAGCACCAGTCGTGGCGCGATGTTGCCCTCTAGGGGGTTGTCACAGCTCACCTTCATGCTGGAGGTGACAGCAAGCATAGATACCTCTCGCTGTGGGGCGGCCGCAGACAGCAGCTGTGTGCTGCACCAGGTAGGGCACCTGCTCTATCCCTCTTGTGCCTGCAGCAGACACAAGCAGGAACCTGTGAGCACGCTGAACATTGGGTGCAGCCATCGTCCTGGCTCCTCCCCTCCCGCCATTCCTCCCCAATCTCTGCTTCTCCTCCTGTCTATATGGCCTATAAGCAGCTTTTGTTATGCAGCACATTCAGGCAAGCAGCAGTGCTGCGAGCCAGGACTCTTTGCAGCTGGGATGGGCCACACAGATGATGACAATGCAGCGTCAGGCTGGGCTGATCACAAGCAGCCCAGGGACTTGTTGTCAACTTGCAGCTCACAGCCTTGGCCTGGTCTGCAGCCCTCATCTGGCATCTGAACAAGTCTGACCTCATGCATGCAGCTCATGCAGCTTTTCCCAGCCTGAAATCGTGCTGCCACAGCCTGCTACCTCAGCTCTGACTTGCAGGCTTTTGCAAACTGACCTCATTTGGGCTGTGTCTGCAGCTGGCAACTTCTGGCAGCAACGGCGCTCAGCTGGCGCTGCCTGTGGACGAGTCAGGCATTGCCTGGAGCAGCGACATAAAAAGGAAGTTTGGGAGCCAGCTGCCATCCAACTTCAATCTGGAGGAGTATGCCTCCAATCGGGGCGGAGCTACCATTGACGGTGAGGCTGCCAGACCTCTTGCTGGCTGCTCAGCTGCTGGTAAACATGTGACCAGTGACAACTTTGCAGGTCCAGTGCGAGATGACGAGGTCTTCACAGGCCTCACTGCTGGCTGCTGTGCAGGGCCAGTAAGGGATGACGAGCACTTCGTTGTGTGGATGCGCACTGCAGCGCTGCCAAACTTCCGCAAGCTGTGGGGCAGGATTGACCAGGACCTACCAGCCCACACCCAGGTCAGCATGCAGCAGACACACAGAAAAGAGGGGAACTTCGCTCTGCTGGGCCATGCTGCATGCTGGCTCTTTCAAGCTGTGCATTCCAGCAGCCTGCAGAAGAGTCAAAGCAGCTTATCGTCAAGGGCCAGTCAGTTGCAGCCATGCACAGCCATGCCAGACACGCTTTGAGCAGGACCGCCCGTGCCGATACACCTTCACAACTGCGCCATTGTCGCAGTGCAGCAGCTGCAAGGCCAGCCTGCCTGTAGCCTGTACCCACTGCAGGCAAAAGCAACAGTCCAGCAGATATGGCAGATCAGCAGCCAATTCCAACAACTATGGCAGAGCATCAGACCTGGCCATGTTTGCATGTGTCAATGCGGCAGCCGTGGGTTCCGCTGCCTGATTGCCGTGGGTTCCTCTGCTTCAGGCCCAAAGCAGCATGGCCAGGTCCGACTTCAACATGGCCATCTCATAATGTCTTTTGCCTGCAGCCCAACCAGCGCTCATTGCAAAGGCTCACATGACTTGCATAGAGGTCCCCTGTGGCCAGCGCTGAGTCCTTGTAAGTCACTGTGGCCATGGCAGAGCCTCACACCGTTTGCCTGCAATTGTGTGTGGCTAACACAGAGCCTCGAAGTGTGTCTGCAGGTCACCGTGGGCATCCAGAACCGGTACAACACCTATCGCTTTGATGGGGAGAAGCTGGTGGTGCTCAGTACCACCTCTTGGCTGGGTGGCAAGAATGACTTCCTGGGCATCGCATACTTGGTCACTGGCAGCGTCAGCCTGCTGTTTGGCCTCACATTCTTTGGTGTCCAATGGCGCCACCCGCGCAAGCTGGGAGACACAACTTACTTGAGCTGGAACAGCAGGATGTTGGTTGACAACTAGCTCCATAAAGACTGTGAGGAATGCATTCACAAATGATATGTTGACCAAGCTGGGAATATCACCTTTGTGTCTGCACATCACCACCAAATTCAAGGCTATGTCTGCCAGGCGGCCCCTGACTCATATCCGGTAGCCTTCCTGGTGCCAGAGAGACAGGATGCCCTGCCGTATAAGCGGCTCAGCCTCTTCCCTGGACATGGATAGAACGGTGCCCTTGTCGAGATGAGTGGTGCCATCTGCATCTACAATAGCGCCAAAGTCCCGCTCCACCTTGACTTGGACTGTGGGGTCACATGGCGGCTCCAGATCCTGTTACAGACATCTAGGCTTCTTGAGAGCAGCTGATGGAGCTGGGACCAAGCATGTCACAATTCTTTTGGAAGCACAGCTGGCACAGCAGGTTGGCCAGCAAACATGCTGTAAACTCCCTGAAGTCCTGGCCCGGCACTATGCTGGCACAGAGCTGATGCAGCATGTGGTGAGCCCAGGAGCAGGCACCCTGACAGTGCCGATGACCGCCAGCAGCCCAAACGCAGGCACCCTAGGACCAAGAAGGGGATTGCCCGGGCAGAACATCTCCCCAGACTCACTGCAGTGAGGTCCAAGCTGATGCCCATGCCGTTGCGCATAAAATCGCTCAAAGTCTTGTCATACTTCTTCCAGAACTGCAGCGCAACCACTCGTGCAGTCTGGGTCAGCATCTGCTGGGCGCTGCTGCCATCGTGTAGAACAAGCGTGATCACGCATGTGAGTTTGCCCTTCAAGACCCTTAGTGGCCAGGTCTATCTATGCGAGCAGAGGCGGGCACTCAATATGACTGAAGAGGTTCAGCTTTGCACACGCTGCTTGCAGCCAACTACATGTCAGTGCAGGCAGAAGCTGCATCACATGCCACTTGCAGGGAGGCCCAGCATTGTGTGCACAGCCTTGCATCAGGCTTCACAGCACCTCAAAGCAATTGACAAGATTGCCTGCCTGTTGCTGCCTTGCAGCTCAGCTGAGGCCCTCCAGCCCCATCACAGGCATGGCACACAGGCACACAGATGACAGACATGTCCATGGGCATGGCTCCCTCAGCTTTGGCCGACCTGGTGCTCTCCAGGACTCATGCTCTGCCTGAAGTCGTCTGGCAGCGTCCGCGAGTACCACCGGTGAGCCTTGATGCGCTCCAGCCTCAAGTTGCTACAGCAGCAAGCCACGTGTCAGGCCACGCACAAAAAGTACAGGGTCTTGCACGGAAATGCTTCTGCCGGCAGCCGCTGGACTGAAGCACAGGATGCTGCAGAGCAAGGTTTTGTCTGAAGATGTGCTGCGCAGGGTGCTGCCTCATTATAGCTGAACCCGGCAAGTGCCAGACTTGGAAGGCAGAACATGCCAGGATGGACAGCCCACAGAGGGTTCAGCATTGCAGCCTGGCGGGCTCCTGGGCACTCATGTGCAGCCCAGCACGGCAGGGATCCACCCATCCTGCCACAGACAAAGTGCGCAGAGTGCCTCACTTGTAAGCCAGAACATTGCATATGTTGTGGCAGATAGTGTGCAGCAGACAGCCCGCACAGGGTTCAGCAGTATAGCTAATCATCGTAGACACATGTGCAGCCCAGCGTTGCGACTAAGAGCCCACCCCGCCTGAACCTGCTGGCAGAGATGATGTGCAGGTCATGCACCTGTTGCACTCCTGATAGCCATGTGCCAAGCAACCAGGTGCACCAAGGGCCTCACTTATAGGCCAGGAGCAGGCGTTTGTTGCGGCAAATGGCCTGGTTGTGGTTGATGGCTGCGCATACAGCATCCTGGTGGCGGTCCCACATCAGCTGGGCGACCTGGGGCTCTGCCAACCCATTCTCCTGGTCACCCTGCAGGGTGGAGACACAGACTTCAACCAGAGCTCAGACCCTGAAGAAACGAGGCAACACGAGGACATGTTCTTTGCACAAGGCCCTGACGCTCTCATAGTGCTCCGCAACTGCGATATGTGCAGTTCTGTCTTCAGTAAAAGCTTTTGAGTGCAGCCTAAATGACTTGGTCACCTCTGCCTCCTGCTGGGCCTGCAGCTCTGCCTGCGCCGCAGCCTTGGCCTTGCTGCAGTCAGGACACTGGCCTTATTTCAGCTGTCAAACATGGTATGGGGGCCTGTGGCAGGCAACTTCTGACGTAAATGGAGGCCTTGCCAGCCAACCCAGTGTGGCTTGACACGGTGCATGTTGCAGGCAGGCGGTGCAACATGCTGGAGACAGCTCTGGTGCAGCCCGGCCTCGCCCCTTTGGTGGCATCCCAGTTCATTCAGGGCCGCCGGGCAATACTTGCCGCTTGCCTGGTGAGGTCCTGAAATATGCGCTCATGCTCCCGGCACTCATCGAGGACTTGCCTTACCAAGTCATCCTGAAGCATGTTCAGAAGTGCCCGTTTGGGGACAGGATTGGTTTTCAAGCCGCCCAAGCCAGGCTGCATGCGTTTGCAATCATCAAGCATCAACCACAGCAGGCCTTGGCAGGCTGTGAGCCTGTCATCCATCCCATCATTTGCACAGAGGAACAAGGCGCTAAAATTACATTGTAGGGGGGCAGCGTCTTGGGAGGACAGAACGCCATCTCCTTGAACAGCTCCAGCCCTTTCCTGCAGAATCCGGCCATTCTGGCTGTTACCCAGGGCCGCTGCAGTACTGATCTGAGGAGGTGGTTTCAGAGGCTCAAACAAGGCTGCTGGTCCCTGTTGAAGCTCGATGAACGTGTTCTTCCCAGTGGGCAGAGCAGCTTGCTCGGCCTGTGGGAAAAATGTGGTTGTTGACTGAGTCAACATCCATCATCTGCAAGGTTGCCGTTGTGGGGACCTGGATCGCATGCGGGTAGCTCTTGATAAGCCCCAATGAGCATGCCTGGCAGCAGTCGGCGTGGAAAGATACGCGCTGCTGGGGCATCAAGGTGAGCATGAAGACAGATAGCCCACATATTGTCTGCCGTTTGATGTCAAGAAAACTTGCATAGAGTCTAGCGCTCCATGTGTTGTTGCTTGCATGTCCAATCGGGCATTTGACAGTTTGAGGTTGCACCATTGCCACGCCCAGCCGGTCACAGCTGTGCCCATCTGCTGTGCTTGCATGCTACAGGCAGTGGGTGGACAAGGAGAACCAGCAGGATGGACGGGCGCTACGAGAGAGCAACAGCGCCTTGCCAGAATCCCCGGAGCCTGTGTCCATTAGCACAGCAGCCCGCAAGGCAGCTCTGATGCTGGCAGAGCAGCAGCAGTACTCGCTGCGTCACAGCATCACCAGTCTGCCACACAACAGCTGCGACGGACTGCGCGTTTCAGGTGCGCTTTTTGTGTGTGGCTCCAGCGCAAGAGGAGACTGGGTGAGGCGCAATGTGTCCCTTTACAAAGCTGACCTGAAACCTCATCTTGTGGCTCAAGAGGAGGCTGGGTGAGGTGCAAGGTGTCCCCCTCCAAGGCTGACGTGAAACTTCATCGGGTTGCTCAAGACAATGAGCAATTTGCAAGATGTGACTGTCCAAGGCTGGCCTGAATCTGCTGTAGGCCACTCCCACAGCAGGCAGCAGTGAAGCACATCTGTCTGCCCCTATGTTCTGCATCAAGCTGGAATCCAGCTTGCTTTCAAGCCGGGCTTTCATGCTGCGCTCATGCAGGCAGTGGTGACATGTGATGCCTCAGTGCATTGCCTCACCGCTGGGTTTGGCCATTGGCAGACTCTGCGTCAGAGGGCGGGTCTGTTGCTTTCTCTCAAGTAACGCACCACTGACAACCTCAGATCTGCGGTGCCATTCAGCCCCAAGAGGGGGGTTGGTAGGGAGGCGGGAGAGGGGTACACCTCTCGTTCCCACAGCTCACAAACAGCTCTCTACTTGTGCAGACTGAGTATCAGAGGACGAGCCTTGTGCTCCGACATGCACAAAATCTAGTACGGCCCTGCTTTAGGTTGTTTCTGCAGACACTGATAATGCCTGATCCCTCACTGCATGTTAAGTCAACCATGTTCACCCAAGTGCAGACTATGTGTCAGAGGACGAGCCCCTGGAGCCAGGACCCCAACCCCGCAGGACCCACTTGGTCACTGCTAGCCCTGCGCGGCCACAGCTGGGGCCACATCCCACCTCGGGCACAGGCAGCGCCCGGCCCAAGCCGCAGCAGCACCTGCGCTGGGCGTCCTGGGCCGAGACCTACCCAGCGGCCGGTGGGTGCCTTGTCACTCAAGCTGGTGTGGTGCTCGTGTGTGTGCATGTGTGTACGTGGCCTACCCATATGCAGGCAGCGCCTGCCCCAAGCTGCAGCAGAAGAGCTGGACGCTGTGCTTCTGCAGCAGTCAACACGCACATTTCTTGCTGCCATACTGTCTTTGATACCAGCCCTTTGCAGATGTGCAGGCGGCGGTGCTGTCCCCCAAACAGTGCAATACTGGAGGTGGCCACACGCTTACTGCAGCGGGCAGATGCCCCTGCTTGTTGCTGCAGTTTGCTTTACTCTGACGCTGGCCCTGTTTTGGTGGGCTGGCAGGGCAGCTGTTCTGTCAACAGTGCAGTAGGAGATGGGCGCCTGCCGTCTGCAGCTGACCAAGCATGCCTGCACCTATGACACCGACTTGCATTGAGCATTTTGCGTGCTGTATGATGTGCAGGGGGTGCCGCTGCCCCTTCGGCAGTGCAGCAGGAGGTGGACGCTTTTCTTCTGCAGCTGCCCCTGGGAACTGGCTCAGAGGATGCAGTCATAGAGGAGGCGGTGGGGGCCAAGCTGGTGCAGGCACTCAGCAGCCGGGCCGCCCTGCAGCAGAAGCTGGCAGACTGGTGGGTCACGGCAGCTGCCTGATGGGAAGGGAAACAAAGTTTGGCAGGGAATGCAGACCCTGGGCGGGGTGTGGCTGTAGGCGCGCTGGCTGCCTCAGACAAGCCGATGGCTGTGCCAGCATGCGCCCCGGGGGGGGACTCTGAGGAATGTTATCTGTCCATCAGGGAGATAGCTCCAGGGGGATTGCACTTTGAGAGGGGTACCGTTGGGGGCAGGGTACCGCTGGAGGGAGATCTGAGGAACATAGTACGACAGCAGCGCCAGCAAATTGCCTTCAAGACTTTTCCATCAGCCAGGCAGTCCTGAGGACTGACTCAGAGCTTTGGTGCAGGGCCCAGGTGGGCGCCGAACTAAGGGACATTGTGCAGCAGCAGCGCCAGCACATTGTCTTCATGCACCAGGGGTCCCCTGGAGGACACGACGCCCCCACAGCGTCGCCTCCTCAGGATCAGGGTTCTGTGCCCTCAGAGGAGGGCAGCCTGGCCGAGCTCAAGGTGTGCGACCCCTCCGACAGTGCCGTGACCTGCAGCCCTGGCCCTGAACTGCCCCTGCCTGACAGGTAGTTGTATGGCAGCTCAAGAGCTGTGCCTGGGGCAGACCTTCAACACACTGCATGCCAGCTGTTTTTCTGTGCCTGTGGTAGCCGCAGCTGCTTCACGCATTGATGTCTCTTGGCAGAGTTAAAGGGGACGCTGCGTGCCCCTGTGCCCCCCCGCCCCCCCCACCCCCCCCCCCGGAACTTGGCTGCAAAAGCTTGCACCTGCCGGCAGCAGTAGCGCCATGCTCCCATGGGTGCAGGGCATGCTGGAAGCCCTAAGGGCAGACTGGTCCAAGCAGCAGCAGCAGGCGCTGCATGAGGCGCACAGCAGGGGCTCTGTCTCCGTGGCAACAAGCCCTGGGCAGCCGGGCGAGGTGCAGAGGCTGCAGGCGCACATCGCCAGCCTGCAGGATCAGTTGCAGGAGGCAGGTGCGCAAACTGTGTCTAGCCTTGCAAAACCCACCACCAACACCACCACGCCACCCCTTTAGACAAGCTGAATGCTGCCAACCAGTAGGCCGCACAGCTGGGTCTGCGCGTGCTGCCCATTCAGAGTCAAGGGGTGGCAACTGCAGATTCCAGCAGGCTGACTGCCCTTGTCCCGAGGCATGCAGGTTGCAAAGGGCATGAGCGCTGTCTCAGTCAGCAGCGCTTGATTGGCACAGCGAACCACCTACACTTTGCGCAGCGCCGAGACCACCTGTAAAGCAGACCACCTGCACAGTAGTCACCTGCACATAGCGGAGCGCTGAGGCGTGTCACAGGAGCTTTGCATCATGTCCGTCCAACTGTGCAGGGGTGGAGACATGGCATGAGAGGGCTGCGCATCTGCAAGAGTCTCCTGTGTGACGTGGAAGCCTTGACCACACACTGCATGTGCCATTGATGGCTGCTCCAGTCTGCAGGGGGTGAGACACAGGCGGCAAGAGCGGAGCACCAGCGCGTGAGAAGGGCCCTTCTGGATGCAGAGATTGACCTGCAGAAGGCAGCTGCCGCCTCACAGGACATGCACCGGCAGCTGCAGGTGAGCTCCAGCAGGTCATGCTGCTTCATGCTGGGCAGGATGGAAAATGGCTGGGTTGTGCATCGAATCTGCAGACCTGTGGTAGCCATAGCCGTAGCTGCCGACAGGTGGGGTACATCCGCCTGCACATGTCTCCTCGCTTGCATGACCTGCTGCCTGCAAGCAGCAACCAGTTTGCGCCTGTTGTGCCGGCTGCCCCCTGTCCTCACTGCAGAGCAGCTCCACCTCTGCGCAGCTTGAGCCATCCAAAGTGGATGCGACATGTGATGCTGCCCTGCAGTCTGCCCAGTCCTGCAGTACTGTGAGCTGCTGCGGCTGCTCGCCTGTTCCAAACCTGCCACAGGATGGCTGACTTGCTTCAACCTCTGCTGGCAGATGGGGTTCAGCAGATCACGCCTCAGTTCCTGCCGGGAACCTCTGTCAGGAAAACCCTGTGGTACCAGCATGTTCACCGGTTGGGGTATGATTGGGCTCCACTGCTGTTGATAGTGTGGGATGCCGCAGCCCAAGCTCCTGGTGCCCTGCAGGCCGCCCAGTCACGCAGCGCTGAGCTGCATCAGGCGCACCAGGCCGCAGCAGCAGAGCTGCACCAATTGCGCGTGACTCAGCGGGAGCAGCGTAAGCAGGTGGGTGTGCGTTTCTGCTGACACCAACTGGTCGCTTGTGGTCGAGCATGTGCAGTGCAGCACACGACTGCAGCTGTGATGAGCGGCACAGCGCAGCCTCAGCATAACAGTTGGGCGCTGCTGTTGCAACAGGGCCCGCGACTGGACAAACGCCAAGAAATGCGTTGGGACAGCCCTGCCAGTTGGTGTGACTGTGTTGGGAGGTCTGCTACTCATCACCGAGTCATGCTGAGCAAGGCTACCTCCCACGGCCATTTCTTTCCAGCATGAGTGCATCGTGCAGCAGGCCATCACAGGATTGTGGCACACTACCTGCAAATGTGTCTGCTGAGAGAGTAACATGATGGGCTCAGGCTGACACCGAGACAGCTGCTGACCTGGCGGCTGAGAAGGAGCGGTGTGGGCGTCTGGAACGGCGCCTGATGGAGCGCACAAGGGAGGCAGGGAAGCTGCGGGACCAGCTGCAGGTGGGCTTTGTGTCTCACCCCCCACTTGCAGTGCCTCAGATCGGCGGGTCGCAGAGACTGACAACATGAGGAGGCAGCCAGGCAGCGCGATCTACTGCAGGCACACCTGTGTCTCCAAGTCTCACCTGCAATACTGGGGCAGATTGTGGTGGCCTCCGTGTGAACCAGGGAGTATGCTGAGGAGTCACCTGCAGATGAGAAAACAGAAGGCACGCCTAAGGCCAGCTTGAAAGATTTGGTGACAAGCAGGCTCGCTGTGCAAGGTCTGGGCTTTGGGCGCTCTATCTGCAGGTGTGGGCTGATCCTCACTTGAACTGGGCCGACTTTAAGGTGATCTGTCTGCATCAATCATGTGCAGCCACTGTGCACCTGCAGGCTGCACAGGCAGACCTGCAGGAGCATGCGTCCTTTGAGGAGCTGGCTGGCGCCCATCGGGCCAAGATCGCTGCTCTGCAGAAGCAGGTGGTGGCAGCCCAGCAGGAGGCAGGTGCAGCCAGCGATGAGACGGCGGCCCTGCGTGGGCGTCTGCGGCAGGCCCAGGCCAGCCTGTCCGCTCTGGAGGAGCAGCTTGGCGCTGCTGTGAAGGCCGAGGCGCGAGGTGCGGGCAGGGTGCTGCTACAGGGGTGGGTTGCATGCCCTGCAGGAGGCTTGCGGGGGGTGGCTGTGCCTGTGGACCCTGCCTGTGGGAGGGCTTGCTCTGCACCAGAAGCTTGGCAGGCGCATGCCAGCCTGGCAGCCTGCCCCCCCCCCCCCCCTTCCCGGCGCCTCTGCTTTGCAACTTCACAGCTGCTGTGCTCCACCAGATGACCAGCAGATGGTGGTGCCTGCCGACAAGCGATGCTGTGCTCCACATCTCCGCCTGCACCCATGACAAGCAGCTCTTAGCTCGGGGACACAAGAGGAGCTGCTGTACCATAACTGAACTGATGCTGTGCTCCCTGACTGTGCGGAACACCAGCTGTTGCCTGTAGACTGGCTGAGCCGGTGTTGTGTCACTGACCTTGCAGAGCGCCAGCAGGCCCTGACTGCCACCCAGCAGCTGGCAGCCTCCCAGCAGGAGCAGGTTCGGCTCCAACAGCATGTGGAGCAGCTGCAGGCTGAGGTCACTGCTGATGCCACTCAGAGTGCTGGGCTGCACAAGGAGCTTGCAGCAGCCCAGCAGGCTGCCAGCGAGGCAGCCCGGGGAGCCCAGGATGCTCAGCAGCAGCTGGCCGAAGCGCAGGCAGCGCTGAGGGCTGCAGAGCTGGAGTTGCAGGCCCTGAGGCAGGAGCTTGGGGCTGTGCAAGGGGCACACGCACAGGCCGCTGAGCAGGTCGGCTCAGGCTAACAAGAACATGCATGTGACAGGGCTGCTGCAGCTCGAAGTGGGTGGAGCGCAAGGGGCTCTGGCACAGGCAGCCAAGCAAGGGGCTGGTCATGTGCTGTGGGGCCCACGATTTCGCTCTCTTCCTGAAAGCGGGTTTCTCCTGCATGTCCCACCCTGCTGGTGTTGCCCCGACAAGCAGGCCATATGTTGCAGAAACAACCCTGCTGGTCTATAACATGTGGTGCACCTCACAACATGGAGGCCCCTAAGTGCCAAGCCAGCTGGTAACCTCTCTGCGCCGGCTTTCAAGTCATCCTCTCTGGCTGCTTTCGATGTATGCCATTGTGGTGTCAAGTTGCTCACACCCCATGTGCTGTTTGACTCTACAGGTCGAGGACCAGCAGCAGCTCATAGCGTCTCAGCGTGAGGTGCACACCTCCCTGCAGCAGCATCTGAGCCAGCTTGAGATGCAACTGGCAGATGAGCAAGCCTCCAGCGCAATGTTTTCTGAGCAGGTGAGCTGCCTTCAGTGTCGTTGTCGTTGCCTGCCTTGGCCGCAGATGGCACCTGCTTGCCCTCTGCTTTCAGCCTTTGTGGCAGCTGAATGCCGATTGGCTGGCTGCATGCCCTGCCACCTGCTCACCTTCAGCTTGCAGCCCTGTTAGGCGACCTGCTGTCTGCCAACAGGGTGGGGTGGCTCAATGTCTTGACTGGCCGCCTATCAGCTGATAATTCACTGCATGCAACGCTTTGTGACACAGGTTATGCTTGCCATCGCCTTGAGCCAAACAAGTGGGCTGCTGCAAGGCCTTGTCTGCTTGCTTTGCAGCCATGACGAAACATGACCTGCCTCTCTGCTGCGTGCAGTTCTTCTTGTATGTTGGTGCATATGGAGCCTGTTGCACACATAGAGTCCGCCCTCGCAAGCCTGCTGTACACCCGTCGCTGATGTTGTGATGCCTTCTGCTGCTCAACAACCGCGCTTCACTGCTGCAGTTCAGCTGTGAAAGACATCGCCTGCAGCAGGAGGTGACTGCATTGGAGGAGAGGCTGGCAGAGCTTCAGCGGGTGCTGGACAGCCAAACTTCTGAGGCTGATGGAGCAGCGGCCGCGGCCGCTCAGCAGCTGAGCGCCCAGCAGACGGCTGCAGATGCTGTGGCAGGGGAGAGGGATGCGCTGCAGGAGCAGGCTGAGCAGTTGCAGCAGGAGTTTGACTTTCAGCAAGCGGCTGCTGATGCCGCGGCGGGGGAGAGGGATGCGCTGCAGGAGCGACTTGGGCAGCTGCAGCAGATCAGCGGGGCTCAGGAGGCCGCTGCTGAGGCTGCAGCCACCCAGGCAGCTGCGGAGCTCGAGCTTCTGGGGCAGCAGCTGACAGCTCTGCAGGTGGAGCTCCGTGACGAGACGGTTGCTGCCGAGGCTGCAGCCTCTGAGGCTGCAAGCGCGGCAGCAGCACTGGAGGCACAGCTGGGGCAGCGCGGGCGGGAGGTGGACGGCCTGCACGTGCAGCTCGAGGCGGCGCAGAGCAGCCTGGCTGCCCAGCAGGCGGCGGCAGCTGCTGCAGCGGAGGACTCCGCCCACCTCTCGGCCGAGTCAGACTCCCTGAGACGGCAGCTGGCCCAGACGCAGGCTGGCCTGAGCTCGGCGCAGGCAGACGCTGCTGCAGCTGTGGAGCTGCAGCACCTGTTGGACAGCAGGGTTGTTCAGCTGCAGGGGCAGCTGACCACTGAGCGGGCCACAGCTGGGGAGCAGGGGACCCAGTTGAACAGCAGGATAACACAGCTACAGGAGCAGCTGAGTGCTGAGAGAGCAGCTGCTGCTGCCGCCCTGGCTCACGCAACGCAGCTGCAGGCGGAGCTGCAGCAGCAGGCGGACGCCTCCCAGGAGGCGGCCGTGCTGAAGGCGGAGCAGGCAGCCAGCCTGGAGGCCGACTTGGAGGACGCCAGGGAGCTGGCTGCCATGCTGGAGCAAGAGAAGGATGCTGCAGTGTCGCAGCTGCAGAGCCTACGCGCGAAGGTGGGTTTCATGACCGCAACCTCGCCTGCTGCATGGCACATTTTGTGTCCGGAACCTGCAGGTCTCACCCATGCGCAGTGGGCTTGCAGCAGTGCTGGACACCTGAGCTGCCGTCCCTGACAGCGTGGAGGCATCTGCACGCCCATCTTGACATTGGTGCCAACCCTGCATGAGATTCATTGCATGGCATCGATGCAAAGCAGGCAGCATCTGAGCAGCACAAGCCTCAGCACTGAAGAAGCACGGCCTGCAGCAGTGATGGGCACTCTACAGCTGCCCTCCTAGGAAGCACGGTGATCACCACACATTCAGATTATCGGCCAATGCCCAGCCTGGATGGCCTGTTGACCACAGCCAACTTTCTGGTGTAGCCCTGCATCACAGCTGGACCTACGCTGCAGGCCTCAGCCGATCTGCCAGAGGGCCACGCAGCCGCCCTGGCCGCGCTGCAGGCAGAGCACATACTCGCCCTGCAGCAGCTGCGGGAGCAGCACGCAGCAGAGCAGGCAGACGTGAGGCGGCTGCATGAGGCAGAGCTGCACGCCCAGGCGGCAGAAGGGGAGGCAGCCTACCAGGCGCAGGCCGCCCAGCATGTCAGGGAGGCAGCCTCTGCACTGGCAGCCCAGGCTGAGGCCGCGCAGCTCGCTGCTGAGGAGCACCAGGAGCAGTTGAAGGCTGCTGAATTGCAGCACCAGCAGGTGAGGACTGCACCTGCAGTGGGTGGCGTGTGGCGCCTGCTGAGGTGCAGCGCCGGTGGGTGGGGCCTGTCACAGGGTGGCTGGTGTGACGGGGTGGGTCAGGGCGGCGCCAGGGGACTGCACAAGTGCCTGTGGTGGTGTGTGGCAGTCGCTAAAGGGTTGCACAAGCATATTTCAGGTGCATCTGTGGCACTTGGAAGAAGTCGTCGGAGCAACCTTCTAAGCAGACAGACAAGCATCAGCCAAGCCAGGCCCTGTCAGCTGCAGGCAGATAGCGGCCGGGTGCAGCACACGAGAGCAACCTGCAGGCTGCACATATGGTAACCATTGACATGGGCTTGCCTTGTGGGCTGCAGGCTTTGCAGGAGCTGTCCCAGAGGCATGCAGCCGAGCTGGAGCAGCAGGCTCAGCAAGCTAGCAATGCCGCGGCAGACCAGGAGGGTTCCGTGCTTACTCTGCTGGCTGAGGCACAGCGGCAGGCGCAAGCTGACTCACGGTGCGTGGCCACGCTTCAGGCTGTGCAGTGTCCATGACTCGGCTGCCTCCCTACATTGCTTGCACTTGCACTACATTTGCAGCATGTGAGCCTGTGAAGCACTCATCACTGGCTTCACATGCTGACGCGCACCGCAGGGTTGACAGGTCTTGAATTTCTGAAGCTGCACTAAGCCTCTGCCATGCTCCTCTTCAGGTTGCAGAGCACTGATCACCTCTGCCTCCCTGGCCCTGCAGGAGCTTGCAGAACAAGCTGGAGCAGACGCAGGAGCAGTGTGATGCCCTGGTGGCCCGGCTGGCACTCCAGGAGCAGCAGGCAGCCGAGGAGCTGCAGCAGCTGGAGCGCCGGGCGGTCGCCAATGCCGAGGTGGGCTGCCGGCTGTGGGCGCTCACCTTCTCGTGGCATGTCTGCTCGGGAATATGACACTTCAGTTGTCGGCAGGCAGGAGGTGGCATGCACACAAGTTGACGACAGCAGCTGCTGCAACTATGCACGGCAGGGAGTGCAACCAGTGACGACAGATGCTGGGTCCGGGGGGGAGCCTCCAGCTGAGTGCAGCCACCTGAAATAAAACCTTTCGTCATTGTTGGTGCAGGCTGCAGCGGCCCAGAAGAGTGTGCAGCACGATGAGCATGTGGCTGACCTGCGACGGCAACACCTGGGCCTGGTCCAACAGCTGCAGCTCCAGCATGCTGGGGAGGTCCAGAGTCTGGTCCAAAAGCAGGTGGGGGCCGGCATGCGAACAGGCCTGAGGAGGCTTAGCACAGCTGGAGATGTCTGATGCGGCTGCGTTGGCACCTGAACCCAGCCTTTCTAGTGTGTCTTGCAACTTGGAAGAGGCCCGCTTCAGAACAGGCAGCGCATGCTGGCATGGCTTATGGATGCCAGGCTCCTTTGAAAACCCCCTAAACACATGGGTTTAGCATGCAGGCAGCAGAGGCAGCCTTCTGGGCAGAGCAGCATGCAGCAGACTTGCGGCATGCAGAGCGCTGTCATGCTGCAGATGCCTGGCTGTCACAGGAGGCTGCCGAGGACCAGGCCGCCGCGCTGGCAGGGCAGCTGGCCGCTGCAGTGAATGCAGAGATCGGTGCTCGGGCGCAGGCATGCCGCCTGCAGGGGCGGCTATGGGATCAAGCCATGGCTTTACAGGTGAGAGTGTGGTGTGAGCATTGGGTGCTTGTGTGCGAGGCATCTTAGTAGCTGAGCAACTGTGTCTGTAGGCTGGTAAAGAATGGCTTGGTGAGTGGCTCTGTGTCTAGGCTGTGGGCAGTCTGCAACTCATGACGTGCTTTCAAGGTTGCTGAGTGAATCGTGCCAGCCAACAACAACACCATTGCTGAAGTCTTGGCTGGCAGGTGGCTCAATGTTGCTGAAGCGCTCAGTTGTTGTCAATAGGAGGTGATGCGGTCGTGAGATGGGATCTGCACAGCTGCACAGCCAGGACAGCAAATGAGGACGAGGTCGTCCCTGAGGTACCCGTGGCAGCCGTCGCGCGGCACGCCCAGGACCGTTAGCACGTGACGGGTGTGAAGGCCCACAGCTGAAAAGCCATGTTGCACTTCAGCAACTCTCCATCTCAGCGTTTCTTGCAGGAGGCGGCTGAGGCTCAGCTGGAGCAGGAGCAGGAGCTGCATGCAGCCGAGCTGCGTGGTGCAGAAGCCTCCCTTTGGAGTCTTTTGGCCGAGCAGGCTGTGGCACATGAGGCCCTGCTGGCTGCTGCTGCCCAGCATGGGTCTGCGGCACCTGCACTGAATATTGGGGGGGCCAGCAGCCACAGCATTGCATCCCCTCCAAGAAAGGAGCAGCATGCTGTAGTCCAGCACCTGGAGAAGCAGCACGGCGCTCAAGTGTTAGAGCTGCTGGCGCAGCTTGCGGAGGCTGGGGTCTTGCTCAGCCAGGAGAGGGAGCTCCAGAAGAACGCCCTGCAGCAGGCAAGCTGTGCATCCTGCCAGGTCTCCGTGCCTGTGGTGCACTAGAACTCTCTGCACAGCTCCCCAAGAGCTGCAGCGTTCACAGGGGGCTGGACAGAAAGCAACGTGCAGGGTGCACCGCATGCTGCCATGGCCCTACATCATGGTGGTGCACGTAAACACTCCGCACAGCTCCTCAAGAGCTGCAGCACTCACAGGGGGCTGAAGTGATAGCAACGTGCAGCGTCGCTACCTTGCGCTGCTGCAAATACAGGGGGTTGGGGAGAAGGCGACGCGCAGCTTAACATAGAGACCCGATGCAATGCGACCCTGCTGCAGGCCCAAGTGAACCACAACACTCAAGTCAGCGCTTTGAGGGCTGAGCTGGCCGCGCTGGAGGCTGCCGGAGAGCAGCGCTGCCAGGAGCTGCAGAGTCAGCACCAGGCTGACACTGTGGACCGTCAGGGGGAGGAGCAGCGTCGCTGGGCCGCGCTGAGGGCTGAGCACGAGACTGCACTTGATTTGGCAACTCAGGGGCTGCACTTGCAGCTGGAGGCCCAACGGCTGCAGGCCAGGGCTGAGCTGCAGAGCGCTGTGCAGCAGCTGCGGGAGGCACATGCTGCAGAGCTCAGCCGGCTGCGCTGTGAGCTGGAACAGGAGCAGGCGCAGCTGCTTCAGGTAAGCGTGCTTCAGTGGACCAAACAATGTCAGGCCACCCTGTCACCAATCAGAGTCAGCTTTGCCACAGTTGGCTGTGCCCGGCAGATCTACAGAAGATGAGTTGCAACAACAGTCAGTTGCCCTGCAGAGCATCGTGCATAGGCCAGACAGGTGCACCACATGCATTGCGAGATGACCCTCGCTGCGGCTGGGCACATGGCCACTTTGCACAGCTGCACTGAGCCAGACATGTATGGGTGTAGAAGAGTATGTTGCTGCATCCAGGATGATGTTTTGCTTTGGCAATTGGGGCATCTTCTTGGATGCGAGTAACACTGGGTGGCGCAGCAAATGCCCAAGACTCCTTCAAAATTTGCAATGCACCTGGCGTCCCCCAGAAGCCCACACGAGGCAATACCGTCATCACAGGATGTCTGAAAGGGCTGGTTGATGTCAATGCGGCGTTTCCCCTGCCAGACCTGATGCCAAACCCCATCTGGGCTGGAAGCCTGCGCTGCCCAGTGCTGCTTTGAGCTTTTGAGGGCATGCATGGCTGCAGGTCCATCATATGACTGTGGGACAGCTGCAGCAGGAGCTGAGCGAATACCACGACAGGGACGCAGTTGGTCTCAAGGTGGGACCTCTGATATTTGCATGGTTCCCAGCCTGCTGCAGCAAGACTGCCTGCTGTGTCGCTGCACACTGCATGCAGTGCAGCTTGGTGCCAAGCGGCCCTGGCCGCACGCATTGTGAGACGCAAGCCAGTGAACAAGGGCTGCTGCAAGCTGAACACCTGCGTCAGTCTTGCAGTGGATCTACTGGGCTGCTGACAAAGCAATCCTGGAACCCTGGACAGTGGCTGCTGCAGACTGTGCACGACGACCTGCGCCAGGCTCGCAGCGACCTGATGGCGATGGAGGGGGAACTACGGGGGGCGGCCACCGCCCAAGCCACCGCCCAGGCCCAGCTGCGGGACTGCCAGGACATGCTGGAGGAGCTGCAGCAGTACGCCACAGGGCTGCAGGGGGAGGGCCAGGCCACGGCCGCCAGGCTGGAGGTGGGTGTGGGGGTGGCAGAGGTTTGACCAGGTGTTCACCTGCAGCAGCAGCAGCACCGCAGGAAGGGGCAGGCCACAGCTGCCAAGCTGGAGGTAGGTTTGGGGTGGCAAGGCCTTCAACCAGGTGCTCCCCTGCCACTGCAGCACGCTGGGAAGGGGCAGGCCACAGCCGCCAGGCTGGGCGTAGCTGTGGATGCAAGCTGCAAGCCCCAGGCTGCAAGCGTGCTTGAGTGAAGTGCAGTCAGAACTGTGGAGACATCTGCAGCCAGCTGGGCGAAGAGTGGCAGGACAAGCTGCCAGTGCAAGACGCTGCATGGTTGCAAGGCGAGGCACAGGATGCAGCTGCCAGGCTGGAGATTCGGAGCCAGGACGATGTCACGTGGGTACGATGGTGCAAGGGGGAGAGGCAGGCTTCTGTGCAATGCTTGGGTTTATGTGTGGAGAGGCCTCTGGTGGGCAGAGGGTTTGAGGTGTGGAGGCCCTGGGCTAATGGGTGGGTGCTTGTGCTTATTCTTGTTTGCAACAGTGCAACCACAGGCGGCACAAGCCAACACGCCATTGCCTAGCTTTCAGTGGTTGACTGCGCTGTCTGCAGGCTGTCACGGATGGAGTACCCAGCTGAATGGCGACACCCTCGAATGTCCGACACACCTGCCTGCAGGCTGTCACTGATGAACTGGCTGCCCTCAGACGCCATGCTGCAGAGCTGGAGGGGAGCAGAGCCGCTGCTGAGGCCCTCGCTGCTTCCTCTGTGCCTCAGGTAGGCAGATGCAGCCGCCTGGCATTGTACAGTGAGCAGCTGGCGGCGGCTGCTCTGTTGGCTGATATCTGCTGGAAACGAGCAGCTGTGGGGTGCCGCTCTTCAATGATGGGCAGCTGTGTATAGCTGAGGTCTGCCAAGCCACAGATGTGGCTTCTCATCTTGCAGCTGTTCTTCATTTCTGGAGTTCATTGCGCTGGGCAGCTTTGGCTTGCCACCCTGCAATGATGGGCTGCTCTCTGGTGCTCGAAATGCGCCTTGCAGCTGTGGTTCGCAACTTTGCTGGCCTGCTTGCCTGCAGCTTCAGCTGGTGTGCAGCTGTGGTGTGCAACTTTGCAGCGATGGGCTGCCTGCATGCATGCATCTCCAGCCGCTGCACAGCTGTAACATTTTGATGGGCCGCTGCATGTAGCCCGAGCCTCCTGTGTTGGGGGCCCAAGACGGCATGGCCCTGCTGCCGTGCCAAAAGGCATGTGCAAGGGGGGGATGCACTGTCAGGCAGGCAGGCACCCAAGGCATCTCAAGCTGTCCTGGCATTGCTTGCGGGAGGCTTGCAAACAGAAAAGAAAAGAGAAGAAATGCGAACCATGTGCCGTCATGATGTAACTGTTCTCAACTTGCTCAACGCATGGCCACTCAACGCATGACTGACATCGTGGTGTTCCTGCCTGCAACAACGAAGGTCACGGCTCTGGAGCAGCAGCGTGAGACCCTGCGCAGTCAGCTCAGCAGCCTCCAACAGGAGCTGGGAGCTGCTCGCACCTCGATGCACGCCGCAGAGGAGCGCATGGCGGCCAAGTCTCAGGACCTGGCACAGGCTCAGGCCCAGTCTGAGGGGCTGCAGCGGGAGCTGGCTCTGAGTCTGGAGGCCAAGGTCTGCCGCCGCCCTGCTTGCCGCGGGGCCAACGTCTGCTTGCATGCTGCAGCAGGGCTTGGGCCCTGTGGACGAGGTGCTTGGGAGACAGGGCGTCCATGTTTCTGAAGTCTGCACCATGCTGCTGGCTCAGATCGCATGCGCAGGGCTCATGGTGGAGCATGCTGCCAGGCGCTGGCGGTAAGCCATGTAGCGAGCCATGCAGTCCATCCCTTGCAGATGAGCAGAGCCGGGAGCTCTTGTCCTGCAGTGATAAGGTCTGATCGTGCCATTGCGTGCGTACCGAGTCCTGCCCAGCCTTGCAAACCTGGTAGGGAAGCCATGTGACCTCTGCACTCCCCAAGCCTGGCCAGGTTGTGCTAGCCTGCAGTTTGTTGCGAAAACAGGTGTGAAAAGCTTCCCTAAGCGTATGCTGATACAGCACCTATGTTTGTTGATGGTGTCCTTGCTCATGACGGTTGCTGCCTGCCCATGAGGCCGTGGCTCATCCTCGGCTGCCAGCTGCTGGTCAGAGTCAGTGCCTGCACACATCCACCCGACGCGCTTGATCACCGCCTCCCGCGGGGTGTTGAACTGTACACTGGCATGCTGTAGTATCCTGGCAGACTGCCAAGGAGACATGAACAAAACTTAGACATTGTCAAAGGGAGAACAGCTGCCTGCAGAGCACAGCTGAGGCATGCTGCCTGCATGATGCTGCGATGCTGCCAGCGACCTGCACTGGTGCCCACCACCAGCAGCTCGACGTCAGCGCTTGGCCTGGCTGCAGGGTGCTGCCCAGACGGAGGCTGTCCTCCTGCAGCAGCAGCTGGCTGAGGTCAAGCAGCAGGTGCTGCAGCAGGCAGCCGAGTTCCAGGCCCAGCTGCGTGGGGAGCTGCTGCATCGGGGGCAGGCGGATGCCACCCTCATGGAGTTCGTGCGGGCGCAGACTGCCAGCCAGGCGCAGGCTCAAGTGAGGGGTCGAGCGTCTATTGCCCATCCCATGTAATGTGTGGCCGCCCCAGATTGCCAGGCAGACGCGGCCTTAGGCAATCGGTGGGCACTGAATCATCGGGGTTGCAGACCTCCAGCTCAGTGCAGCCCTTAGACAGAGGCGCCAACTGCAGCGTCTGCTGGAACCATGCCAGCATGCCTGATGTCAATCCAGTCTGATAGCAGACCAAAGCTGCCATCAGCTGTCTCAGCTTCAGCTTCCTGCCTTCAGGAGAGGGCTGAGGCCGCGCTGCAGCAGCTGGTGGAGCAGGAGCGCTCCATCTGCAGCCTGATCCAGCAGAGCCCCCTTTTGACGCCGCCGGGGCGTCTGCGGGCGGCCTCCGCAGAGCCCCAGCAGCTGTGGACGCCGGGCACGGCGCCCAGCCTGAGCCAGCATGCTGCCTCGGCGGCTGCGCAGTTCCCCCAGCGCCGCGACAGGGCAGGCAGGGAGAAGGGCTCGACGGCAGCCCACTCTGCAGAGCAGGGCAGTTGGCAGGCGCCAGCAGTGGCCACTGCTGACACTCCTGGCTGGCAGCTGGCCTCACCAGCCACGCAGTCCACGCAGGGCCCCGCAGGCGTGGTCCAAGAGGCAGACATGAATGGGAATGTGGGGCAGATCGGGTGGCGGGAGACGGCGGAAGCCTCCCCTGCCAGCCTGGGCTGTCAGACTGGCTTGGGTGCCGAGCAGGTCGGGGGGCAGCTGAGTCAGGAGGACGCTGCTGCTGCGCCTGCTGCAGAGCAGGCAGGGCGCCCAGAAGGGTGGGCGTCCCCTGCAGCTGCCCGAGACGGCAGGCACGGCAGCCAGCAGCTGGTGGAGCACCTGGAAGGGCAGGCATCCCCTGCAGCTGCACAGCACGAGAGGGGCGCCCTGAGGCAGGCGCCTCTGGCAGCTGAGGCGGGTGGCGGCGACGTGGGGCAGCATGCCGCACTGGTGGCTGAGCAGCTTGCGCAGGTCAGCCAGACCGCCCAGTGAACAAATTTGACCTCGCTGTGGTGGCTGAGCCTGGCTCTTCAATATCAGTCTGGGGTCTGGACGCTTGTCCAGCTGTAGGCAAGTGGGGGTCAGACGAGTCATGACAGTGTGTCGGCCTGGCAACGCCATCTGAAGCCAGCACCTGTGCTCAGATGGCAGCTGCTCGTATGGGGCATGCGCCTGTGTGCATGCAGGCATGCGGGTGCAATTGCTTGGACGTTTGCTCTTTGTGTCACGAGTGCTGTGCCTGCTGTTTGCGTGGACATGAAGAGTGCTGATGAGGAAGGCCGCAGACCCCCGCAGGCGCCGAGTCTGTGCAGGTGTGCCGCCGCTGCAGCCTTCATCAGGCCCCCCCGCATGCCTGACCCACACGGTCATTTCTGTCTTGATGCCTGACACCCAGGCGGGCTTCAATCATGTCTCTGCAGGTGCACCGGTGGAGCAAGCCCGCCTGCATGCCTGACCCTTGGGGTCGTTCCTGCCTCAGTGCCTCACACCCAGGCCGGCTTCGTCTTCGTCGCTGCAGGTGCAGCGGTGGAGCAGGCAGGCTGCGGAGGGCGCTGCCTCCCACGAAGGGCATGGCGGCGCCAGTGCGGGCAGCGACAGCGAGCAGGAGTGGCCGCAGGTGCACCAGTGGAGCTGGCAGGCCGGGGAGGTAAGGAGCTGGGCCCCACTGTGGTTTTGCGGGCAGCGACAGTTAAGCAGAGTGGCCCCAAAGAGCCAGCCAGGGTCTGCCGCAGGAGGGCAGTGAGCAGGACAGGCTGGGGATTGGCCTGGGTGTGAGTCCCTGCAGCCTGTTGCAGAGAGTGAAGGGACAATCGACAAGCCATGGGTCGGTGCGCGCCGCTGCAGCCATGACTAGTGGCATCAGCCAAGCGTTGCAGGAGTGCTTGCCACAATAGCGCCTGCGATGAGCACCAGGGCAGTGCTGCAGCATCAGGCAGTGGTGGGGTGCCTAGGCGTGCTGCAGATACCGGCAGGGAGCCAGCCAGGTGTGCTGCAGTCACCAACAGGCCGGCCACCAAGCAATGCCCTGCAGTCTGGCCCTGGGCGGTGAATGCGGTCTCTCCTGGGGCTGCCATGACACAAGCAAGTGCTTGCTGCATTGCAGGCACTGGAGTCAGCAGGCTCTGAGACAGAGTCCTTTGACACAGTGGAGGGACCACCACCCAGCCACCAGGCTGCCCTTCATGAGCAGCCCTCCTTCAGCAGTGCCTCTGTCAATGCGACAGTCTGCCAGGTGAGGGCGCATAGACCGACACAATTGCTGTGTGATGGCTGTGATGGCCACTGCAGCATTGCCCCTTGCAGCACCACAACTGGAGCTAGAGTGGCTGGCCGATGACGGCTGCATGTGAGCAGAGCTGTTCCACTGCATCTAACGCAGCAACTGTGGGGTGTCCGCCCGTTGAAGCTTATGAGCTGGAGCAACCGTTTTGGGCACAGCATCTGTTGTGCTGCTGATCCCTCACAGCAAGCCTTTGTGGTGCCTGGAGCAACAGTATCTGCCACAGCATTCGCTGTCGGGCCGACACCTGACAGCGTGCCTGTGTGGTGCCTGCCAGGTGCCGGACCATGAGCTCGAGCAGCAGGCTCTGGCCTACCAGCTGCAGGCCCCACGGGATAGTGGGCAGCTGCCAGCCGCACATGCCCAGCAGCAGCAGGGCGCCAGCAGCGAGGGAGAAGGGTCAGCCCCTGGCCCTCCTGTGGATAGCAGTCGGCCGCAGGAGCAGCAGCAGGGGGCCATGTCCTTTGCGCATTGGCGGCAGCAGCCAGAAGCAGCCGGGCAGTGGGGGGTTGCGGAGCAGGCGGGCCCTGCGGCTGAGGAGGGGTGGCAATTTTCGCAGCAGCACCAGGAGCAGGCACGTGCGCTGGGCCTGCATCTGTTCATTCTGGGACGTGGTTGTGAGTGGCACCGACCCAGCAGGGCTCTTTGTAGACACCGCCCTGTTGCCTGGCCAATCTGCAGCTGTGCCAACTTGCGAACAGACCACCTCAGCAGCACCTTGATCCATTCTGGAGGCCTGCAGGAACACTGGTAGCCGGTGCGGACTCTGTGCAGAGGTCTGCAGTCTCCTTTAATGTCCCCACTGAGTCGCTGCCCCACCAGACCACAGAGCGCCTCGCTGCTGCAGATTGGACCCAGCTTCCAAGGGCTATGCCCAGTCAGCCTTGCCTGTCAGAGCGGCTCTGCACTGTGGACCTCTGTCTGCTGCAGGCGCAGCACGAGCCAGTGCGGCGCTCCCTGCAATGGTCTGCAGCCTCCAGTCCGGTGCACCCAAGCGGGCAGCAGCTGGTGTTTGACGATCCCCCCAGCGAGTCAGTCTTTGAGGACCAGGAGAACCAGCCGGGAGCAGGAGGGCCGATGGGGGCTGGCATGGCTCGCCTTGAGTCTCTGGGCATTTCATTGGACAGGTGGGAACTGGTGTCCAGGTCCCAGGGTTGGGTATTGCCCACTGTCTTGCACGTCTTGCAGCAGTTAGAGGGGAGCAGTATCCAGCCACCCAGCTTTTCACTTAAGAACAAGCTGCATCTGACTCAGGGGTCCTACTGCCAACAGGCCCCTTGAGGGCCAGCCCCTGGCAGCGCTCCTCCATACCCAGCAGCTGGAAGGGCGGCAGCTGCTGCAGAGGTCGCCCCCTTCCACTGAGGAGCAAGCACAGGTCCAACACGCATGCCGTTGCCTGCAGGTACCAAGAGCGTCAGCTTTCAGCAGCACTCCCCGTTCACAGCAGTCAGCGGCATGCCTTGCACTGCTCTTTGCCCCAGGAAACGAGGAGCAAGCATGGCCTCAACAAGTGTGTGCTTGCCTGCAGGTCCCAAGGGAGCGAGCCCTCAGAGGCACTCCCCCTGTCCCAGCAGCCAGAGGGCAAGCTGCAGCGCAGCTCTCTGCCCACTGGAAGGAAGGAAATCTGCATGGACTCCACCTGCTCATTGCCTGCAGGTCCCAAGAGAGCAGACCCCTGGCGGCGCTCCCTCGTCCTGAGGGACAGCAACTGCCGCAGGGGTCGCCGCCCAGCCTTCTGAGGAGGAAGCGCAGGCTCAGCGCTCGCAACATACTGAAGCACATGCACTTCAACGCTCTATTCTCCAGGCGCGATGCAGCAGCTGCCCCTGCCAGCCCCCGAATGGCTGTGCAGCACCTGCAGCGCATGTCAGCCTCTGCCACGCTGACAGAGCGGCAGCACAGCAACCAGATTCTGGCCCCTCGCATGCACTCCCACGCTGGCATGTCTGCAGCAGGCTGCAGCCCAGATGGCTGGAACAGCATCCCTCTGTAAAGTCATGACACTGGCTTCACAGGGGACGACAACAACACATAGTCCCTTGCTTAGTATTGCAAGGCTTGCTGCCCATACAGGCCAGCAGTGACGCAGCACATCTTGCTTTGGCTTGACCCCAATTTTGGAAACTGCCAACTCCACACTCCTAGTGCCATTGAACATGTCTAGGTATACACACTGCGCTGTTTAACAGTTTCGTCTTCTCTTCAGCACGCTATAGTACAAGCAACGCATGGTGCTACATGGTGGATGCAGGCAGGCTCGCGTTGTTGGTGCAGCTACGGATGCAGGTTGCAGTCGTGCTCTATGCAGCTGTATGGGGTACGCCAAAATTTGCAGGACACGGAGGTGCCAGCAGACAAACCCCAGTGAGCTGTAAGGCACTGATCTACTCTTTGCCAGATGCCTTCAGTAGGAGCCCTGCGGCCAACAGAGAGGCACTTTGAAGCCCAGTGCAGCATCAACAGTGAGGCTGACACTCAGCAGCAGAAGAGACCGTTCTGGGCCTATGGAAATACTGCAAAGCAACCATAACAAGAGATGAGATGCTGCTCAGGGCCTCACCACAGGTGCAGATTTGGGCAGCTGGGTCTAGGTGCACATGCAACGCCAGCAGCATGTGCAGGCAGCCACCCAAAAAGCCCACAGGCTGCCAACAGCAACAACATGCAGGCGGCAGGGCATCAACAGGTCTGCATACAGACGCTGGCACTGAGAGGAGCGTAGCCCCAGTGGCGTGTGCTCGCAGGAGGCATCCTGACCGTCCTGCTGTGGACACGGCCGTCTTGTTGATGGGCAGCAGAGTACAGGAGGCTCTCACACCACCCCTGGCTGCGGCTGCATGTGCAGATGCTTGGGGCACTTGGCATGGCTGCCTCAACAGGAGTGCGGACCTGAATGTATTCGTGCAGGCGACCGACCTCCTCGCGATGCTCCTGGACCATGGTACCCACCTGCAACGCAGAGCAGGACTTCAGGTTTCAGGAAGCCGTATTGTCCACCAGGGCTGCAGTGCAACGCAGGGCATGCAAACAATAGGCATGGTAGCCCCATCCTGGCTGGTGGTGCGGTGCTGCAAAGTGCAGGCAAACTGACGGGCGTCCCGCGCTGCCAGGCTGAGGAAGAAATCAAGACCGGCATGGGACAGGGCGACCAGCAGCCATCCCAGATGAACAGGGTGGGCCTGCACCACATGGTGCAGGCAGCGCTGGGCACAACTGCGGGGACCCCCGGAACTCACCACATCGCGAATGCTGATCATGCCCAAGTACTGGTTACGGTCCACCTGCAGTCAACGAGGAAGCAGCAGTTGATGCACTATCTGCGCTGCATCAGAGGGATCGTAAGCCAGCAGTGTCCTAGGGGACGCAACAGCAGAGTACACGTCCACCTCCGACCTAAGACTTTCCTGCCACCTGCCCAGCACAAGCTGACCAGGAAGTCAACATGTGTAGACTCTTTGCAGCAAACTCAGTTTACGCACTGAGCTTAGGCCTCTGTGCTTCACAAACGTCTTCTACACCATAGCAGTGCCTTGGCTGCCTCCTCCACCCAGATCACCCATCACAACCCTGTCATTGCACCTCTTTCAGCTGCACAGCCAGTACTCAAAGCCTCAAAAAAGACAGCCGCCGTGCACATGAGAGCCCAGCGTGTGGCTGTTACCCTTGAGCAGCTCAAGCGGCGTTCCATCACGGCAGTGGCCCAGGCTGTGGGGCCAGAAGGAACACAGAGCTGGACAAACAAAGCATGTCTCCATGCACTGCAGGACAGTGCCATCACAGGCACATGATTTGTCCACTTGTCCATGATGAGCGCCGCCACCAGCACTGTAGTGCCACAGATCGCTGCCCATCACCCCACTGAGGCCGCCTCAAGGCTGCCCAGAAGAGAATGCAGGCTGCCCAAAAGGCTCGACCAAACAACTACAGCATGTTGTGCGGTGTGACTCACCATGGTCTCATGGCATGTACATCCTGAGCGTCATCTGGACCAGCACAGCAGCATCCCAGGGTATGTAATGCCAAACTTTGGGAGTAATTTTGTGGCAAAAGCAACCACTGAAGCCACACATGGTTTGCACGGCAATTCACATACGTTGTCAAGTATCCGAGGTCAGCGACCTCTGAGGAATGCAATGCCGTGCCAGGACCCGGCAAGGGGCACATGCCCAGTAGAGACCCACCACAGGGACATGGCGGATGTTTTTGTCCATCATGAGCGCCATGGCCTCCAGCACGCTGCTGTAGGGCGACATCGTCATCAGCTTGCTCTGAGGTGTCATGATCTCGGCCACGTGCAGGGTGGAGGAGCTCTTGCCCACCACAACCACCTTGGTCAGGTAATCTGCACAAGAGTGTGGGCAGTATGAGCCACTGGGAGATCAGTACAGTATGCCACTCAGCATGTCCATGGAGAGGAGGGCCATGATCAGGTGGTCTGCGTGCAGGGGTCAGGGCCCAGTTGTGATTAAACTGCTCATCCAGGGGGTTGACAGCCATTTCTGCTAATGTATATGTCTATGCAGGTCCTGTAGGAGAACAGGCCAGTTTGTGGGTGGGCAACTGCTGCTCCATACAGAAGGTATTATATAAAGCAGCACATGATATACGCATGATTGGAAAGACGGAAGGCTCTGCCGCCACGGCCACCTTGATCAGGCAGTTGGTTTGCAGCCATTGATCCAAGTCAGCAGTAACCAGCTGGCTTTCTGCCGGCGGCAGGGCACAGCCAATGGGGTGTGACAATAGCATTGGGCAAGATGCCGTACTAATCGCACCTGACCCACAGGTAGGCCTTGCTGACATGGCCAGATGCACCAAGCCATGCCTGGCCAGCTTTGCCTAGACTTGAATTGCTGTAAGGGCAAGTGTGCGCTAGCCCACCTCTCTCTGTCACAATACCGACCACGGCATCGCTGGTGGCGCTCTTGATGGCTGACTGGTCCTCGAAGCTGATCTTCTCAGGGTCGAACACCAGCAGGGAGCCAACGTTGCCCTTAGTCATCTGCAGCAGGGCAGGGAGCGAGCTGCATGGGGCACCAGCTGAGGCAGCATTTCGGGCAGGGACAGCAGGCAGCCCATGTTGCCTCTGGTTGTCTGCAGCAGTCATGCAGAGCCCGTCATGATTGGGGCATCATCTGAGCAGCGGTCAAGCCAGAAAAAGCCAGGGAGCCCACATTGCCCTTCTTGGTCAACAGGACTTTGCATGACGAGGCAGCATATGGGTGGCTTTCGAGCAAGCAACAACAGGGAACCCATCTTGGCCTTGGTCATCTGCAGCAGGCGGGGAGCGCGCTGAGGATGGGCATTTAGGTCAAATGGTCCAGCCTCGCAGGATGCCTTGAATGCGAGCTGCCCGCACATTCAGATTGTGCTGAGGGTTCTGGGCCGTCCGCAGCAGGCAGCAAAGGCATGGAGCAGCATGGCCCTGCCCTCAGGCTGTCTGCAGCACCTGCAAGCTTGTCCACACCTGCACACTGCCAAGAAGCCGCAGGTGGGAGGCATTGTCCGCATTGCAATGTGCAGTTCAGCTGACTGCTGCAACTTGCAACAGGGGCTGCACAATCCTGAGCATGCTTGTTTTGCACCTGTGTGCAAAGTCAATCTGGAGGATGACCTGGTGGACACCTGCAGGCCAGGGTCGCCCGACTGACGGCCTGAGAATGCCCTTGAAGAGCACTCCCAAACTGCAGCGAAACGCCCTGCTTGCCAAAATTACAGTGATCCAAAGCCAAGTCACAGAGCAGTTGCAGAACCAGTCGAGCAATACAGCTCAGCCAGCCTGCTGCCACCGCGACCTCTCGCCCTGGGTCTCTCATGGGCCATGGCTGTGTGACCACACCATGCAGGGGAAGCACAATCATCTTCCACCAAGCTAGGAATGGTGTTCTGCTCAGACTCACCTTGCGCACTGCATCAATGACGTAGTCGTCCTTTGACACCCACAGCCAGGCTCCAGCGCTATCAGCCTGCAGGGCAAGTGCACCAGGGGTCTAGTCAGCAGTCTGGTTTACAGTATAGTTGTCAGAGGCTGGCCCGCGGCCTGAGGCGCCCTTTAGATCTGCATGATCCATGCACCTTGTCCTCCAGGACCTCATGTATCCGCGTCTGGCCCCAGCCGCTCTGTTTGCCCTCATTCTGCATGCCCGCTGCCTGGCCAGCTCGCTCTGCTGTGGTCTGCCACATGCTATTTGATGTCGTCAGCTGCAGATCAAGCAGGCAAATTCAGCACGACATGCTGCAGCATGCAATCTGACGGAATCGGGTTGGAGCTCACCGCCCTAGCTGCATCCCATTGAAGCTGGCGGACAGCCAGGCCCCTGCGGCACAACTTGACAACTCCCTGCCGCAGCGCCATTCTTCAAAGTGCTGAATGCACTCAAAATGTAAATATCCATTATACTCCCTTTCTTGCACAAGAAGAATCAGGTGGTCTTCAACACCTGGCAGCACTGAGGAGCTGAGTGGTTGTCGATTGTGCCTGCAAGCTTACTGAAAGCATTACAGTTCAATTGAGCTGAAAGGCTTGCAGGAGCATGGCTTGCCAGCTGAGTATACATTCATTCTAAAGGTGCCACAATGCTGCCCCTGGTGCAATGGGCGGGTGTTGTGCTGCCCACAAGCAATCACAAGGCACCTGATCATGACTGCCCACACTGGTATTGCAGCAAAATGGATTGGGGCAGGGTGTTACTGCTGGGGCTAGTGAGACAACTGATGACTGTAGATCCTGAGGGGCATGTCTTGTGGCAATTGCCAGCATGTGCCTAGCTAAGGTGGGAGGGCAGAAGTCCTGACAACATCTGGCATGCTGAGTATGTCCCTGGTGTCAGTGGTTGATGGGCTGTTCAGCGTGCATTGCTGCGCAAAGAGAGTCGTCATTCGACTCTGCGGGTTGCTGTCTCAGAGGCTGATGTCAATCTGGTTACTGTGCTGAGCTCTGTGCCGTCCACGTCCCAGTTTACATGAGGAAGCAACTGCAGGCAGAAGCACACAAGACGGTCACTTATGTGCAAGTGGGAGCAAAGGGCCAGAGGTATGAGAGCCAGGCACTGAACACAGCAATGACTTTTTACGGAGGCCCCACCTGTTCAAAATCTGTCACAAGATGCTTGGTGGCTTCCTGCAGGAAGTGAAAGCACTGTCTGGTGCGCTCAGTGCACAAAAGCATTGACATGGGCGCGTCACAGAGCAGGCTGGCTGACAGTTGGGCCCAGCAGCGGGGCCCATGTTGCGATGTGTATCTGGGACACACACCTGCTCGAAAACTCTGTGCATCATCACCATAATGCTGCCATAGAACTGGTCTGTGAGACAGTCCAGATACTGCAGGACAGCAGGGAAATCAACATAGCAAAACGGATTGCACAGCCTTCTGTGCATGCTGCAGCTTGGGTCTCGAGTCAAGCTGCTTTGCCTCATCATGCCTGGATGTTGTGGGACTGCACTGCCACACATGGGCATGCAAAGCACTCTCCCACCCTCCTGCCAGCCATACACCTCAGCGGAACATGCCCGCCACCCATGTGCTTACCTGAACGAGGGCCATGAGATAGGGAGCTGCCAGCTCTCGAGCCAACTGTATTGCCACAAGATCCGCCACCAGCTTTGAGACCACATCAGGCTGTGACGGCAGGCTGAAATGCTGGGCCACCTGAAGCCAATCAGGTTGTGGCAAGCTGTACAAACATTGCTTCCAAGGTAAAAGAGATCCTTCTTCACACGTGCTGCAAACATAAGAAGGCCCGGAAGCATTCCAGGTGCATGCTCTCATGGAGTGATGCAGCAGTGGCAGACACAGGGAATGCACAGTCAAAATCAAGCTGCAGCCACAGGGCAGCCTTCGAGCAGACTTTCAGCGAAGCAAGGAGCACGACCTACCCTCATGAAGTACCTCTGCTGGAGCGCAGATTGCTGGTGGGCACAAATAGAGCTGTCTGTGGAAAAGGCCTCTGAGCTGGTGCTGGATCGGCCAAGGGTGGATTTATGAAGGGGAGGCAAGGCTGAGCTCATCAGAGATGATCCTCAAGTCATGGTTGACCCGTGTAGACGTGGCTGATCACTGCTGTGACTGTAGCGACTCTGAAGAAGACTTTTGTGTAAGAATTTCAGGGAGTCCCATCTGACAAGCAGCAGATCATCCTCCACAGCTGCACAGTTTTGGATGCATGTCAGCTGCCAGGCCATCAGCAGCACAGCAGCCACCACCCGAAACTGACAATGCAGAAACACCCCTCAGCAGGCTGAAGGCAGCCCTTGGCTATGCGTTCAAGCGCCCAAAAGAGGGGGAAGAGGTCTGCATGTTTTGCACCACAGCCACCGTGCATCACATGGCAGGACTGAGCGCCTGCGTGATGCTCTTTGCAGACACCTCCTCCACCTCCTGAGCTTGTGGACTGGGCTCAGAACACAGCCATTGCAGCCCTGGCAGGCTCAGCAGTGTCTGGCGGCAGAGCTTACCTCAGGGAGCGGCAGCAAGCAGGTACACAGGGTGCACACAACTCTCCTTTCCCGTGCTCTCCTGGCGTCCCATGGCATGCAGGCGATGAGGTGCCTCTGTGCAGTTGTCTGGACAGGACAGACATCATGAGCATTGCGGTGTGGCAGGGCCATAGCCAAGCGCAGCGGCTCAGAGGATTTCCATTTGTGTTCCTGCAGGTTCCTGGGAAGCCCCTGCAGGGCAGCAGCTTAACAAGGCAGGCCTGGCGCGCCTGCAGGCTGAGCACAGCTCAGCACGCCTCGTGAGGGTGGCCAACGAGACCCTGAAGTGAGGCACTGCGCATGCTCTGCTGCATCATCCTGTGCTTTTGACCATGCCAGCTGAGACAGGTACTGGCCCAGTCCCCTGTCTCAGCCAAAGCACACTGACGCGGGCACCAGCTCTTGTTACTGCGCCACCATACAGGTCAGGGCAAGCATTGATGACACTGCCACCCCCTGGCTGTGCCCCTCTCTGTGGACATTGAGATCTGCCCGCACCTTGTGCATTTCCTGCTTCGCTGCGCACCGTCTGCATGTCATTCTCCTGTTGCATGTTGCCTGCTGCAAGCTGCCTGACAGTGGCCCCACAAACAATACTGCAAGTGGCTGGGCTTTTGGGTCAAGCACTGGCATGTGTGACAGGCCTTGCAGCGAGACTGCACCAGCTTAGTCAAGCTGTAACCTGCGCAGCTGCTACGAACGCAACTTGCTGCCCACCTGGCCTGCTTGATTGTGCCGTTGTTGCACCTTTGCACGGTGTCTGATGGTCACTGTGGTGCATCTGGCCTGGCGAAGTCCAACCCTTGCATGTGCGGGAGCCTTGCACGCTGCTTGCCCGCGCCACATCATCTGGCGGTGCATGTGCGCCAAGCCCTCATGCTCACGCCCAGCTTGACAGGCACCAGACTGATGCAGATGAGGCCTCAGGCTGCACTTGCAGCTTGCTGCCTGGGCTGCACAGCTGCCACGTCGTGCAAGAAGTTTTCTGCGCATGAATCCCCCTGCAACTCTCTAGGGTGTGACACAGGCACTCTGTGCAGCCCTGCAGGGGGAGCCTCCGCTTTGGCGCCATCGCCGGCCTGTTCTGCGGCGCCCAGCAGCTGAGCGCTGTGGCTCAGGGAGAGAGGTCGCTGCGGGATGACGTCACTGCTGGGGCTGTGGCAGGAGCGGCCTTTGGGGCCACCAGTGAGCTATGCACATGCAACTGTACCCCCCAAATTCTAAGACCTAGCACATGCTTTTCACATGTGGTGTGCCTGCTGTCAAGCCATACAGGGGGCTGTGGGTCCTCTTGCTCCCTGCCGTCAGACCGCAAAGGCCCCCCAACAGGACTCATCCTGAGCGCTTTTGAGAGCGGCTATGCCCATGTAGCCCTGGAAGGCTGCCTTGTGCCGCGTGACGCCTGTGCGAGCACAAGCTGTCGTTGCCTATGTTCTTACTGTCGCACTGCACAGGGGTTTGCGCCACGGGCCATTGCTAAGCTCTAGTCAAGCGGCTGCACAGCCAAAGCGCATGCACAGGTGGCCATTGAAGGCTGGGTTGTGCTCCTGCTATCACCCTGCCCAGGATTGACTGGCGGCAGCTGCCCATGGACTCGCCAATCAGCTGTGCGTGGGCTGCTGTGCAGCCACAAGACTGCTTGCGCGGTCCTGGAGTTGTTTACTGGTGCAGCTAGGATCTGTTTGCCCTCAGGGCCCCTCCTGCCTGAAGCTGCTGGCTGCATAGCACAAATGTTGTGCTGCCGCACAACTGCATGTAAAACCCCAGCATGCGCAGCTGCCAGCACCTCAGCTTTAGACTGTCTTGCTTAGAGTCCTCCTGCCTTCGCAGGCAGGCCAAATGCTTGCTCAGAGACATGGGGACTGCTTGTGACTCATTGCATTTTCAATCAGCCTGTTCAGAGGAAGGCAGATGGCCTATCTCTTCGGGACAGCCCCACCCCAGAGGAGGGGAAACTGCTTGTCCAATCAGCTGTTCAGAGGAAAGGGACACATTCCTTTATGAGTCAGGCTCCTCAGAGGGAGGGAATCTGCTTGGGTGTTTGGTGTCAACTAGCCAATCCCAGGGAAAATGATCTGTTGTCAATCACTGTGGTGCCATCTAGACATGCTGCTGAAGCTTGGTTCCCTGCCTGCAGCGCTCGGCGTACCTGGAACACGACTTCGGAGCGCAGCAGTGGGCGCTGGTCTGGGCTGCGCGGTGAGAGCCACAGCTGTGGCGGAGACGCTACAGCCTACAGTAACGCAGGCTTACAATCTCTTGTTGCGCCTCCCACCAGGCTCTGCTGCCTGACCTGCCTTGCCCCATTACACACTCTATCAGCACTGCTGTATGCTGACATTTCACAACCTCGCCATGCTCTTCTGCATCTGCCGCCAGGGCCCTATATGTCTGCACCTCCGTCAAGTTCAAGCGTCACAGTCCCAACTGCACAGCCACCCCTGCTGCACCCAAGCAGCTCATTGCCCTGCTGGGGGCAGGGCTCTCTGCTGAGCATTCTGAATGTGCTCCTGGTCAGGCAGCTGCAATCAGTGCGTCCCGCTGCAGGCTGGCCTCTTTGTGGCGCTCTGCACAAGCCCAGGTCACAAAGAACCTGGCCTGCAGCAAGATATGCTGCAGGCCAGCCAGCAAATGCAAGAATCAAGACATCCCAGCAGAACCCACTGCATTCCTGTCCAGTCCAGAGCAGATGCCAGCAGCACACACGACATGGCAAGGGGTGGCGCCCTGCACAAGCCCAGGTCATATTGCAGCCCGGCCTGCAGCATGCGATGCTGCAGGCCAGCATCTCTGCAGGCGCTCTGTGCACAGCACCTCGCCAGCTGCAATGCTGAGCTTCACAATGCACCATGCCCTGCTGCAGATGGCCTGTGTGCGGGCGGCCTGCACATGGCAGGGTTTCCAATGCAGTTCTGTGCCTCACTCTGCGCCATGCCCTGCTGCAGACGGCAATGTGTGCAGACGCCCTGCACACAGCAGGGTCTCAGCTGCAGTGCTGAACCCCATGATGCATCATGTCTTGCCCGTCCATGGGACTCCCACGAACCGGGCAATGGTGCCACCCTTTGTACTCTAACATGCCCTGCTGCAGGCGGGCCTGTTCGCGGGCGTCCTGCAGGAACTAATGATCAGGCAGCTGCCCCCTGAGGAGCAGGTGCACTACCGCCGCCACATAGCGTGGCTGGAGCGGGCAGAGGGGCGGGAGCCCGACAGGCCGCCCCGCCCACAGCGCCCCTACGACGCTGCAGCTATTGTCATTGGGGAGCTGGAGGCCAGCCTGCAGCACCATTCTGCTGCCAGCCAGAGGACCAGGGAGGGAGATGCAGAGTCCTAGGCCTGCAGGTCCACCCTGTTGGCGTCCAGATGGCGTCTGAGGGCGACAGCGAGCTCTGTCTAGCTGATGGCGACCAAGCAGCATGGCTGGCCCAGCTGAGACTCATCATAGGTAGCCCACCTGAAGGGCGGAGCAGACCATGCAGCCCGCTGTTGCACACCTTTGTGCATCGCCCTGCTTCACAGGTTTTAGACATCTGTGAAGGAGCCGGTGGTTGGCTCCTAGTGCACATGTTCTGCAGTTCACGTCAGGAGTGTCAGGCCCATACCTTCCTTGAAATCTGTCATGCAGCCATCGACTGACACAGCTTGAGCAAACTTTTACAGACTGAATTGCGGCGCATTCAACTGAAAATGTATGCTGTGCTGCGCGGTCCGACAAAGGTGGGAAATTCAGAACAGCAGTTCTAGTGTTGTACAGCCGGAATAGCTGACGCCATGCTGGTATAACAGCACGGCGCACATGGCAGATGTTCAAGGTGGGCCGTGCAGCAAAACAAGAGGGGTGTGTTGCTGGGGGCAGCTTGATGTCAAGCTGCGTCTTGGGGGCTTGGAACAAAATTGTGGCTCTATGAAGCCGAGAGATATGGTTGGAGGACACTTGAACAGCACGGCGTCCAGTGGGAAAATAGTGTCAGTGTTCACGCCCAGGTTCTGGATCAGGGGTTGGGTTTTACACCCTGAACCCTGCCGCTCACACCTCACTCCTCCCCAGTCTGCTGCTGGCAGCTGCGCACCTCAGCTGCAGGGTTGACAAACACCTGCGACCTGGGCGACAGCGAGGGGCTGCTGAGGCGCTTCTGCAGGCCCTGCCCCTGAACCTGTGGGTTGACAGGCCCCTGCTCTCTCAGCAACGGCACGTCGAAGGATGCCAGCGGCCGTGCTTGCCTGGCCCAGCTCCCCAGAGCCGCGCCCAGGCAGACCAAGCCTGCACAGACCGCCAGCATGGCTCCCACCATCCAGCACCGGGGGGCAGTCGAGTGGCGGCTCATGAGCATCTCGTTGGGGGCCGACAGGCGCAGGGAACTGCCGCGCCCCCGCTGCAGCAGGGAGTGAGCACTGTCAATGGAACAGCCCCCGAGACAGACCAGGGTCATGACGCCTGCTTCCTCAAGGGCGCACCACGAGGTCAGGCCGTTCATCCATGCGCACCCCACAAGGTCAGGCCATTCTTCGAGAGCGCACCACGAGCTCAGGCCATTCTTACTGTTGCTTGCATTCTCTGAGGGCGGCAGGCACATGACTGCAGTCGCCAGGGCAGGAGGTGGCCTGCTTGCAGAGACGTGCACTGGCCAGCAGGACGTGCAGGTGACCGAAAAGATACCATCAGCAAGGACCAGCATCAGAGACATCCAACCCCCCATGCAGCTTCTCGTGCACCAGGTGTGCACTGCAGGGGGAGCTCACCAGCAGCAGCTTGGCTGTGCCGCCTGGCTGGTGGTCGGCAATGGCCACCTGGATGTCCATGTCCATGGTTGTGCTCAGCTGCTGAAGCTGCGAGCTTCCCACATGGGCCACGGCAGCCTCCAGAACAGTCTGCAGGCATCGAGGAAGCCACATTGCATGGTTGCAGGCAAGCACCGCTGCTCAGCTTGGCGGCCTGCACCTCCACAGCTGTGTACTTCAACCCCTATCTGACTCAGCACAGGCTGCAGCCAGTCGCTCAACTGCCAGGCAAGGCTATGGAGAGCAGTGGTACCCCTGGTGTCTTCCGACAGGCAATCGTGGAAGGTACAGCAGGGCCTCAGGCATCCCACTACCCACTGCCCATGGCACTGAAGATGGCAGTGAGTGACGATGGTGGGGCATGTCTCGAAAGGGCACCGCCAGACCTGCGACTGCCTGGTGCAGCACCAAAGTTGCCAACACTTGTCTAAACCCCAATTCACCGTGACAGGCCGGCCACGCAGATGCAGCATCTCAGGGACCACTCACACCCCTCCACTGCAGAACCCCCTCGCAGGCCGGCCGGCCATGGGCGCAGGCAATCGATCCACCTTGCACAGGCTCCAAGTCAGCTCTCGACCCCTGGAGCTGAGCTGCGGAGCGCAGATTTGCCTGCTACACACACCTGTCACACCCCACGCTGCCCTTTACGCAGGCACGTGCAGTGCACGCTCACCTCCTGCAGTTTGGTGCGACGGGCTCGTGAGCGCAGGCCCATCTTGCGGCCCCCCGCGGCAAACTCCGACTTGAATGGCACAACCTGCGACACTAGCGACCTCAGGCTGGAGGCCCAGCTCCCCTCTGTGTCTCCATCCTCAGGCTGCTGCGGGGGCTGGCTGCCCCCCTCTGACAGAAAGGCTGCTGGCAGTTCAAGTGGAGGACTACGAGCCTCCTGGGCCTCCAACTGCTCCAGGGGGAGTCCGTGCTCGTCTGCCGCCTGCGCCCCTGCCTGGAAGGCCTGGCGGGCTGTGTCCACCGAGAGCTCTGCAGGCAGAACAGGCAGCAGGTTGTCAGCTGTGAAGCATGCCAAGGCGGTCAAGGCTGGCTGGTCGCCAGGGGCAAACCATAGGGCCCTCTGCAGATGGGCCTGTGTGCGCCAGGCAGGCAGCAGGCTGTCAGCCCGGAAGGTCGCAAGGCAACCAAGGCTTAGATGGCTGAGGCCACATCCTGCCTGGCTCTACAGATGGGCCACCTGTCTGGTCTGCAGGTGATGTCGGGGCGGGCAACGAGGGTCAGCTGCTTGACCCTCTTTGCCCTGTGAGCAATGCCAAGGCCCGGTGGCCAAGACCCTGCTTGCCATTGCCGTTCAGCCTGTCAGGTGCAGGGCATGCAGAACAGCAAGCTGGGGAGGTCTGGCCTCCAGCAAGAAGTTGGGCTGTGTTCGCCAGAGTGGATCAGTCGAGAGACCCACCAAGGAGTCACGAGCCCACACTATGAGGAGCCTGGCTCACCTTGACAGGCCGGCACGTTGCTGAAGCACATTGCATAGGCTGCCAGCATGCGGGCCAGTGCATCCTGCCCCGGGTGGGCCGCCCCACGCTCTGGGTGCAGCGCGCTGCAGCACAGTCATCAGTGGGTGTTGATACAGCTGTGCTGGGCATCACAGGGAGGCCCTTCTGACACTCCCTCTGGAATCATTTGGCAAAGCTGCAAAAAGCATGATTGAGGCAGTGGGGCCCACGAACATGCAGTTCACCAACAGATCAGCACTGTCATCGCGGCCATGCAAGCTGAAGCCTCACCAGAAGCACTGTGTGGACTCAAAGGCTGCCAGCTTGTCGCAGCAGGCCCCAGACAGTCTGTCTGACATTGGGCACAAAGCGTCGAGGGTGACGCTTGTCCGCTCGGCTGCAGCCTGGCAGTTTTGTTGCGCTGTCTGCTGCTCAAAGTGGGCCTGGGAGTCTCCAGGTAGCTGGTGTGCCGCTGCTATGTGGAAGATGCAGCATGTGCCAGCCAGCACACAGACTGCACGGGCGATGCCCATGGTGGCCTGCAGAGGTAAGGAGGTCTCGAGCCAAATTGCAAAAAGCTCCAGCATGGGGCACTGCGACATGCGCAAAAGCTGACCGACATGCAGAAGACGAGCAACGCCGGAGACGGGCCGATCCACAGCAGGAACTATCAGGCTGACTGTTTCACGGGGCACACCTGGCACTTGAGGTGATCAGCTGCGTGGGACAAAGGGGCGGTGTAGGCGGCCAAGATGTCAAAGCGTGTTTGCGTGATCCCAATGCGCAGACCGCAAGCGCGATGACTGCCGGAAGTAGCTTCCTGTTTCCAAGAAGTAGAAAGGCTCTGACAAGATAAGCGTTGACTTTCCTCTCATGCTGAAAGCACTGCTTCAGCAATTGATTGGTGTTGCCTCTGAAATAGAGGAATCAGTCCGTGGCCTGGATGCTATCTATCTCTCTCTCACTCAGACAGACACAATGCAGCAATCTGAGCTGACGCAAATGTTACAGTGCGAAAATATGTGACATATCCTCACTCAGCAGATGCTGTATGCGATGTTGACTTGAGTGGAGATCGTCTGCTGACCCACACTCACAGGCGTGGGCGTGGAGGCAGCCTCGGCATCAGATGATGGCGCAAAGCCTGCAGCACCGAAGGCCAGTCAGGATCAAGGCAGAGGCAACAGGCACAGCCAGAGACTCACTCTTTGACTGCAGGGTGAGTGGCTGCGGGGTGTCAATGCTGGGGCTCGGCTCGTTAAAGGTGACGACCCTGCCCAGTGTCAAGCTCAGCTGCTGGGCAAAGAGCTGGGCTGCTGCCTGGGCGCTTGCAACGGCCTGGGTCCTCGCCTGGTTCAGGCTTGCGAGCTTCAAGGGCGATGACAGGTCAAAGTTGATGTTGCCCACCTGCATGATGGTGCATGATGGTGCAAACCCTGAGGCAGCAGGAGCGTAATGCGCACTGTCATGTGCTCCATAGCAGTCTTGCAGAGACTGTCATGGATGGAGTTCTGACCGCCCCTGAGCTTGCCTGCAAAAGATTCCCTCCAGCTCTGATGGCGCTGTCAATAACATTGGACAGCAGGTCCCCAGTGACATTGCTTATCTGGACAGCAATGGTGCTGGTGAACTCATAGCCTGCACAGGGGCAGGGCAAGGTCTCAAGAGCAAAATGCATGCTGCAGCAGCTTTCATGCACGCTTGCAGTGATTGCAAGGCTTGCAGCCAGCTCGTCAGGCCCCAGACACCAAGAAAGCACAAGGGATGCCATTAGGGATGCAGGGGCAGAGCTCTTACAGCAGCACAACAGCATTATTGTGACCTGTGACCGTTTCGGGGGTGCCGTTGACGCCGCCAGTCGTCTGTGGCGTGAGGGTGATCGCCTGACTGGAGATGTTTTGAGGGAATATGCCATTGATCTGCAGGGGTGCACCTTCTGCTGCACCACTGCTTAAGTGATAAGTGAGCCCTAGCATGCAGACCTTCAGGCTGGTTTCGTGGTCACTGGCAGCTCTGGCATGCCAGGTCAAACACTTATTTGCAGCCTCCCCAAGTGACATTAGAGAAGGCTGTGGCTGCGAAGAGGGCTCCCTCGTGTCAGGGGGACAGCAGACGGCTGGTTGCATGCGTGCCAGCAGTTGCCGTCATGCCTTTGTGACAGCAGGCAGCTGCAATGGCAGCTTCAGCATGAGTCACACAAGCACACCTTGTCGATGGCAGCCAATACAGCCGATGAACCTTGCGCGGCAGCCTCCCTAGCACCTGAGGCTGTCACATTCTGAGTCTGGATTGTGAGATCTACCTGCAAGCCAAGCGGTGTTGAAGGCTCATGCCATGCACACTGAGCTGGATCATGAAGTTCAGAGTGTGAGCTGAGCAGGCGACACAGACCCCACCTCTGCAGTGTCACTCGTCGCCTGGACACTGCCCTGCAAGCGCAACTGAAATCAGAAGAGATCTTCACCCCTTGTGTGCTGACAGCAAGATGGCTCATGGCAGTGCAGCAGCGGCAGAAGCGCTCACTTGCCCGGTCACACTGAGCGTGCAACCACCCGATGGTGCGCCAGCTGGCGGAGCTACTGCTTGCCCGAGGCAGGCAGCAGCCTGAAGGAGCAGGAGTGCCAGAACAGCATAGATCTTCAACATGATGCTTGCTGCTCCCGACTGGCGCTTAACTTTTGAAAGCACAGCTGTGGTCAGCTTGCCTTCTTGCGAAGCCAACAGAAGCTGAGGACCAGTAGAGGACGTGAACCAGCAAGCAGCAGGCAGGACTGTTCTTCTCCTTGGACTTCTCACAAGAAGATTGGCTGACCTGACCTGACCAAAGCAGGTGGCAGGACATGGCCAAAGAGATGAAGCTGGAGGAGCAGAAGAAGGTGGCCAACCCTGCAGATTCATTGCTGACACAGGAGCTTGCATGCGAATCCCAACATTGCCCTGTTTGCACAGCATGTCCCTTTAAAATGCTTGCATGATCAGGAGGTGTGCTGCAGGTCATCATGCCAGCAATTGGGCGTGCGCAAGAAATGGAGAAGGCTGGCAACTCCAAGATAGCATACTACTGCTACCTCTACGCAGTCATCAAGGTAGGTGCTGTGCTTCAGGCCTCCAGTCATGTTGGCTGCATGGATCCAGCTCGCTGCTGAGGAAGCTCTTGAGGCCTGGGCTTCACGAGGACCAGATGTTCAGGCCTCCCGCAGCGGGTGAGCTGCACTCTGCTGGAGCATTCCCTGCCATGTGTCACACTCTTTGCTGGAGCCTACAGGATGCTGCGCAGGACTCCCTGCTGACTTCCTTACAAACTGCAGGGCATGGACATGAAGGACCGTCACCCCAAGATCGATGGAATCGTCAAGTCCCTCATCGAGAAGCTGGAGCAGATGAGGCAGGTGGTGCAGCCCGACAAGGAGGCTGACGCAGCCGTCGTGGAGGACTTCGCGCTCAGGCTGTTCACAGAGGCAGACCGGGTGGACCGGGCGGGGCGCGCCAACAAGCTGACGGCGCACAAGTTCTACGCGGCCTGCAACTTCCTGGAGGTCAGCCTGCAGGTCATCGCAGCAGAGAGGCCCAGCCACCTGACAATTCCCTGATTCCCCAAGTTTGCACTGTCAGCATGTCAGTCAGCCCCAGGAATCAGGCGAGCCTACAGCATGGCAACGCTAGGCAAATCCTATGCTGCTCGTTGGCTCAGCAGCACGGGTCTCCTCTCTGTCTGCAGATCCTCACCTGCTGCAACCCAGACAGAAAGCTGGAGCCTGAGCTGCTGGAGCAGTGGGTCAGTCCCTGCCTCTGGCCAGCTGCAGCAGTATGGCGGCAAGCAATGCTCTCTCCAGCGGCTGCACTCTTTAGATGCTGACCGGGCTCAGCCCGTACAGCACCCTTTCGCCTGCACCCAGGCAGAGGGCAACTCTCATCAGAGCTGGAGCTGGGCAGAGCTGATGCTCTTTGTGTGCGCAGCAGCTCAGGCCCGCTCTCATGAACTGCCTGCAGATTCTGACCCAGTTCAGCCCAGATGGCACACTGGAGCCTGACCTGCTGGAGAAGCAGCGCTACGCACTGTGGAAGTCCACAGAGATCAACAAGGCCATCAGGGAGGGGCGGGCGCCTACAGCTGGCCCTGTGTCCAAGCCAGACCCTCTGGGCGACTTCCCACCCGCAAGTAAGTTGAACTTGCTGGCCCTGCACAGAGGCCAGCTGGCCGTTTAGGCTTTTTGCTGATGGAGTTGCTGAATCACGTGGGGCAGCTGGCCCTGTGCAGACGCCAGACCCAGTGGTCGACTTCCCCACCTGCAACTGAGATCAATCTGCTAAGCCCTGCATTGAGGCCAGATGTGTTGCCTGGTCCCTCTGCCAGCCAGTGAGGCCATTACTGGGAACGGGAGGGACATGAACCGATCCCTGTAGTGTTTCAAATCCTCCGTCATGAGAACTGGCTGGCATACAAAGGTAGATGCGGGCGGCTGAGGGGCTGACTGCAGCTGGGTGTTGCAGCCAGCAGCTTGTCTGCCTACCTTCCCTAGGGCTAAGGTACTCACTCCCACAGCTGCTGCCCTGTGGGACTGCGCCGTCGCTGCTCCATCTGTCTGCAGCTCTGCACAAACACAGCTGCCGCTCTGCACATGCAGGTGACATCATACATGCAGCATGAGTCTGGAGTCTCAGCTGCTCCCATCGATAAGGTCCTTGAGAGGATTGGTTGTACCAGACATTGACCCACCTGCCGCTCTGCGCTTGCAGGTGACGTCTCTGCAGCACTCAGTGGACCAGAAGCCAGCATCCCCCCACTGCCGCCCACAGGGTTTGACCAGCCCCCCACGCGCGGCCTTGACCGCGAGAAGTCGTTCTCCTTTGGCAAGTGAGGCAACAACATCCTGCCTTTGATGCCATTTTGATCCTCCTTGATGAGCAACCCTGCCCTGCAGCTTCTGGGCTGGGCTCGTCAGGCCTGTCACAGCATAGTAGCCTGCCCTATGTAGCACCTCTGATTCATTTGATGCTGCATGGCCATCTGGCTGCTTGGCAGAAACACTTGCACCCTGACAGGCTCTCAACACACAAGCCACAACTCTCAGCAGCTCTTGGCCACTTGCTGATATATCTGGAGAGGCTCTTCAGCCACCATTGCCACAATATGGGCTGGGCCCAACCCTGCAGCTGACATCAAGGCCTGCTGCATGCCTTGTTCTACTGCAGTCAGAGTTGCGAGCTGTGCGTGAGCAGTCACGCTCTGGCAAACATGCTTGTTCATCTGCTTTGTAAAAGTGTGGCTGGTGCCTACTTTGTTATGACGCCACCACAGCCAGCCCTGTCATGCTACCCTGTAGCTTGAGCCGCATGCACTTCTGTGCATGTCTAAATCGTAAGCGCCAAACCCTGGCATCCAGCCAGCTGCCTGCAGGTTTGAGGGTTTGCAGCTGTCGCCACCCCGCCGACTGGTTGGCCCCTACTGTGCCATCGACACCACTGCCGCCAGCCCAGTGGAGCTGCCCTATCGCCTGGCCTGCCCGGTGTCTTTTGCATGCAGTGCACATCTTGACAGCAGCAATCAACCCTAAAATCTGGCATGCCGCTGACTGCCAACAGGTCTGGGGAGCAGCCGCCACCGCCCCCACCGCTGGCTGGCCCCTACTCTCCAGTGGTCACTGATGCGGGGCAGGCAAGGTATCCCCCGGGGCAGAAGGTGTACCACTTCAAGAAGGGCAGCAGCGCGACGCCGCGGCGGGGCACAGTCGCCAAGGTCAAGCAGAGCGGTGAGCCCCTGCTGCTGGCTGCATGGTGATGCATCAGCTGGCTGTGGCCAAGCTTGCCAGGGCTGTTGCCTGAGGGGGCGCAGCAGCTTGTGGCTCAGCATGTTCTGGGACCACTGTTACATGGCCATGCCACAATGGGCAATCCTGTGTGCGAATGCTGCAGTTGCGGACAGGCAGTTGGCTCGGGCTAGTAGGCACTCCCAGCAGGACTGACCCATTTTGCATAAAGGGAGGGACCTCTTCTTGCTGGGTGATATTCCCAGCTAACTTCTTCAGCTCTGCAGGCTCTGGCTGGTCACACTGTGTGCTTTGGTCTTGGCACTGCCTGAAAGCTCAATCAGCTGCCTGCTCAGCAGGTGCTGACTGCACATACACTGTGGTGTGGGGTGACGGTGTTACACAGCTTGCCCTGCTTCCGAGGCTCCCATGAGCTGACAGCAAGGCTCCAGTATGCTGCAACGGCTTCACGTCCCACGCGGCTGTAAATGACCGCTCTGAAGCGTTGGCTGGACATGGACTGAGGCGCTGAGTGACTGCACTGGACACCCTGCCCTGCTGCTGAGGGTCCCAAGGACTCTGGTGCCAGGGCTCCCACGAGCTGCTGCCAAGGCTCCCATGAGCTGCTGCCAAGGCTCCCCGACTGTTGCAGCAAGGCCCCAATGTGCTGCAGTAGCTGCATGTGCGCTGCTCTGCAGTGCAGGCTGGATGTATGCCCACGCAGCTGAGCATTGACAAAACACCAACACTGTCTTGCTACCATGGCCAGTCGAAGTTACTACTGACCATGCTTGCTCTGCAGGCACTGGCTGGACGTACACAGTGGCGCTGAGTGACTGCATTGTGGACGCTGGAGAGGAGACTCTGGCGCCAGACTTCAACCCAGGGGATGCAGTGCTGTACACCAAGGCTGAGGGCGGCCAGGTGGAGGCCTGCATCAGTGGGATGGATCTTAGCTGCTGGTGAGCAGCCAGTACAGCGGGTCATGCAGTGAGTCCGCAGCAGTATGTGGCTGGCTGCGCCAATGGCCATCTGATGAAGAGCTGCAACTGCGAGATGGACGCCAGTCAGACAAGAGCTTGACCACTTGGCTTGCGCTGCAGGGTTGTGCAGTGCATCTTCTACTGGGGTCAGTTCGTCAGCTGTCTGATCCAAGCTGAGGCTGCGATGTGCATACAATTGAGTTGCAGCGATGCCCAGCATCCCTTTCTGTGTCAGAGTCCTCAGGGGCTGGACTTGATGACGTGAAGGCATAGCTTTGCTTGGCTTGCACAAGCCTGATGCCTCCCATGGATTTCACCAAATAGACTGGCACTGCGGCCTTGCTCCAAGCCAGGCTCTGCTCCCTGATAATGTGCTGTGCTGCATTGCAAAGGCAGACACGGCTGCTGCCTGAGTGCCCATCGTACTCTCTACTGTGCAGTGTTGGATCGCAGCCTGTCCGGACCGGCCTAGATCCTCATCCCACGCACGACTTCTGCCAGCAGGCACCTGTCCTGTCATGGCAGTGATGGCTGGGTGCCTGCAGGCGCCCCATTTTCGCTGCGCCGCAGGCTCACAGCCAGTCCGTTGCATTGCCTGCACGCTGCCATGCACTCTTATGGGTTTCATGTTTTCGGACACTTCTCAACTGGACCACCGCTGCCGCCTGCAGGCGGCCCTCCTACTCTCTGGTGTACGGCGACAGCGAGATCGACACCACAGACGACAGGCTGACCCGGATGGTGGAGGAGACCGCCCAGATGCCCAGCTCAGAGGCAGCCGGCGCTCAACAGGGTAATCCTGACGGCCCAGAATTTCAGCCCCCTGCCGCTGACCCATCCAGCCTGCCCGACATGGCTTCCCAGAACCCTCATGTTGCCAGACAGGGCCCAGAACATGATAGTTCTGGAGTTGATGATGCGGGAGGGGGCCAACCCTTTCAGGGGTTTGAGCATCATGCCCATCCTGGGAGCATAGGTCCCGCCAGCTGCGACTCTGGAGCAACCCAGTCGCCCCCTGGGCCTGCAGGTGAGGGTCTACCTGGGTCTGAGGGGTATGTCGCGCGCTCTGAGCTGGGACGCGAGCTGCAGCGCGCCAGCAACTCCATCAACAAGACTGCACGGGAGGCAGAGCAGCGCACGCAGCAGCAGCCCTCCGCCCCGCAGCAGCGGTCTGGGCCCGACGCTGACCAGGCTGAGCTGGATGCAATGGCAGCAGAGGCTGAGGCATGGGGCCACAGTGCACCACCTGGGGCAGAGGCAGGGGCTAGCGGTGTGGGTGCACGCAGGCAGCGGCTGAACTTTGTGGGGGGCCCAGGGGCGCAGGCTCCAGCTGATGCACCCACAGGTCAGCCCCCGCAGCAGGCCTCTGGTGCTGCGGCCTCAGCTGAGACAGCAGGGCAGCCTCAGTCTCTGCCTCAGGCGCCTAAGCCGCGCCTGTCATTAGGGAACATGCAGCCTCAGCCAACAAGGGATGCCCTGCCTGGGCAGCCGCCCAAGCCTCGCCTCTCCTTCAGGCGGGACCCCTCTGCTGCATCAGCAGGTGGTGCTCATAGAAGCCAGTCTTGCTGAGCCTCTCGTGCTCGTGAAACGAGGCTTTTGCCATGCCCTCTGCTGGTGCCCTGTGCTGCATCAGAAGGTGGTGCTCAGCTCAGGATACTGCACACTGTGCGTCTGCGGCGCTCTGTCTTGGTTTGTGTCAATTAGAGGGGTTCTTGGCAGTTGCATGTGCGCACCAGATGCTTGTGTGTGCAGCTGCATCTGGGGAAGGGAGGGAAGGGGGGGGTCCTGACTGGTCCCTAGTGCAAGGCCAGCATGCAGGGGAGGCTGTCTGCCAGCCCTCAGTGCTGTTCTTGGCTGCTGCAGCGCCTGGCGCCTACCCCCAGCAGCCGGCCTGGTCAGATGCAGGGAGAAATGGCAACAGTGAGCCAGCACCGCCCCCAGCACCGCCAGCATCCTCTGGTCAATGGACCAGCTACCCACCACCTGATGCCTCCAGATCTGGTGCCCCTCAACATGGTACTGGCCTGCCCTCAGGAGCCTATCAGGGAGGCCCCTCACCGGTGCAGTATGGGAGCAGCTCAGGTGCAGTGCTCTCAGCTACGAGTTTCTACATGCTTGTATTGGGTGGAAGCCATGCTGCTGAGCCTCATGTGATGACCTACTGGATAAAGTGCAGTGCCGCTGAGCCTGTTTGAGACCATGCTAGTGTTTGGAGACGTGCAGCTCAGTCAAGTTCTTCACAGGACATGCAGGTGGACCTCCTGCAGCTCCTCACACAGCGCCGCCTGGGTTCCAGCCGTCCACTCTGGCGCAGACAGAGGCCCAGAAATTCGCAAAATATGCAGTCAGCTCTCTTAGCTTTGATGATGTCGGTTCAGCAGTCAAGTACCTCAATGATGCTCTGAAGTTGCTCACAGATCCCAGTGCTCAGCCTAAAGGCAAATAGTCCACAGACCACACTGAGTCAGGCAGTTCTGTGGCTTGCCTGCTGGCCTACCGCCAATTCCAGAAACGGTGCTCTGACAATACAGGAGGCGTTGTGGTCATTGCTTGTCACTGCGTCAATCCTCTATATGTCAGCTTTCAATATGTCTGCACCATCAAGGGGGTTGCCCTGGGTGTTGCAGCTGCCAGTCAGCCAGGGTCCCAAAAGCCTGCTGCACCTGCACAGCAGCAGTGGACACTTGTCGATGCTGGCACCCGCTGGACAAACACACCAGGCAAGTGAAATGTTGAATGTCACCTCTGCCAGCTTGTCCTCCAGCCGCAGCCTTGCTGCTCGATATGCAGCTTTGGCCTGCTCCTGCTCCACTTGCAGCTGGGCAATGCCCTGCAGCTGCTCCTCTTCTGACTGTGTCACATCAGGCAGCTGCTGTACCAGCCCTGAGATGGACTTTGATGTGGTGGAGATCTGCTGTGCGAACTCAGCAATTTGCTGAGAGCCTGGGGCTTCTCGCTGTGGGGCCTGCTGTTCCGCACTGGGCATGACCTGCTCCCCTCTGAGACTGACTGGTTCAGCATCTCGCTGCAATGTACCTACAGCACTGATAAACTGCGAGAGAAGGCTGTTGAGGGTCTCCTGCACCTGAGAGATAAGATCAGCTGCCATGGCGTGAAGCTATTGCCGGGGGAAAGCAGGAAACCATCCAGGCAGTTTGCACCGCAGCGTTGCTGTCTGATGGACCAATTCAGGCTCGTTCATGCACAAAGGTGTTGGCAGGAGGCAGATGGTGCAGAGCAGCTGCACCTTGAACAGTCAGAGTCATGCTGCTGGTGAGCTTGGGCTCTTGCCTGATCGTGGCAAAGGAGCCAAGCAGAAGGATCAACAGCTTTGCAGCCCCAATCACGATGGCAGTCAAGCAGGCAGTGCTCAACTGCTGCATGGTGAGTGCCTGACGAGCTTCCAGTCAAAGCTGCACAGCTACAGTGGTGAGGCTCGCAGACTCTCTGGTGTCGCAAGGGTCCCACTGTAGATAGCCCAGGCAGCAGCTTGGCAGCTGCAAGAACCAGCCAGCCAGTGTGTGCACAGTGATCTGCCTGACTGTTTGAGACAGAAGGGGATCCATGGCAAGACTGTGGGCGCGATGCTGCAGAGCAGAGGGACAGAGCACGCCTTTAGGCTGCTTCATCCTGCAGGCTTGCCTTACATGGCAACATCCCTATATGCAAGGACCACTAGCTCCACTTGCACAAACCTGTCAGGCTGTGCCGATGGAGTACTGGCCAATGCTGGAAGTTGCTCTGGCTATGTCACATGCTTTTGAGTACTGGGGAAGCTGGCCTGGCTTGTGCACCACATCAAGCAGGAGGGCACATTGCCATTGTGATGCTGCACAATAAGGTGTGGACATGAGGGCAGATCTGATGATGCATGCCTGTCGCTCCCTCACAGTGGATGATGAAGCAGGAATGTATGTTGGTCTTGCAGTTCAAATGCGTTGTACTCTTGGCAACACTCACTCAGTTCACTATGTTTGATTGACCAGCCAGCTTCACATGCTTCGCTCCGAAAGGGGGTTGGTTGTCACAAGTCCATCCATGCAGGGCGGCTAGGGTCCCTTGGAGGTGCAGCTTTCTTCTTGAAGCACTCATTCAAGCTCTGCCCCTCAGGCTGCGTCTGGAACTCCCCAACCAACTCATAGCTCTCCTCCTTTTTGCGAGGAGCCTCCCGCCTGTACACCCTCCATATCCTGTCCTCAATGGAGTACCGCATGGCTCCCATGATTGGGTACATGAGGGCACTGCTCTGATACAGGAGGCGGAAGTGGTATGCATAGTTGAAGCTGGATGCAAATGCCATCCTTTCAGCCCTTCCCCTGCAGCATTCAATGCCGCAAGTCAAATGTTCTGCGGGGTGTTGCAGGCCTTGAAAGTGCAGGTACATCACGCTTCAAAATGTCGTGCATCGATGCAGTGCAGGTCCGCAGGACTCCAGGACACAGGTACCCAGCACTTCACAGATGCTTGGCATTTTCTGCTCTGCTTGGTCAGCAGCGTGAGGCTCAGCATGTCTCGACACCCCAAATCCATAGCTCCGTGTGCTTGCTGCGGTACAGTCTACTCACCGGACCCCCATTATGCCTGAAGAGCTGGGGATGTCCTTCAGCACAGGGTTGAGGAGGATCATCACCTTCCCCTGGCGCTCAACTTCCTCCAGCTGCACATCAGCAGTGCACAGCCAAGTTTGCTTGAGTAGCAGAGCGTATCAATGAGCATACTCTTACGCCAGCGCACAGCATCCAACGGGGATCTGTCAAGTAGGGGCAAGGCGGCCCAGACAGCAGGCACACCACTGGTCTTGGCGAGAAATGCGCAAGCCCTGCAGGTCGAGCTGCAAACAGCCCCAACCTGGCTTGCCGGCTTTGAAATGGCTGCAAAGTTGCAGATGAGATAGGCTGCTGCCAGCCCCTCTGGGCAGATTGGTTGCCTGGCAGGGGGGCATGCTTCGCAACAAGGCAGCCTGTGTTGCATGTGGAGGTGCTGTGAGTGAAGCAGCTCACCATCTCGCCCATGCCAGTAAGGATGGTGTTGCCCACAATGTTCTGCGGAGCCACCAGGAGGTAGTAACTAGCGGCATCAACCTGCAGGCAGGTGGCATTCCCACAGCCACCAGCAGCAATGCAGAAAGGGGTCAGCAGGAGCAAAAGCACAAAGGTTATGAGAGGCACCTGGTCTGCCCCAACCTCCCCAAAACTGACAAATTCTGCGATGTCTGCAGCGCAGTAGTTCCTGTGCGTGAAGGACGGTAATGCAGAGGCTGGCTGATGCTCGCCAGGGACAGTGCAAGGGCCGAGACTGGTCAGGCAGCATTCCTGAAGGCTGGCATTGCAACGGCAGATGCACAGCCCAGGTGCAGCTGCCTAGCAGGTTGTGCAGCGGTCTTGATGTCAGCGTTTTGATGAGCAGTGGGGACAACATGTCAACATAGATATGTATCTCGCCAGATACAATCATGTTTGTGTACAAGACACTTCACTTACCGCCCCAGTCCATCATAGTCATTATCTTCCTCACGCCAGACAGAGAGAGGGGCAGCCCCTGCAGTCACAGGCTTGCAGCATACAGTGGGCCGTGCAGGGCCAGGCAAGACATTGGCAGAGTCTGCCCAGGATGCCAAAGCTCAACGGCCATAATCAGCTGCGGGCGGCCAGCAACTGCAATCAGCCATCATTTGCCGGAGCAGAGATGGCCTTTATCTTCAGAAACCAAAGTAACAAACAGTCGCTGCTGTTGTGTGCTGCCGACAGCAGTGCAATGACCTCAGCTGTCTGCCCCTCACCTGGAAGACGCCCTGCCCCATAGACTGCTGCACGCAGACCTTGACAGACCTGCCATCCTGTGCCAGCTGCCATGCAATCTCACGAGCCATCTCGAGCATGGTTCCTATGCGGTAGACGTCCATTTCAGGGTTAAGCTCTGGGATGGTGCACCTGCAGATGAGGTGGCATGCCAGGTTGGTGCAGGTGGGCTGCAGATACTGGGGTGCAGCAGCGGCCAGCTTTGCTGCTGACTTGACTCTGAGCCTGGTCTCCCCAGCTTTCAAGCCGGCCAGGATGGATCTGGCAGCGTCATCATAGAAGAACTGTCTCGTCTCCCTTGCATGGGGAACATTCTGCAAACAGGCGGTCACTGCTGAGCACCATGCAAGCGCATGCAGATATCGAAAAGGATGTTCACATTCAGCCATACTGGGATCTCAGGGGCCTCTGATGTCTGCAGGGCAGTCTCAGCTGCAGCCTGCACTCGACATCTCTTTCTTGACCTCTTGCAGTGTCGTTGCCTGTGAACAGACGGTGGGGAGCAACCTGATCCAGGTGCGCATGATGCCTGAAGCACAGAGGCGGACATGGACTTTGGTTGAGATCTTCAGCTTCCACTTCTTTTTTTCAGGCTTGACTGTCAATCAACTTGGTTGATGTGGGAAATTTCAGCAGCAGGCTGCCTGCACAAGCCGTCTTGGCCAAGCACATGGTATTGCACTGCAGGAGTCCTGTAGGTGCCCGCAAAGCCCATGAGCAGTGCGTCACTTGTGTACAAGGGCTGCTGTGGCCCAGCCACACTGCACCTAGCCTGCATGATCATCTGCTTGAACTGGAGATCACCAGCATGCACTGTCATCTGCAGCACTGAGGCGCTTTTGTACGTACGCAGCTGCTGGTGGATTGCCTGGGCACTCTGCCTGAGTGTCCATGCCATGCCAGAGGACTCTATGGTGACACACCAGCCAGCTCTGACTACCAGACCCACACAGGCCCCGCACACAGGGCATCTGGAAACGAGGCCATGGTGAAATCCTGTTGGGAGGTGGACTGACCCGATCAGATCTGTCCAGGATCGCTGTTCCACGAGGCTTCGGTTGGCCTCGAGGCTTCGTTTTCGATATACCTGTTCTTAGTTAGGTCGGTGCGTTGATGCAGTAGCGAAAAGGTCACTTTTTCAGAGATGGCTTCCCCCGTGACTCCCCAAGCGCACGGCACCCTGTCAGAAGCTGCCATGAACGAGTTCAAGCAGCTCGTGACCGACCACCCAGGAGCTGTTGCGCTCGAGCTGAGTTATCACGGCAACCCCTTTCTCGTTGTCAGTGTCCCACATATCGTGGCAGCCATCGCTCGAACAACGAGCAGGCCATACACAGAGGTGGCTTGTCGACAAGAGCATAAGGGACTCTTCTCGTTCATCAGCACTACCATGCCACTGATGCTTGCTGACGGACCGGAGAAGCCATTCTGGCCTCAAGGGGTCCCAGTTGTCGACACTCAGGGCGAAGCAGTCACCCTCCCATCCCCACCCGCAGTGGTGAAGCTGGGCCGCTACCAGACACACGAGAGGGCTGCCGTGAACTGGAGGCAAGAGGCCACATTTGAGGTGTGGTACTCTTGCGGCTTCACCTTGCAGCTTCAGCTGATCATGCTGATGGACAAAGTCTCGACTGCAGTTTTGGGCTAATGGAAAGGTCGCCAACATGGAGGGGATCAAGGCGAGCATTGCAGACAAGGGCAAGGCGCCAGCGGAGAGTCACAAGAAGCGCAAGGTGCATCCATCGCAGTCTCAGGAGGCGAGCTTGCTCACTGTTGCAAGGCTTGCCTCATCAAGCTTGTCTGGTATGCAAGTTGCCGACTTGTGTCAGAAACGTCTCTGTCGCAGGAGAGGCCAGTGCTGCCCCAAGACATGACAAACACGAGCTTCCCCCTTGCTGATGACGACATTGATGTGGCCATGGCCAAATACTTCCTCTGCCGCGCTGACATCTGCAAGCAGAAGGCTGTGCTTGCCGGTCAAGAGGTCCGCCTCGCCGAGCACATGGCTGGGTGGTTCACCCAATGAGAGTGACATAGAAGCAACTGTACCCTTCCCACGTAACACACCTGACCCTTGTTGCCACTGCGTTTATCCACTTCAAGCATAGGGCCCCATCCAACTTTCAAAGCCTCCATGTGAACCTGCCTTGCACATAACCATCATTGTAACTGATTGTCTCAGCAGCTGTTGCCCACGCAATGTGCTTCTCTTGGTGGCTCCCACTGTGGCTGAGGCAGCAGTCATATCTCCTTCTGGTCGGGGCTGTAAGGCCTTCACGTGGGTGTCCGTGCCCACTCAATGATGCAGAGGAAGGCCCAACTCATGATGGAGGACTGTTTCTGGCGCCAACAGGCGGCAGCTTCAGATAGCACATGGCCAATCTGAAGCCAGCCAGACACTGCCATGCACGCATTGCGGCAACCTGCCACCAAGCACTGAGACGCCGTCAAAGTCATGCTGAAGTACCACAACAACTTCGTCGTTATGAGCGTCCCTCACTGAATGACAGCCATGGCTGGCATGGCGAGCAAGGCGTATCACTGGGTGGCATGTGCAGCCAAGGAGGAGCAGCCCTGGGCCTGTATCACTGTCAACACAAAGTTGCAGTAATGAGGGGTCGCCATACAGGGGGCTGCCTTTGGGCCTGATGAGTGCTAGCTTCCAGCAGATTTGGCACTGACACCGGGCTCCCATCGCCAGCTGCAGTGCTGGAGCTTGCCTGCGCTCAGCTGAGGTTGGGCCCGACGTGCACTGGTAAGGTGATGCACTAGTTGAGAGTCCTGTAGCTTTACCTTGTAGCTTTGCTGATGCCCATGGCCTCCTTGCAGGCCTGAGTGCTTGAGGAGGCATGTTGACATGGTCTGCAACTTTGCAGAGGTGTGATCAGGTCTCTCCCTGTGCAAAGAGAGGCCAGTGCTGCCGCATGACAAGCTTGAAACTTTCCACTGCCTGACGAGGGATGCCTTGGCCAGGTACTTCACCTGCAACGTCGACCTCTGCGACCAGAAGCTCTGCCATGCCGAGCTGGAGCTCTGGCACGCCAAGCAAATGGCTGGGTGCTCGAGCAATATGAGCCCGTATCCCTTGTTAGACATTCGCAGGATGTGAACCCGCGCATGCAACACATTTGACCCTCATGCGCTGCTGCCAGAGTCTACTCTAAGCTAGGGCTCTGCACACCTTACAGCCTGCTCTGGCAATTCATGACCATTTCCACAGGATCCGAAAGGCCGTCACTGCCTAAGCTCAGGCACTGCCGCAGCAGCTCAAGTCATCACACAAGTCAAACTTGCTGTTGCAGTGTTATCATGTGCTGCAGTGGCCCATGGAGGGATCTGGAGGTTGGGGCCATGATGCACATCGAGTGTCCTCTTTAGGTTGTGGGAGGGTGGACTGACAGTTTGTGGAAGCTTTACTTGCTCTCCTTTTTCTGGCTCCGGTCCCCTTGCTACCTTGCTGCCACCTGCTGCTTGAGGCTCGCTGCCTTCACTTCTTAGCGATGGCTTCTCCCCAGCCTCCCTCTGCGGACAACATCCTGTCAGACGCTGCCATGAACGAGTTCAAGCAGCTCGTGACCGACCACCCAGAAGCTGTGACGCTCAAGCTGAATTACAACGGCAACGGCTCCATCGTTGTCAGTGTCCCTCACATCGTGGCAGCCATCGCTCGCACAACGAGCAGGCCATACACAGAGGTGGCATGTCGACGAGAGAGCAAGCAGCTCTGGTCGTTCATCAGCTCCACCATGAAGCTGCAGCATCCCAAGGAGAACAAGGGGCCATTCTGGCCTGAAGGGGTGCCAGTCTTCGACAAAGACGGCGAAGAAATCAGGCTCCCATCGCCAGATGCAGTGGTGAAGCTGGGTCCCACTCAGCCGAGGTACAGCCACACCGTGAATCTCAAGGTGGAGGCCACACTTCAGGTGTGATACAACAGACTGGGCCTAACCGCTCTACCTCGTAGCCTTGCTGAGTCGCAAAGTCCGCTCTGCAGGCCTGGGCGAATGGAGAGGCCGCCAACATGGACAACATCGAAAGGAGCATCACAGACAAGGGCAAGTTAGCAGCAAACAGTCACAAGAAGCGCAGGGTGGATCCACTGCAGGAGGTGGGGCTTGAGCACGAACAGCAAGGGTGACATGCTCATCTGGTGTCACCAAGCTTGCCCGCTGTGTCACTTGCAGAAATCATTCTGATGACCAGAGATCTCTGATGCAGGAGAGGCCAGTGCTGACCCGGGACACAACAGACATGAGCTTCCCTCTCGTTGGTGACGACATTGACGTGGCAATGGCCAAGTACTTTGCTTGCAACGTTGACATCTTCAACCAGAAGCTATGGCTTGCCCAGCAAGAGCTCCGCCTTGCCAGGCACATGGCTGAATGGTCCAGCAACTTGAACCCCTCACATCCCCCTGAGAGTGACATCCAATCAAGTTGAACCTGTCCAGGTACACCTGACCCTCTTGCATCACCGCCGGCGTCTGCTCCATACCTATGGCCCTGCACACCTCTCAGGACCTGCACATGCACTTCACCTCACCCCCGCAGAATCTGGAGTGCCGCTACTGCCAGGCTTGGCACCGCCGAGGCCGCTGAAGTCATCACACATGTCTGCGTGCTGCTGCAATGAATACTGTGCTTGACTGGGGGCTTATGCAGCAATTGTTGCTTGTGGTAGGAGAACAGACACCATCATATCCACCTTGAAAACCATGATGCACTGGCAGTCAGTCAAAGGCAGTCGGGCACCACGAGTCTTTGCTTTGTGCTTCTCCCTCACCCACCCCCGTCATTGTTCTCAAATTGCCCTCAGCACCTAATGCCAGTGCTTTGTGCTTCTCTCGATGGCTCTTGCAATTCTTGTGTGACTCTGGGTTTGCAGTCACACGACTTGCTGGTCTGGGCCAAAGACCTCCATAGGGAACTTCTGGGAAGTCCCCCGCCCATGCTGCAAGGAAGGTCCAACTTTGGTGGAGGGTTATGTCTGTGCGCTAACAGGCAGCAGCATCAGGTTGCTTGCACATTGCCTACTTGAGCCTGCATAGGCCATCAGGCTGGCCTTGACTATGCTTGGCACAGCCTTCATGCTGCCAGCATTGAGTTCCTTGAGGCACCCTTGTCTGTTACAGTGCCATGGTGAGCCTTCACCGCAGCTGCCAGGTTGTGTAGCATGCTCCGTTGCTTTGTGGGAAGCCTCCTGTGCACTCACGTGAGGCCAGAGTCCACACCACAGGCGCAGCCAAAGCTTTGCACAAGGCTGCAACATGACAGGGCACAGATCACCCAGAGCAATCTTCGTGGGTTGAGAGGTGCAGTGTGAGAAGCACCGCTCGGCTGCCCATGCAGGTTTCATCAAGTTCTTTGCCAGCCCAAAAGCCTGCTCTATGGCAGTGCACAGCAAGCAGGTGTCTTTCCTATGCAGTCAGGACATTTCAGTGGTGTGGGGGGCATTGCCCAGCAGGCCCCACTTGTGGGCACAGAACCTGGTGGTGCACAACCTCCAATGAGGAGACCACACTGCAGGCCTTGTGATGCCACACCACACCTTACAGCCATTGCTCAACATGGGCAACAATGCATTGCACAAACATGGCTTGCGTGCAGGTAGAACATTGGGATTGCCCCTCACAAGCTCATTGCTGCCCTTTGCAAAAGCAGTTGTACTACCAGTATTGTTGACCACGACTCTGGCTGTGTCTATTGAAGGGCTTCAGCCATATGGCACTGCCCGCCGCCAGGACCTGGCACGGCATTAATACCAGGGTGGCAGACCATGGTGACAAACAGGGTGCTAATGTTGTAGCAGATGAGACTTGGGGCTAGTCAGGGCTTGCTGGATGGCCATTGCTTTGTTACAAAGGAACCAGGACACTAACAAATCCAATTGGCACATGTCAAATCAGTGCTGACGTCACAGTTCATAACACGCTGCAAAAAAGAGCTGAGGGAGCGCCGTCGGGTGCCCAACAATTGAATGTATATGAGCTAGTTTGTATGTGGGAGCACAACTAATGTCAGCCTGATAAAGTCTACAGAGCACCAGCAGCAGCAGTTCAGAGCACAGAGTACAAAGGGCCGTGTGTGACAGGGACCCTAGATGTGGTTTTTACTTCAGTGTGCAAGTAATCCAACGTGACTGGGGCTTGGCAGTAAGGGAAGGGTGTGAGAGGAGGCACTGTAAGGCGACGTGGTATCTTATCCTGGCAAAGAATTTGCATCAGAGCAGCCTGGTACTGACTCAATTGCACTGACTCGCATACTTAGAAGAGCCCAGGCTGCTCTGGGCAGACCTAGGGCCTGCTCAAACTCGGAAGGCGCTGGCCGAGGAGTCATTGGCGGCTGGGGTACCCATCTGCACATCCCCGGCAGCGGGCTTGAGATCCACTGGCTTGAGGTCGTCCACAGGTGGGGGAGGGGTGCTTGGCGTCTTGCTACCCTTGCCCATGAAGTGGCGGAACATGTTGATCAGTGCTTCGCGAGACTCCCAGATGGGCAGCAGGGTGGCGACCACGGTGGCACACAGGCCCCACACCAGGGACAGGATGACCCAGAAGGTGAAGTAGCCTGCATGCACAGGAAGCCAGGTATGATCGAGTGCTGGCCAGTGCCACGACAGACACTTGGCATATGTGGCTACAGGGAAAACCTCTCAAGGGGCCGACGGCCCATCAGGGAGGCAGCCAGTGAGGTTGCCTTCAGCATGCCGCAATCGACAGCAATTGACAGAAGATGATTGTCTGCATGATGAACAAGTGGCTGGTTGCAGCAGGTGGCTGGCAGACATCTTCCTTCAAGTGTGCTGAGCCTTAAGAAGCCTCAACAGCCTCACGCAATGCATGTGCATGTAGGGCACAGTGCTTCACAGGTATCTGTTTCCCTCAGCACTCATGCTCATGAAGACTGGCAAGGCAGGGGCTGGCATATCAAGACAGGCAATGTCCTTTGATGTTAAGCAGGCCAGACCCAGTTGGGCAGACAGCCACAGGACTTCACGCAGTGCTCACCCTCATCGAAGACGGTGGCCGGTAGCGCGAGCAGAGGCCAGATGGGGATGAGGGTGAAGGCCAGCAGGGAGCCCCACTTGAGCACAAAGGTGAGGGCGGCCTTCATGGCCTCCATGCTGTCCTGGCCCTCCTGAAGCACAGGGCAGGCAGCGCTTGTGTAAGGAGGGTGCACAGGGCTTTACTGAAGCAGCAGTGTCAGAGCTGCAAGCATGCAGCTTGGGCAACTTTGTGTCAAGGGGTGCACATGAGCTTGCACAGGATATGGTGCACATGAGCTTGCACAGGATACATAGACTGTCACGGCCCGGTCCTGCTGCAGCCCATGGCAGGCAGAGCTGCATGGAATTGTTCAGGGAGTCGCGCTGGAGCACGAGTGTGAGCTGCCGGCATTCTGTCTAGGCAGCGGTTGTTTGGAGGGTGCATCTGAAGTCATAATGACATACCAAGCCTGTCGAAAGCCTGGTTCTGATGCAGCACAGCGCAGGCAAGGTTTGTCTGGGCTGCACACATTCAGCAAAGAGACTTGGCTGGCAGGCTGCACAACATGCCAGTTGACCTGCTGGCAAAGAGTGCCACTCAAGCAGGCTTGTCGTTGCCTCAGACATACCGAGCTGTCAAAACTTGAAAGGCCCTCTGCATTGCCCTTTCACCTGAGGCACCAGACCTGAAGCTGAGAACCACACACCACTGCAGGCACAGGCACAACCAGCCCTGGGGACTCCACGGACAAGCCACACAGCCACCATCGTATGCCAGCACTGAGACCCTCACCTTCTCAAAGCCCATGTCACCATCCTCGTCCATGTCGACCATCTTGATCTGCTTCATTGAGACAAAGTCGTAGTCCTCGGGGGAGATCAAGGACCACACGTAGCAGATGATGCCACCCATCATCAGGGACACAACGTTGCCAGTGAGCATGGTGTAGTCCTCAAAGGTGGTGTCGTACGTGATCTCACCATACTTGGCCTGCAGAGGGCAAGAACAGTGGTCACCCCCTGCTGCTCCAGTGCCGGTCAACTGTTGCTGAGATCAGGTCTTGCCGGAAAAGATTTGGAAATTATTACCACAGAGAGACATGAGTTGGTGTGGTGCCATGCTGCAGGATAAATCTACCATGCCACCCTGCCCTGCAGGCATCGTATGGTAAGCTGGAGGAAAGGCAAACCCAAATGCAGTGCTCTCAACTCACTATGTCTGGCCGCACTGGCACGGCACACATCAGGTAAGCAGGTGACAGAGGACGTGGTGCTACAGAACCGACAGAATGCCCTGCCAGCCACCTGGGCAAGGACATTGCACAACGTACAAGCGGCCCAACCAATCCTCCAGGTGGGCAGGCAGCCAAGGAAGCCACTCAAATTGCCGTCCAGCTGCGCATGATCCCACTGGGCCTCAGCACCAAGGGCTTGATGGTAGCGCACCTTAGCAAAGACGAGCCATGACATGAGCCCCAGCCACTGGCCAAAAACGGCGCCGCACATGGCTCCCCACTTGTTTGTTCTCCTCCAGGCCAGACAAAGGGCGATGGGAGCCACAGCGGAGCCAATCAGGACGCCCATGATCTCCTGCAGGTCCGCGTAGATGGTCAGCTTTCAAAAGCCACCAGCTGCGAGGAAGGACCCATGAGCAGAAACCCTCAAGGGCACTAAAGTAACCAGCAAAGCACTGCAAGCTCACAGCAGGCACCGCCTGCAACGTCAAGCACAGCAGACATCGACAGCAGAGCAGTGCAGGCTCCAGCAAATAGTTCCCCAGCACGAGAGAGCACTCTCAAGAGAGCAAGATAGCATCTTGGCCCCTCAACATGATGCGGCTGGCGTGACTCACATAGACGTAACCGAGGGAGCAATTCAGCTGCTGGAGAATGACGGCAAAGACTCCCATCTGCAGCAGAGGAAGTGGCTTGAGACCATGTGAAGAAGCTTTGGTGCTGCCTGTGGCAGTGCCAGCATGCTGCTGCATGCTGCAAGCTGCAGGTGTTCTCAGGTGACTCATGACAGTGCAGGCAGGACAAAGCATCACAGCAAGCCACATGAGAGGCGTGCTGCTGGAGCTGCCGGGCCATCTGCCTCTGGTGAAGCGCATTGCAAAGCAAGACAGGCTGCCATTGTCCGACAATCTTCCATTCCTGTTGCTGGGTTCACAAGCAGCTTTGCAAGCAAACCAACTCACCAAGACAGTATACACCAACACCATGATCTTGGACACCACGAGCAGCTGCTTGCCCCCTGCCTTGGGGTTGATGTAGTGCCAGTAGCCATCATAGGTGAACAAGGAAGAGACTGCAATGAGCTCAGCTGAGCCAGCTGAGGTGACAGCCCTGAAACACATCACATGGAATGCGTCACACTCAGCGCTTGCACGCTGGGGTAGGGCAATGGCAGCTGGCCACTGAGCCACATCTGAGCAGGTGCACTTGGCCAGCAGGGACGAGACAGTTGCAGGGGACAGCAGAGCCAGATCTGCACAACAGCCAGCCTGACAAGCCAGCTGGAGTACTGGCAGAGCCAGCAGCTGACCAAACCGCCTCACATGAGGAGCATGACAGTCATGAGGATGCCCCCGCCCTTGCCGAGCAGGTAGAAAGCGGTGGCAGGGGGCACCAGACCCTCGTTGGCCTCCAGGACAGTGATGGGCAGGTCCAGTGCAAGGGCGGCCAGGCCCAGGCAGGTGGCCAGAGTGAAGGGGATGCAGAACCTGCACGCAGGCACATGCAGAGCTTGACTACCATCCAGGTCGCCGATGCGTGTGTGCATGGCAAGCTCCAAGGACCAGAACCTGCATGCTGGCACATGCAGCTCTGGACCACCATCCATATAGCCGATGCATGCGTGCATGGCAAGCCTCAAGCACAGGACGAGGAGGGATGCAAGATCAGCAGGGTGAGCAGCCACAGGAGAGTGGGCAATCTCGACTGGAGACTTTCAGATCTTTGCATGAACAACTCTGGCGCTGGCTGTGTGGCCACATGTGTGCAAATCTGGCAGGAGGTCTGCAACAATGCTGTAGCACAATGTGCTATTACCATGGGCAGCGCAGCTTGAATGCCTTGAGGGCTCAGACAGGCAAGATGCAGGCGGCCCTGACAACAAACCCTATAGGCCACCATGCTTACCACAAGACGCCACCCAGGACATAGCCACGGTTTGCAGCTGAGGGGCGGGCCGCAATGGCGGATTGCTGCAGTGCACAAGCCAACACGAGTCAGAAATCGCAAATGCTCAAGTCCATTGCCAACAAAGGGATGCTGCATTATGCTGGCAGACTTACCCAGTAGGCCTGGTCACAGAACACCGTGCCAAAGTTTCCTGCAGGGCAGCAGGGGCAAAGCTCAAGAGCGACCAGTGCATCAGGGAGCAGGCCAAGAGACACAGGCACTTGGACCAGGTCAAGCACTTGTCTGCTGCATGCTACCAGCAGGGGCTGGAAGCCCTTCTCCAAGCAGGTACTAAGATTAGCACGTTGCTGCTGCTGGCCGCCCTGCTTGCTTCCCAGGGCCCTCACCAATGATGTTGATGATGCCAAAGATGAAGCCGCCCTTGCTGAACATGGTCAGGTAGGATCCTCCCATGTTTTGAGCCACAGGGCTGGCTGCCGACTTGATGACCAGGTGCTCATACACCTGCAGCAGCCGGCAGAGCATTTCTTGGCTACCTGCAGCTGGGGGTTGACCTCTTCTGCTGGGCCAGTGACATGACAAGACATGTAGGATGTGCCCCTGGCATGTCACGACAGCTGACCAGATCTGCAGACTGCAAAGCAGGCACGTGCGGGTGCCTGCAGGACCACAGCGGCGTGGCTGAGGGAGACCCAGCTGCTTGGGGCAGTTGCTTGTAGGACATCCTGATGTGCACACCACAGCAACTCAGATCTGAACCACCCGCTAGGCAGTGAGTATACATGCCACTCTTTGCCAAAACAGTCTGCGACGCTGCACACTGCCCAGCTCCTGAGCCAGCAGTCTGACCTGGCAAGTTGAGCAGCTGCAGAGCCAGCTGTGGAGGCTGCTTTGAGACGGTGGTGCACCCTCACCTTTTTGGGGCTGCCCAGGTCGGGGCCGGTGGCGTACGTCGTGAATGCAAAGATGCACAGGGCGACATAGATGATGACTGTGTGGATGTAGGAGGACAGGAAGGTGGCTTTGAGGCCTCCTGTGGCAGTGTAGATGCACACAGAGACGGGGATCAGGAAGGCGGCCTGCAGGCAGGCAGAGAGGGACACTGGAGCGCAACCAGAGGTGGAGCAATTGCTACGCCCCACTTCAGTCCGGAAGCCACCGCCAGGCTGGCAGTGTTGAGTGCAGTGCAGGGACCCCCAGGGGCTGTCTTTGCATGTGGTGAGCAAGCACAGCATTGCTAGGTACACTGGCGCTGCAGCAGCTGGCTAAGAGAAGCAATGCCCACACTGCACTCAGCAGCCCTTCAAGACAGCTGTACATGTCTGTGTGCGGGAGCAGTCACGAATGGCAATGGGAAATCTTGAAGACACCTTGCGCAACTTCCGCAGATTGCAGGGGATGCATTTGGACCAAGGCAGCAGAACTCACCGCCACTGTGTTGATGCCGGTCAGGGCGGTCATCACAGCAGCACCGCCGAGGATGAGCATGGCACTGACGATGATGTTGGTGAGGAAACAGAAGAAGAAGAACACCAGGTGGGCCACATTGCCCCAGCGGGCATGCACGATCTCGAGCACTGTGTGGGCGGAGGGAGCCTTCATCTTGATCATGACTGCCAGAATGCCAAAGAGGATGATCTGGATGGTGGCACCGGCCGCATACCAGAAGGGCCCTGCCACCCCGTGCTGGTAGGCCTGGTTGGAGCTCTGCAGCAGGGTGGCTGCAGGCAGGCAGTGGGGTGGCTGGATGGGTTGCCCCAGATGATTGGCAAGAGCTGGGCAGCAGCAGCAGCATGGCAGCAGAGGCAAAGGGGGCGGGGAGGCCTGGAGGTGGAGCTATACAGGACTCAGGCCAAGGGCTGCTACAGCATGACTCTGCAACAAATCTGCAGGCACACAGCAGAAGCAAAACAGGACCGTCTGCGCCCTGTGCTGCACAACCAGCATGCAAAGCGGCTGACTGTGTGAATGAATGCATCTGCAAAGGACTACTATTGGGCAATAAGCTGTTGTATGCGTGGCTGCACAAAAAGCTTGCAGGCTGCATGGTTTCTCCCCTGTAGCTCACCTGCCCATGTCCAGTGACTGACGATGTCTGCAGCCGGAAGCACACAGTTGTGAGTCAACCCATGATTAAAAATACACAGCGTTGTCTTGCAGCGTTTTGCAGCAAAAGGTTGGCCAGCAGAGCTGCCATTGCCCCAACCATTGCTTGAAGCCCTGCACTCACCCACAGCAATGAGGCCAGTCTTGATCGTTCGCCCGCAGGTGTTGAAGTCCTCAGAGTTTTTCTTTCCACCCCCAAATTTCGTATCGGCCCTGCAACGCAGCAAGGCATTGCTTGTAGGTTGGCCTGCTTGAGTGGGGCTGGAAATTTTGTGAAATGGCAAAAAAGCGCTACGGGCCATTGGAAAGGGGCCCAAAAGTGTCAAGGCCTGTCAAGCTCACCACATCATACTCATAGTGATTGCTGTGAAGACAATGCCAAAGCAGCACACCAGGAGATACCCGATCCATTGATCCTGCAGGTGGGGGCCATGTGATGTTTTCAAATCTGCCACTGTATGGTTAGTAAGCCGCCAGTCGGCTGATGGGGCCTGCAGGCCTCAGCAGTGCAGGCCCGGGCAGGTGATCAGCAGCAGTTAGGTGCTGCAAAAGCTGGCAGCAACAGGTCAAACTTTGGCTTCTTGTGCACAGCAGCTGCCTCACCAGGGGTGCCACGCCACCGAAAAAGGATTCGGCATAGTTGTACTGGCACAGCTTGGCGTCTGTCCCACAGAACAGATTTGCTGCACCTGTACGGGTTGCATGGTGGGTTCTAGTAGGGGCACTTCACTGTGCTTTGCAGTGCAGCTCGATCCCAGCGATGTAACAGCAAGCTGGCAAGACTGTTGTAGCACATCTTGCACAGGCGGAAAAAAGCTCACCGGCAGGCATGGTGCAGGAGTCTCTAGATTCGAATACGCCTTGCACTCGAGATCACTTCACGGATTGCGGTGCAGCCCTTGGTGCAGGCCGCCAACTGGGGTCACAAAAGCCAGTCAGATATTGTTCAAACGTGTTGACCGATCTACAGGCTGGCACAGAAATCATATCTTCAGTGGCGGGGCGGTAACTGATTTAGTGAGTAGAACCTGCAGACTGGGCGCTCCCATCGGGCACAAAGACTGCAGGCAGCAGCAGCAGTGAAGGTATACAGACAGCCTGCTGCACCTCTGAGACGATGTGGGGTTGGTCAAGGTGATTGGTCACCTGAGACCTGCAAGCAGCATAGAAAAACTTGATACCCGACATGTCACAGGTGGGCGGGAACCATGAACTCCATGTAAGGCCAGCACAGTGCAGGCTAAGCTACAAGTGAACACAGAACGTTTCACCAGCCTAAGGCTAGGCATGCACAGACCTCACTGCCTCTGACAGGCTTTTGGGAGGACGACATGCCTGTCACAGCTAGCTACAGGCAGGTTCTTGCTGGGTTTAGAAAATGATCTGCAGGGTGCCTCTCAGCCTTAGCGTCATCCCTGCTGCTGGTCGGCATGATGCTGGTCGGCATGATGCTGCACAGAATGCAAGTTTTCAGGGGACTTTCAAGCTGTGTGTGTGTGTGTGTGTCTGTGCGCATGTTGCTTAGCTAGCTGCCCCTCAGCTGCAGACTGCCCTGACGCCGCTCAGCGCTGCAGGCACAGTGACATGTGTCAAGAGTGACCTGAGCCCAGCAGGGTCGCTGGGTGTACATGTATTGCATTTAAGCTGACCTTCCAAAGCCCTGCCCAGCTCAGGATGTTAAAGGTGTGCAATTTCTGGTCTGGTAACTGATCAGGGCCATACTGGCCACAAGTCCTTGGTTTTTGCCAATCCTATGCCTTCTTTTGGCCAAACCTCTGCTGGGACAAGGAGCAGAGCTGGGCCAATCTCGGCTTCTTGCATCTGTTCATGACATATGGGCATTGTACAGTGTCAGGGTGCAGCTGATTGCAGTCCTCTGGGGATCAGGTCAAAACACAAAAGTCAGATAGGTCTACGCCTTTCTTGCATCGCCTTACCATGCAGGGCGGCAGTCTTCTGAACAGATGCAGCACATGCCATGGTCCCATGCAAGCTAGCAGAGCCAGGGCCCGAGTTTGCTGTGGATCAGCAGGCAACTTCACCAATGGACCCTCTCCCTCTAGATATTCTGGCGCTCCCGTGCCAAACACCCCATATCAGCCCCAGCCTGCTGCGCAGGTCGATCCAATACCAGCACAGCCAGGTCTGACAGTAGCAAGACACTGGATCACCTGCAGTGCACTTGTGGCTGCTGATCGTGGCTGGCACCATGTATACAGGTGTCTATCAAGGCCCCAGGTTGCAGCAGTGGCTACAGAACCCATTTGACTTCCTGGCGCTGGGCCCGCGAGCCACATTAGGAGTGCTGTCATCCCTGGCAGACCTTCCCACCACGCTGTGAGTCGGCCCCTGCCCTGGCATGGCCTCCTCCCGCTCTCTGGCAAGCCAGCTTGGCAAGCATACGCTGATCACGCGCTACCCTTCTGCATGCTAGACTGTCCACGCTACCTGCTTGGACCCCACAGCAGAGCGCCTGGCGGGCTCACACCTCATGTCTTGCATACTTTCAAGCAGGCTCAGACCTCCTGTGGGGAATGCCTTTGATGCAGGCCCCAGGAGCTGCAGAAGCTCAACATGTTGGCCCAGGACCCCCGGCCTCTGCAGGAGAAGCAGGGCCTGCTAGCACAGGTACGCCTGCTTTGCAGCACCCTGTTTGCAGGTATCACGCAGCACATCATTGTGTCAGGTGTCGGTCCTGACTGAAAGGTGCTTGCTAGCACAGGTGCGTCTGCTTGCAGCACCCTGTTTACAGGAATCATGCAGCACATCCTTGTGTCATGTGTCACCTGCCAGCGGCTCTGTCAAGCTGGCATACGGAGCCTCCTCACTAAACACTCTGAACCAGCTCCTTTCAGGGTTTCCCTGCCCTAGGGCCTGGTGGAATGGGACTGTGTTGGCGTCTTTGTCCTGCCTGAGCAAGACACAATCAACTCCCTCCAGCCGCTTACGTCTTGAGGATCTTCTGAGCTCTGCTGTGCCATGCCTATGCATGAATCACCAAAGCCACTGAGCCAGCTTCCTCCTCAGGCCTCCATGCGCTGCTGCGGCACAAGGCATCCACAATGTCTCCCTGCCACCTCAAACGCTGTGACTTCCACCTCTTGAGCCTGCTCAGCCCCTTATAAAGTGGTCAGAGGACAACGAGCATTTATTAGAGCCAAAAGGCACAAGTTTGCACTGGTGCTCCTCCAGGAACTGGACGCTGTGCTGGCAGACTTAGTGGAGAAGGGGGTGGCTGCAGAGGCTGACGTGGTGCAGCAGCTGAGGCAGGTCCTGCCCGAGGAGGTCATGGACCTGGTGCCCTCAGAGTTCAAGAGGTGGGGCCTCCACTTTGCCTGCTGGGCAGACCATGACATGCAGGGCTCCCTGTGGGGCACTGCTCTCTGCTTGGCTGATAGTCAGCGGGCAGTACACGCTTGGCCCACCGTCAGAACAGAGACACCGGCTGTCGCCTGCTGGACTGGTGGTAGGATGTGAGCTTCACTGCAGGTGCTGACAGTCTCTGGATGCAGGGCCGGGCCAATGACGCCAGTGCAGGTGGAGATGCAGACGGAGCGGGTCCAGTTCGAGGAGCCAGCCCTGTCAGCGGAGCAGATGAGCGCCAACCAGGCAGGCACGTTGCTGTGCGGCATGCAGTTGCCCTGTGCTGATGGGCATGGAGAGCAGGCATCTCTGCACTTGCATGCATGCAAGGGGAAGGGGGTCTGCAGGGTTGCTGGGCCGGCCCGTACTGGAAGAGTATTGACTTTGGCTGCCTATGCCTGCAGCACAAGAGGTGCTGGAGCTGAAGGAGGCAGTCACGGGACTGAAGGACCGCCTGGCAGCTTTGCGCAGCAACACAGACATTGCCAAGGATGCTGTGCTGAAGGTCAATGTACGGGATGCACGGGATGGCCTCAACCGCCGCCTGCGCCAGCTCAGCCCCACCACGGTAGCGCTGCAGGTAAAGTTGCCCTGTGAAGAGTGCAGATTTGCTGACAAGGCATCTGCACTGGCCTGGTCAGTCTTGTGAACAAATTTGATGCATGACATGCACTGCTGCCCAGCCTGCGTCTAGTGGTGGTGACCTAAATCTACACATGGTGTTGCAGGAGGCCCCTGTGGCGCAAGCAGAGTCTGAGGCTACACAGCTGCTGGTGGAAGTGGACGCTGTTGCTCTTTGATGCAATCGCACATGAGTTCAATCCCAAAATTCATTTGAGGGTCAGTGAGGGCGTTGCACGAGACACATGATATGACAGACTGTGATGACAGTGACAACTCCAATATACAAGGGAGTCAAGCATCATCAGTGAAGAATTGCGACTGATTCACGAGTGACAGTGGTAGTAGTGCAGTCACACCTCTTCTGGAATGGGCTCGCAGCCGTCGGGTTCCTCACACACCGGTGTGCAGATGCATTTGGCCAGCACCTGGCCACAGATGCATACTGCCCAGCCAGCTAGAATGATGTAGCTGGCCCACTGAAACACTTTCTGAGGGCCATACTTGTTGTAGATGAAGCCTCCAAACAAGCCACCCAGTCCTGTCCCAAAGCCACCATACAGGCTCGTGAAGATGCCCTACATGGCGAAAATCACAGAGGCTTGAGACCTGAAGCAGAGCACCAGCTCAAGCCCTGGCAGCAAGCTGTCAGATCAAAGCTTTGAAGCCATGTCAAAAGCTCTTCAACGAAATCACTGGCAGTGCCACTGTGGGGCTGAGCTCACATCTTGGCAGACACCCGGCATGGGCCAGCCTGGCCGGCAACATCCTCCAGCCTTGAACAGACCATGCACCAGTCATGTGGTGATGGTTGGCTTGGGTGACGCACCTGTGTGGTGGCCTCCATGCCGAAAGGCGCAATGCGGCTGCAGTGCAGCGTGCCGGCGGGCCAGGCACAGGCAAAGGTGATGCCATTCAAGGCCTCCACACCCAGCACCAGCCAGGTGGTGGGCCAATGGGCCAGCGTCGAGTAGGCCACCTGCAGTGCAGGGAGGAGGCAGCTTGCTTGGTTCCACTCCACAGGAGAGTGACTCAAACAGGGTTGTGAATGGCTAGGGCCGGCCTCACATGCGTGTGACAAGGCAGTCCAGCACACCAGCACACAGCACCAGGCGCCAGAAATCTCTCCCTCAGCCAGGAACCACAGAAAGCAAGTGGTCAGGCAGTGCAGGGCACTTGGTTTGCTGCTCACCTGCCTCTTGACGATTTATTGAATTGCTTTGCTGCCCGGCAGGAATGCTGTGTGGGCCTTCTGATTGCCTGCATGCCCAGTCTTGTGAACAGCAGGGCAGCTGAGCGCATGGCAGATCCCCATCAGGCGACGAGCTCACCGTGCGTATGAGGCAGACTGCAATGGTCAGGTGCAGCACCCTGTGCACGCCCAGGGTACGCAGGATCCACCCGTTGATTGCAAAGATGGGCACCTCCACGCAGCAGGTCACGGTCAGGGTCAGGCCCATCAGCAGCTCGCTGCCCTCTGCAGGCACAGCGGGGACACCGTGAGACAGATTGCTGCTGCTGCCCAGACAACTCTGAGGGGTTGCTGTCGCAGAGCCGCCCCGCCATCTGCAGGCACAGCAGGGCAACCGTGAGGCAGACGCTGCTGCTGCTGCACAGACGTATCTGGGGGGTTGCTGCGCTGCCCTCTGCAGGCACAGCAGGGAGACTGTCAGGCAGACTGATGCTGCTGCACAGACTATCTGGGGGGTTGCTGTCACAGAGCTGCCCTGCCGTCTGCAGGCGCAGTGATGTGCCAAGCTTTGGCTTTGCACAAGCCCAAGCCAATGACCAGTGAGGGTGGCTGCCATGAACTGCTGCTGCAGTTGACTTCAAACATACTGGCTGCCAACACCAGCTGCACCGGCAAGCACTTGCTTGGAGGCCACTCACATTGGCCTCAACTGCAAATGACAGGCATACTCACTGAGCTCGTCCAGGTACAGGAACAGGTACGTGCTCAGCAGCCCGACAGCAAAGCCCATCAGGAGTGACATCGCAAAGAATGGCAGTGCTTCAGGGTTGGCCATCAGCTGGCGCATGCCCTGCCAGAATGGCAGCCTGAGATGATGGCCTGCACACAAAGGCAACAAGTAGTTCAGACGGAAGCAGCTCAACACGCCGGAGCATTGCCAACCCGAGCACCAACTGCTGCTCTGGCTCAGTGCATCCCCGGTAACATAGAGGCTGAAGCACTCCTTGTCATGTGCAGCTTGTCATGGAATGCAGTCTGCTTTGCCAATGACATCATCTAGCCGCATCCCATCAGGCAAGGAATGCATCAGGCAGTGCACCGCAGTGCACCAAAGAGACGTCGGGTCCGGCCTGCCCACCAAAGTTCAAGCTCAGAGTGTGCAGTGTGTCCCTGCCAACAATGTTGTCCTTGTGGCCGCACCGTGGTAGTCATGCGACCCCGCTAGCGAGCTGCGGCGGCTCATCTGCGCCGAGGTGGCTGGCCCCCTTCGTCGAGAAGCCCGGCTTATTGCCCGCCCGCGCACTGAACCATGGGCGCTGCCACCAGGATGGGCCGCTGCCGCACCGCCAAGCACCACGTAAGGTGGCGTGGAGGCTGGCTGCCAATTTGCCACCCCATCAGGCACAAGCCTGTCAGGTTTCTCCTCAACCTCGTCCTGCAGCACAGCAAGCCAGCTGAGGAGGGCAGCCCAAGATCTGCTTTGCTCGGCTGGCAGGCATGCTCTCAGAGTCACTTGCATAAGCAACCTCAGGACAGACCTACTGCTCCTCCTTATTCCAGCTCTGCTATGCTCGACTGAGCGGTGCAGCTTGTCTATACACCCCTGAGTTTGGCAGCGAACACAGTTGAGGCTGAGATACCAGCAGTGCAAGGACAGCAACTGTATGTCGCGGATGGGGCCTGCAGCTCGTCCCTCAGCGACAGCCGGGAGGGACTGAGTGCTTCACCGCCTCACCTCCATGTCAGAGCTGCTGGACGAGCAAGTGCTCATGCGGCTGAGCATGGGAGTGACATGCCGGGGCGGGGGCGCCATGGACGGATTGCTCAGCAGCATGGCTGCCTGCAGCAGGGAGACCTCTTGAGTCTGCAGCATTCTCAGGGTGCACGACGCAGCACGCTGGGCGTGAGCCACAGACCTGCTGATACTGCCCACTGGGGGTCTGCTGACCACAGACACGGCTTGCTGCAGAGCTTGACATGTGATTTGCGTCTGCAGGAGCCACAGACCCGCAAGCCTCACACTGCATGACCTTGCTGAGTGGAGAGGCAGCATGACTGTTCTGGTGAAACCCACAAAGTCAGACCGATCCTCTGAAAACCTTTTGCCCTCTGTGCCTAATAGACATTACTTACAGTAATGTTTGTAGACACCGTCTTGGGTTTGTAGGGCTTGCATGCTGAAGGCAGAGCATGACACCTTGCACCTCTGCCCAAGGGAGTCTTACAGCTCACTGGGACTGAAGCCTTCTGAGCTAGGAGCACTCCACGCCACCCCGGGCTCACCTCCCACAGCGCAATCTCAGTGGGGTCCCGCAGGTGGCGGTGGTGGTGGTGCCCCACATATTCTGCGTGAGGAGGATCTGCTCGAATGTCAATAACAACCCGCCCGTCGGCGTTGACAGCGCAGTCCACGGCCACCCGCGGCTTGTGCAGGGCGCCGTCGGCGATGGCCAGGTGCTCTCGCCCATGGCCATGGCCTTTGTGCCGGCCTTCAGGTGCGCGATGGGCTGGGGCGTGCCCATTGGCCACCCCTGCAGTGCCAGGAGTCCCATACAGTCACATATGAAAAGGGCGTGGGTGAGTCACAACATGCCAGCATGCTGCATGGCAAAGGAGTGCGTCCTCGGCCAGGTATCCTCAGGTGCAGGTAAACGCACAGCTCCCTGTGCATGCCCTTTGTGCAACATGTCGGCAGCTGCTCCATGCCTGAGCCATTGCCAACGACACCTGCCTGGCTGATGTATGATAGCCCTGCACCCATGTCCAGCTGAGCCATTGCCAATGTGCCCCCAGCCACCATTGCCACGGGAGCCAGCAGTGTAAACTTGGCTGGAAAGCGGCCTGCACAGGGGCCTGCACAATGGCCCCGCCCGTGTGAGCAGCTGCTGCGCACCTGACCCATTGCCCACACGCCCACCAGCAACGGCAGCCGCCACTGCTGCAGCTGACGGCGTCAGCTTGGCTGCCACTGAGGGGTCTCCCAGCTGCTCCGCAGCTGCGTCCTCTATCTGGCGATGGATCAGCTGGTCACGAGCCTCCATGTAGTCGTCCTTGTGGTCATGGGCATGCTGCTCCAACAGGGGGCTTAGCAAGCTGGAGCCTTCCTTGGACAGCGGCTCCTTGATGGTCAGTGGCTTCTTCTGCAGACCCAGGAGCAACGGGGATCAGCAGGCGCAAGCACAGGTGACATGTTTGGGCGCTCCTGGATCCCCATGTCAGAGCACCTCTCTGGTGGACAGGGCAACCTTCTGCAGGCACAGTCACAGGCTGCAGCGCTTCTTTGCTGCAAGCGCCCTGGCGGCCAGAGGCTTCTTCTGCAGATACAGGCAATAAAGTGGGGCAGCAGGCACAAGCATGGTGCACCAGCAGGCTTCTTTGCTGAAGGCTCCCGGTTGAACAGGGGCTTGACCTGCAGGTACAGGCTTCAGATGGGGACAGCAGGCACAAGCACCATGCTTCAGCAGGCCACAGCTGCTGAACAGGCGCTTTCCTGCAGATACGCGTGGAGGCGGTCAGAGCTTTGAGCACTGGGTCCTCAGGGGCCTGATCCTGTCCCTGACAAGGGTCTGGTGGGTAGCCACCTTCTGCAGGCCTCCACTTGACTGTGCTCAGCAGGCTGAAACATCCCTTGACCTGATTGGTGGACACCACAAGCATGGAGCCACAGCTGTTCGGGCCACGCCACAGCTGACAGCAGACAATGCCTGGCAGCATCAAGGTAGCCCTGACACTCTGAAGGCCGCGCTGGTGTCTTGCATATTACGCCACTGCTATTGCTGCAACCTGCTGCAGGACAATCCTCAGCTGCTGCTGAGCCAAAGCCGCCACACAGCTCTGTTGCCCCCATTCATGCGTGGTGCTGACTGTCGCCTGTCAGGCAGAGCGTCAGGAGGCACAGAGTTCAGGCAGGAGAAGCTCGTAGTGCTCCAGCCTGTATGTGGTGCCACCAGTAGCCCTTCAGGGTGCTGCTGCAGTGCTTGAGCTTACCTGTGTGTGATGCTGGCGGTGGCCCTTCAGGTGGAACTTCAGAAGGCAGGCGGGCAGCAGGGCAAAGGCTGTCAGGGAGGAGTACATGATGAACGCTGAGTAGATGTTGGTACTGGACACGATCCATCCCACCATGGCACTGAACACGCCCCAGCCGGCAGAAGCAAACATGCGCTGCTTGCCATAGTGGCCCTCCTGCATCGGCAGGGCACAAGTGGTGCTGAGATCTGCACACAGGGCACACAAGCGAAACCTGTCTGCATGCAGGCATTGCGCAGGACATCAGGCATGCGGGGCACAGCACAGCGTCATACCATGGCCCAACTGCCGTGAGCCCCCAAGCTGCAGCAGGACGCCACCACTGTGCGCTGGGATGTGGGCTGGTGCAGAACACAGCACTGCCAAGGTGGACAGCAGACGGGATGCATTACATAACAGGGCCCACACAGATTCAATTGCCGTACACGGCTGCACTGCACTGCGATGCAGCATGCTGCAGACAGGCGTGGCTTTGTGGCTATGATGCCTGCACAGGTTACCGCAGTGATGTGCCAACTGGTACACCGGCAGAGAGGCAGGCAGGTTCCGGCATCATGCTGCAGACAGCATCTGCAGCCTCACATCTTCTGCCGCGCTCATGATGGCAATGTCGCTGAGGATGGTCACTGGTGAACCAAAGCCCTCGGTGACGACAACAAGGGCCATCAGTCCGGGGAATGTGTGCACCAGTGCCGCACTGGAGCGCCCCAGCAGCTGAAGGATGGATGCTGCCAGCAGCAGCGGCTTGTGCCAGCCTGTGCGGTCGGCAAAGGCTGCCCAGAGGCTGCCTGCATGGAGACAGGACAGGCAGGCTGCTGAGGGCATGAGCAACACCTGCTGTATCTTGGGGCACAGAGCTGAGGTAAGGCAGAGCAGATGCAGCTGCCGTGATCACATGGCATGCTGCTGCTTGCTTAGCCACAGCAAGCCTTGCCAGACGCCGCAGGAATAACAGGCACTGCCATGTTGAGTGGTGTATGGCTTGTAGGATGCGGCAGTACTTAGGATAGGCACTTCCTGTGCAAGCTCAGCCCACCTGCAGGCGCTGCGATCCATGGCGCCAGGGCGGCAAGAACTCCAATCTGGGATTCAGGGAGGTTCAGACGGTGGTAGTACAGGTTCATAAAGGGGGTGATGCACACCAGTGCACTGTAATAGGCCGCATTCCAGACCTGCAGCCGGCCGCACAGGGAGTGGATGGTGCAATATTTGGTGAAGCTAGCATGGTGAAGCTAGCACCTGCAGGCCTCACCTTGGCAGCATGCTCCTCTGGGATCCCGCAGGTGTGGGTTGCATCCCTACTCCTTGTGGACCCCATGTCTGCCACGGGCGGCAATGCAGGCCGTTTTATTGGTTTTGTGTCTCCATTTGGTGAGGCTCAATGCTTCACCTCATAGCTCTGCACATCCTGCTGACGGCTGCAGCAATCATCATGCATGACTGCGGCTTTCGTTCTTTGCAATCTCCAACTTCATTGGGCACTGTTGTGCAGAGATGAACTATGTGGCTGAGCAGAAGGCCTCAAGAACCACGGAGGTGGCCTATCAGATCAGCCAGCTACTTGACACTGGACTAGACAAGCAAACCATTGGCATTCTGGTTGCCCTCTGTGAGAACGGCGTGAATCCAGAGGCAAGTTGTACACCAGCAGGAGCTTGCATCTGAGGTTGCTGCACTCAGCTTATCAACATTGGTAGCCCATGCTAGATACCTCCTGCCACAGGCACTAGCAGCTGTGGTTCGGGAACTGCGACGGGAGGCAGCAGCCGAGCAGGGCGTGCGCAAGTCCCAGGCCAGCAGCAGTTAGACGCCTGGCAGAGCCTGGCAGCTGCCAGCCAACAGAGGGGTCAAGAGCCTTGTGCCTGACAGGATGACAAGCTCCCAGCCAACTCAGTCGGCGGGGCTGTCCAACATGCTGTCTCCTGCAGACAGCAGCCAGTATGCTGGCCCAGGGGTGAGCCAGGGGCTGACTGCATCCACACGGGCGTGTATGCCGACCGCGTGTTTGCAGACGCTGCTGTTGCAGCCTTGCTGGCTGCTTACCACCATGCATTGGTTTCAGAGCCTGGCGGGCAGTCTGCCCAAGACAGCAGGCTGGTCTGCCCTCTGCGTGCATGCGTAGAGCAGGCAACCCCGGGTATGGAAGCCAGCTTGATTCCCTGTCAGTCCTTACAAAGGCTGCGTGTGCGTCTGCAGGAGCCCCTGATTGGCGCTACAGGCAAGTCCTTTGTGCAGCAACTGCTGGCAAACTCCAAGCCCGCAGAGGCCCTGAAGGACATCCAGCAGCGCGGCGGCATGGCCAACCCACGCTGCAAGCCACTTCTGGGCATGCTCGACTACCTGCATGTGAGCAGGTGAGACAAGACTGGCTCGCTTTGGCTCATGTGGTACAGATGGAAGTTGTCCCTGCTGGTGCCGGCATGCCCTTGTCATCTGTGTGCTCTGTTTCACAGATTTGCAAAGAGAGCATGCCATCACTTAGTTCTCATCACTTAGTTGTTATGACTGCCGCTCTGTGTTGCAGGCTGGATGCCCACAAGCATGTGCTGGAGAGTGCCACGGCTGTGTTGCTGAAGCGCATCCAGAGCATGCAGACAGAGGGCCTCCTGAAGCTACTGGCAGACACCTTCATCTATGTGAGTCTCCCCCAAGCTGAATTGAATACGGACGAGCTTCAAGTGTGCGCAGCAGCCCCAGAGGCATGCTCTCAGCCTTTCAAATTGGCAAAGGCCAACAGGAAGTGCTCTGGCACAACTGCTACAGAGATGTGGTGCCATTGCGTGTCCCATCCCACCATTCGTTAAGCTCCTGGCATGGCTAACACAAGTCACCTGCCAATCTGTGCAGTGGCCAAGCTAGGTCAGCAGCGTTGCGTTCCAATGGCTGCCATCCCTACTTGTTAAGTTGACAATGTTCGAAAGTTGGTGTGCAGCTGGGCCTGACTGAGCTGCGTGGCATTCCCATGGCCGTCTTGGACAGGTTGGAGCAGGTGCCAGCTGAGTACCTGAGCACGCTGGCGGAGAGCAAGGACCTCTTTGATGAGCTGTCCCCTAAGGTTCAGCGGCAGGTGAGCAGCCAGGGGGAGTGCGCTAACGATGGGTGCCAGTCCAGTGGGTGTCCCCCACAAAATCAACAATAGCTGAGTGAAGGAGATGTGCATTGGGGAGAGAGGCTACCTCACCTGTGTGTTGATACAGTTCAGCACTGGGCAAGCAGCCGTTCCTGTTCGTCTTCGAAGCGGCAAGTATGATCTGTGCCCCCCCAAGGCACACCACCAGGCACGCTAGCAGGGTTGAGCTGGGAGTCTGTGGCACCAACCTTGCATGCAGAGAGCGTGTGAGCTGTGTCAGTATGTGGTTTGGAGCTCTGCAGCACCCCGTCAGGGCCCAGCAAGGGGGTTCCCTGCTGCAGTACTCCAGGGGGGTCTTGGCTGCAGTGGGCGGTCCTGGCTGTAGTGCTCCAGGGGGGTTCCCTGCTGCGGTGCTCCAGTGGGGTCCCTTGCTGCAGTGGTCTAAGCTTGCTATTGCATCATAATAGCCAGCAGCACCATTCAGCAGTGCAGTCCAACATCCTTGGCACCAGATGGCACTGCGACGCCCGCAAGAAGTGCTGTGCCGCAGCCTGTGCTGCTCTTGGCTCGAGTGACGGCAACGGCATGAGGCCAGGGGTTGCTGTCAACTGTCAGCTTCTTCCGCTGCAGGTGCATGAGCTGGACAAGAGAGTGCTTCAGTCCCACTCTGCCCCCCTGATGGTCAACTACATCTACAAGTCAACAGTCGTTCAGGGGTCCCTCAACATGGACGAGTTCTGCGAGCCCATCAAAGGTAAGCACTCTCTGCAGTGTGCCCTTCTCTGTGGAGCTGCACCCATCAGAGGTTCGCCATGCCGCGTGACTCATCCCCTGCAAGTCTCTCAAAGATGACCTTAACATGGTGACAGGGCGGCTTCCCAGAAGCAATGCTAGAGCTTGCAAAGGAGCTGCCGACTGCCTTGTGGGCAGAAACCTTGCCTGAAGCTGCCAAGCATGCCTGATAGGCAGGCTGGGTGAGCATGTCTTGGGTAAGCATGGAGATTGCAGCCGGCTTTGTGGTGGTCTCACTTCAAAGCGGCATGGTCATGTCTGACCTTCTGATCTCGCCTGTCACCTGCAGGCGTGACCACCTTTGGCAGGGCGGGACCTGGAAGGGCTCAGTTGCGTAACACAAATGACTCCCTGCAGCGGCTGTGGTCATTGATGGCAGGCTCCTCCAAGGTGGGCTGCCTTTGCACTGGGCTGTCTGCTGGCATGCACATGGCGAGCTCCCCCAATCTGGACTGTCTGCCACATGGAGCCCTCTGATGCCCCTGCATCAATGTACGCTATGGGTTCAGTCTGCTCCAGTGGAGCACATGACTACGCCTCTGTGCAATGGGCAGCCCTGCTTAGGCTGTTGATGGCCTTCCCTGCTGTCTCTGCTGTCCTCCCTTTACCACATGGCTGCAGCGGTTGGCCTTGCTCCTTCCTCCTGGTACTTACATGTCAGGGCCAGCACGGATGCCTGCTGTTGGCCTCCTGCATGCGGCAGCCTTGCTCTCCAGCCATGACATGGCATGCAGATGTATGAGCCAGTCTTGACACCTGCTGCTGACTTCCTGCAGATCTACAGGGGGATCATCGACCTGACCGTCACGAAGTTCCGGGACAGCGACAGCCTCTACATCGGCATCAAAGAGACGGGCTACTGCATCCTGCGCTCCCAGCTGCTCATGGCTTGCCATGACAAGCCGCAGTTCAGGCACCTGGCCATGCAGGTGGGATCCATCAGACAGGCTCTGCTGCTTGCCTGCTTGCACATGCATGACATGCCGCAGTCTCGAGCTAGCTGCCTGCTCTTGCGCTCCTTCGTGGAGTGGGCTCCAGCTTGAGTCAGGGCGCCGCCAGTCCATGCTACACTTGTCAAGGAAGCACAGGCCCCCCCAAAACCTTGCTGGACGCTCTACACTTCCAGCCCTGTCTGGCTTGTTGCAGAGCGTGCATCCACAGCTGGGCTGCCGCCCTCACAGAACCATTTGTGCATGACCGGCATGCTGCGTGTCCAGCAATCAAGCCCATGTCTCCAGGATCCCTGTCACCAGCTGGCTTGGACATTGGACTCGGCCATCATGCAGTCCCACACTGCTCTGGACGCTGCCGCCAAGCAGGCTGGCCCTGCTAAGAAGGTGTGTTCCTTGACCTGCCATGGGCAGGACACACAAGCGAGGCGGAGCTAGGCGTCAGCCTGCTTTGCTGGCATGGGGCACAGGAAGGTGCAGCACTCACTGAGGCCATCTGCAGCAGCAGTCTTGCCTCACTTCGGAAGGACACTTTAAAGGGTGCATGCTGCAGAGCAGCTGTGCTTCTGTTCCGTAGGTCCCACTGATGTGGCACATGCTGCACAGCACCTGGCAAAAAGCATCTAGCAAATGTGCGAGCACTGGACATTGAGCTCATTGCTGCACATCATGCTGCCTGCAGGTGGACTTGAGCTTGTGGCCAGGGTATGCTGACCCGCTGGGCATCAAGCCACAACACTTGCAGAAGCTCAGCAAGTTTTTCAAGGACGCAGAGGAGGCAACATTTGATGAGGTCAGTCGTTGATTCATGCTATTGCGTTCTGAAAGCTGCTCTGAGCTGGGAGTACGGCAACCACCCAGGACCCCACGAAAGCCATGTTGAGCATGTGGGCAACCCATTGCCTGGCTGCGTCGATAATGCACACGGGATGCAGCTGTGGCGGCAGTGTCCGAGGCTGCCTCTGCAGTGAAAAGTGTGCCGTGACTGTCCATGTAAGCCCTCGTCTCTACAAAGTCAGTAGAAACAGCAGAAGTGTCTCGAAACTTGCCCTATGAGTGGGCCCTATCTTGTCCTGAACTGGATGAGGCACACCCTATCTTTGCTGTGAGAGTCACCTCAGCAAACCCTCAGCATGTGCTAAGGGTGGTCTAGGTGTCCGTTATGTACACCATGGTCCACTCCAAGCTGTGCAGTCCTCAATGCAGTGCTGCTGCTCTGCAGATGCAGCGCCGCTCCCGCGGAGGGCTCAAGCGTAAGGCTCCCCCTGTGACCTCCACCCCGGAGCAGCCAGCTGGCAGCCAGGAGGGCCAGCAGCAGGAGCCAGGGCAGGTACTGGGGGAGGCCGGCATGATCGTCCGTGACCCCAGCGCTTTGCACCTGCTGGTCTTCCAGGTGGGGCCTCCTGCAACCCACTGGAAGGGGCTGGCTGCATGCCTGCAGGTGTCCCCACTGCTCTGCACCTGCTGGCGTCCCTGGCAGCTTCCAGAGCAGGCCTGGCAGACCCCTGGTGTCCTCCTGTGACTCCTTGCTGCTCCCTGCATGCATTACCCCAGCGCTTGGACCTGCTGGTCATCCACGTGAGGGTTGGCTGTAGTACCTGAGGCGGCAGGCAGCGCTCAGCCCTGGCTCCCTGTGCATCTCAACCGTTTTGCTGCGCGCCCTGCAGGTGCTGAGGCGTCTCAAGCACGCTTCTGAGGCTGGCAAGCTGCCCTGCGATGACGCCGACCTCACCTTCATCGTGCGCATGCTTCAGGTGGGCTTTGGCTTGCCCTGGTTTTTTTCAAAAGCTGATCACCTATGCCCCACGCGGCACACCACTCTGCAGCATACAAGGCCCTGCACTGCCCACCCCTGGCAGCATGCTCAAAAGCACCTGACTGGCCCAATGCCACTCTCAGCCAGCAGCTGTGCCATGGCTGGAAGCTGCCAGTTGCACACGCCTGCTTGCAAGCTGTATATCGTCCAGAACCTGATGAGATGGCTCCACTCTCCCATCTGCTGCCAGCCAGCCTCCCGCTCAGCAGAAGGCACAGCATGCCCTGCGTGAACGACTTCTGGCAGCTCAAGGAAAATGCAAATCAGGCTGGCTCAATTTGAGATGCCTTGCTGTCCTGCAGATGAGTGCAGAGTGCCGCCAGATGCTGCGAGGCCACTCTTTTGGCTTCCCCGAGGCCCCAGATGGCGTGATGCACGACCTCTTCCCGCAGCTCATGACTCTGATGCTGGAGGAGGATGACTCAGGCCCCTCCTGCCCTGTTGATGACGACGGTGGGTACCCATCAAGGCTGGTTTTTCGTTGAGGTCGCTGCTGTATTCCCGCTTCATGGCCGTGAAAAAGTGCTCAGAGCCCCTCCTGCCCTGTGGACCTCAGTGGTGGGCACTGACCTGTGCTATCTGTTGCCGCTGTGGGCCTCGATGGCCATTGACCTGTGCTATCTGTTGCCGCTGTGGGCCTCGATGGCCATTGACCTGTGCTATCTGTTGCTGCTCTGGGCCTCGATGGTGGGCATTGACCTGTGCTTTCTGTTGCCGTTGTGGCTTCAATACTGCTAGGATTATGCCTGGAGGGGGATAACACAGAGCCCTCCTCCCTGCACCGAACAATGGGTGAAAGCGCTGGCACATGTTGAAAGCTGTGTCGCAGTAAGATCCTCATCGGCTAGTGCTGTTGGCCTGCCTGCAGAGCTTGTAGCTGTGATTTGGTCCCTGAGGTCAGCCAAACACTTTCAGCCTGGGATACGTTGCAATATAGTGTGCCTTCCTATCTTGCAGAGGATAACTAGTCAGACACATTGAGACGCAGCCCCTGCCTGCAACGCAAAGTGACCAATGCCCGGTCAGCTCTGCTGCATACAAGCAACCTACTTCATATCTAGCTCAGCTGCAAGTTAGCCAGATCAGAAGTGTGCTGGTGTCTGGGGAAAGCTCTCCTGCCTGCCCTGCAGAGGATGGAGACCCTGATCTGCGCATCGTGAACTTCCTGAAGAGGGAGGAGGTGGCTCGCCGCGTGGTGCAGGCCTACACGCTGCAGCGCGTGCAAAGGCGGGACTGGCCAACAGCGCTCAAGCTGCTGGCCTGCATTGGGCAGGTGTTTGACTCGAAGGACAGCCGGCCCCTGGCAGAGTGGGCAGCGTTTGCCTCCAGCCTGGCTCGCCATGCCGCCCAGCTGCTGACAGAAAGAAAGATGCAGCTGGACGACCCCATCTGGAAGGCCACCATGGACCGCGTCCTGCTCAGGGCCGTGGACATTGACTCTCAGGTGGGCTCTGGAATGAACATGCATTGTACATTGCACATTACACAGATACACCTCCCTGGCGTGGGGGCAGCAGGGTTTGCCTGGCAGTTCAGCACTGGCCCAGTGCTTGCCAGAGAGCGTGCTTTGTAATCGCATGTCAGGCAGGGATTGCCATGGAGTGCATCTTACTATGTGCGGTGGGCATCAACTGTCAGAGGGGTGCTGCAGGGTTGGTTGTGCACTCCTGCAGCAGCCTTCAGTCACTGTGCCCAGCAGCACCATGTCACCCGCTGCAGGTGCATGAGGATGTTGTGCGCATCCTCATTGCGGGTGCTGAGATGCACGTCAGGACGCAGGCGGCGGCTCATGTGGCCGCCGCCGCTGGCCGGCCTCCTCCCAGTGGGCACTTCCCTCTGGACCGTCTGGTCGACTACCTGCAGGCCTGCATCAGGAACAGCAAGCACAGTCGCAGGTGAGTTCACCTGCGACTGCCCCTTGAGCCCAGGAACACCAAGCACAGCGGAGAGGTCAATGTCCTTTTGAGTCCCCCTGAATGGCTGAACAGCCGCCGGCGAGCCCCAGCTGTGCAGAGCTGTTCAGTGCTTCCTCACAACCTCAAGGGGTTATGGCTTGGGCATGAATTGAGGGTTGGGTCGGCAAACCACAATGATGCTGCTGCCACCAGCAAGCCCCGTTGCCGGTGCATGGTGAAAACAGCTCTGCCTGGGAGCAGCTGGTGGTGGTTAGCTCAGTGTCCGCCAGGATCAGTCGGTTCTGAAGATCGCACTGGCCTTCAGCAGCGGCATTCTGCCTGCCTGTGAGCAGCCGCTGGCCTGGCGTGACCCTGCTGTCTGGCTGGTCATACTGCCGGCATGTGTTGGTCTGACCAGGTGCCTCGCTGGTGGCTGTGTGAGCACCAGAGTGGAGGCCAATGCACATTGCAGAATGCTTGCATGGCACCATGCCACATGTCTGCACGAGGAGATCGCTCACCTCTCACAGCTGGTGGTGGCGAAGGCCCTGCTGAGAGTGCGCATGCGGGACGCATGCAACTGAACTGCCATTTACCACTTGGACGTGGCTGTCCCAATTCCTGGTAGCTGCTAGCTGCAAAGCGCCCCTGCAGACCTGAGAGCCTGGTGTGTCTTGCCGTTGTCAGTGTTGATCCCATCGCAGGCGACATGCCAAGCGCTTGCGGGAAGAGGCAGCCTTCATCGAGGACGACGCTGAGGGCGCAGGCTACGATGCAGCAGAGGCCTACAGCAGCCGCAGGGTGGCAGACGATGGTGAGGGCTGAGATCTGGTCGTGCCGTCACCGCGTCAGCTCAAGCCTGACAACAAGTGCCATGCCTGTCTCACCCAGGCCGCACGCCCCCACAGATTGCCTGCAGGGGTGGCATCTGAGGTGGCCAGCTGTGCCCGCATCAAGCCACATCTCCTTGCTGGCTTTCACGGTTGTGTGGCTGGTTGCGCTGCCCTGCCCTGCTGCACGCTGACCTGCGTCTCAGCAGATCCCTGTAGGACACTTAAGCGGCACCCACCCACTATGCTTATCCAGAATTCAAGCTGGCCCATCTCACAACAATCATTATCTCCTCAATGCTGCAGCTGGCAGCAGCACCCCACTCACCGTGCTTATGCAAGTCACAGCAGCTCGCACACAATTTGATGTTTGGTCACTGCTGCACTGTAAGCACGGGTCTTAGTTCTTAGGGATTCACCTTTTCAGCTTGTGCGCAGCCCTAAGGACACTAAGCCCCCTTCAGCTGTAGCTGAGTAACTTTCACCCTGTCGGCAGCTCCTGGTGCTGCAGGCACAATCTATGCATATCACATGCCACTTGCACCCACTGTCGCTGATGCTTGCACTGCAGCTGACGGCGGCGGTCCCAGTTCCCAGTGGGACAATTTGGATGGTGTGAAGGGCATCTACAGCCGCTTCCTACCTGACATCAGGGAGGTCAACGCCATGTTTGAGCGCCGCGGCAGCGAGCGCATCGTGCGACCCAGCCCCCCCAGCCTAGGCATGCAGCTGGGCATCACGCCACAGAATGCGCCCGAGCTCATCGCGTATATGACTGGGGGTGACGCCACGGTCTGGGAGGAGATGACGGGCTTGGACCAGCATGGGCAGAAGCTGAAACGCCAGGCTGAGCGCGAGCAGGAACATGCCCGCAAGCTAGCGCAGCAGGAGCTCAATGGAGAGGACAGCCGCCGTCAAAGCACTGACCTGGCATCAGATGAGCCCTCCCCAGGCATTGCACAGGAAGTCTCTGAGGCTGTGTTCATGGAGACAGGGTGATTGTGTTGCTACCAACTTAAAGACACAACTAACTCTCAGTACCACCCTGCTGAAAAGAGTTGTCCTTGTATGGTCAACATACTGTGTCAAACATCAAGCAGCCAACATAAAGATGTCGATAGCGAAATTTTGGTCTCACTCTATTGTACATTACTTGTGTGATGAAGCAGCTACACTACTACAGGGTTGGGCTGCTGTTGTTGCAGCTGTCCCTGCTGCTGGGCAGAGACAGCCTGGGAGGATGCGGAGGTGAAGCTGATCAGCTTGTTGAGGGCACTGATGTATGCCCTCGCACTTGAGACCACGACATCATCGTCTGCCCCTGTCCCTGCAAATGTTCTCTGGAATGCCCTCCCCTGCAGCGAAGCAGCAGAGGCATTTGGGAGAGCAGGGTTTCAGCTGCACCAGCAGCCCATGCACACTACATGGACACTACATGCACAAACCCCCACAGCAGGCAGGCTGCTCAGCACTTCTGCGCAATGCCAGACCGGGGCTGCACAACTCGTTACCTGAGGGGTGACGCCAGAGCTCCCGTCCATGGGCCTGATGACCACTCTGGTGCTGGCCATGGCCTCGATGCCTTGGCTCACACTGTTCATGCCATAGTCCACCAGGTCGACCTGCAGGGCAGGTGCTGGCAATGCTTGGGCCACTGGCAGGCAAGTGTGAGCAGACAGAACACAGAACTCAGCACAGGTCCTCGAAAGGTGGTGATACTAGCAAGCTCGTGCCGAAACAGGCAGGTGCAACGCTAAGGAGGGCTCCAGGTGGTGTTCAAGGCGTGCCAGTCCTCCACGCAAAGCCCCATGGCGTCAAGCAGGCATAGCTCGTCTAGCAGTCATGGCTTGTCAAGCAGGCATGGCTCATCACTGCAGACGAGCACAGCAAACATGGGGAATGCCAACTGCAAGGCTGCTGCGCTGTATCTCAGGCAGCAGTCAGCACTGGCGTCTGATCTGGAAGGAGCCGAGGCCGGCACTGCCTGTGCTGCATAATGCACAAGATGCGGAGGCGCTGCCTGCAAAGCACATGTCAGAGGTGGCAGCGCACCGGCACTTGGACGAGGGCATCGATGGCCTTGTAGGAGGCATCCACTGGGCCAGTGCCCATCCCTGTGGCCGTCCGCTCCATGTCGTCTGGGCCGCGCAGGCGAACTGTGGCTGTGGGGAGGCCCATCGTGCCACAGACCACCTGCAGGGCACCAGAGCGAGACTCTGGTGGACGCATCCATATCTGTTGCAGGGCAACACCACTGAAGGATGGTGGGCTGCAGGAGGCAACCCCTGTGGCTGTGGGGAGGGCCATCGTCTTGCAGGAAGCCTGTAAGTCATCACAGCAGAGCATAAGGCTGGATATGGACAGGCGCCTCGAACTGTCACAGGGCAGCGAAACCAACAACTCCTGGGCTGCATGAGGCAGCAGCAGAGGCATAGATGGTCGTGCTGAGGGTCAAAACCTTGTGGTGGCTGCAGCCTTGGCCCCCAAGGCAGACAGGCTGGAGAGTATCTGCCTGAGAGTCCTGCCTTGCCCTGTTGAGGCTGCAATCCTGGCTTGATACCAGCCATCATTGGTCATGCCTGAGGTGTGCTGAGACTGGCCCTTTGGCCTGGGACAGCTGTCTTGTGCCAGGAAGATGTGGAGCAGGTCTCATGCCCTGACAGCTTCTATTGCTGCGCAGAAAGTTGGAAAGCTCCAGCATGAGTGCTGCATGAGGGTTGCCGTCCGCGTGCAGGTGTGAAGCAGCTCTTGTGTTTGAGTGTTGCATCCCACCTGAAGGTCCACCAGTGCCCACAGCTGTGGCGGCTGATTGACCTCGTCCGTGATCAGCGCCAGCAGGTCCTCATCAGTGATCTCCTTCTTCATGTCAGCCACGTCCTGCAGCACAATGGCAAGACCTTGAGTGCCAGGTGACGACCTTACAAGCGCCGGAAGGTCTCGCGTCTCTGGTCCTTGGTCACGCCATGGTAGATGCATGAGCTGCCCTTGAGGTGCAGTGGCCACCTCTGCATCTCGGCTTGCTGCAGTGCCTGAGACTGGTCCCTAAAAGGCCCCACTGCACAGTCCACCTTAGCAACTGGAGACCCTCTGCCCACCAATGAAGAGCATAGTAAGGGATTGCCCTGCACCTCAGGGTGTCACGATCGAGCACAGCGGCCCCGCTTCCAAAATGGCCGCCTGAGGAGTGTGCCCCGTCGAGCCACTGCAACTGAGCTGTGACCACAGTGGCCTCATGTCTAAGTTGCCGCCTGTGACCTCAGGTCCACCCTCAGCGAGAGCAAATGGTATGTGACCACAACCCCACGATGTGACTCCATCGCCCTGCTCCCAAGACTGTCACACTGGAGCACATCGGCCCTACTTCCAGGGTGCTGCCCAAGACATCTCCCCGTCAGCCACTGCACAAGAGATGTGACCACCATCCCACATGTGCGCCTCCTGGCCCACCTTGAAGCGCCGGAAGACATCGTCGCTCTGATCCTTGGTCAGGTCATCATACCCCAGAGTTTTCAGGCGGCTCATAACAGCTGCCTTGCCGCTCAGCTTGCCGAGCGTGATGCCAAACTCCTCCCCGCGCACGAGGCCGATGTACTCGGGCGACATGATCTCGTAGGTCTGCTTGTTCTTCAGCATGCCGTCCTGGTGCACGCCGGAAGCGTGCTGGAAGGCGTTGGCTCCCACAATGGCCTGCAGGGTGGGGGCCGCCGCTGGTGGGCAATGTGCTGGCAAGCAGCCCCATTGGCAAATGGTGTACTAGAAGTAGTGGCAGGCAGTCCCACTGGCAAATGGTGTACTAGGAGTGCTGGCACTCAATCCCACAATGGCCTACAGGATGGGGGGCCCATCAGTCGGCAATCTGATGGCAGGCACTCTCATTTGCAGATGGTGTATTTGAAGAGGTTGACACCCATCACAGGATGCAAAGTGGGCTCACCTTGGGTCAACAGCACCAAGCTTAACAGCCTGGAAGGGTCCCTTTGCAACGTGATGCCATATGAGGCTACATATAGCGCACATGTTGAGCACTGTGCTCTGGGCTGGGCTACATGCAGGGCTGCACTGACTTTTGGGGCCAATCTGAATGCCATGCAGGTGACGCCACAGCTTGTGCTGCCCAGCAAGCTGAGCTTGTTGGCATGTGCGGATGCGTGTCAGAGTGCACATCAATACACACCTTGTGGGGCTGGATCACCATGCCGCTGCAGTCTGTGACCATCTTGCTGGTGGCTGCAATGTGGCCAGGTCTGATGCCTGTCCGCAGGCCGCCCATCACCTCAGGCCTGCAGCAGCAGCCAAAAGGCAGAGATCTCATTGTTGGAGGCAACAATGCAAGACAGCTTGCACATGACTCCAACTGCCAGGCACTGGAGAGCACCTCCCAGTGCAGAAGCTGAAGCGCCTGCCAAGGATCTTCAGGAGACCCTGATCAGCAGCCCAGAAGAAGACTGAAATCCAGGTCATGCCCCGGTCATCTGCAAGCCCGAATTAATCATCAGCATACCGCAGCCAGCGCCCCCAGATAGATCAAAGTCTGAAAGTCATTGTGCAGCCCCTGTTCAAAGTTGTCCTGCACCTTGTCAAGCACCTCCTGTATGACGCAACCCTGAGACTGTTCATTCAGGCAAGCCACACTATGAGGACACCAGGAAAGTTCTGTTGCAACCCTCAAGCCAATCCCGGAAGCCGCAAACAGATGTCCACAAAAGTTGATGCTGCTAAGCTGCTCGAGGGAATCTGGCCCATCACTGCCGCTTGGGAGCACCTGGTTTGCCACTGTTCCTTTCACCGCCGCTTATGGCCCCCATGGCCACCCTTCTCCTCCACTCACCCTCTGAGGTCGATGGCCATCACAATCTCTTCCAGGGAAGCGTTGCCAGCCCTTTCCCCAATGCCATTGATGGTGCACTCCACCTGGCGAGCCCCAAGTGCCGCCCCGGCCAGGCTGTTGGCTGTGGCCAGGCCCAGGTCATTCTGGCAGTGGGTGGAGACCACCACGCCGCTGGCGCCAGGGGTATTGGCGATCACATCTGAGATACGCTTGCCAAACTCCTGTGGCAGGGCCCATCCTGCAGCCAATTTGAATCTGTAATGTGAACAGCGAGGTCACAGCAGGCAGTTGGTGCGGTCATGTAACTTTGTACTGCCCAACCTCCTGGGAAAGGGCACGGATGCCGCTAGGGAGATGGAGCAAAGGCCGCCCCAGGCAAGACGCTGCTGCTCACTGGCAGCAGCCAAGCTGCAGCACTCCGCCCAGACTGCTGGAACAGGACATTGTCTGTAAGGGGCAAACATTGAGAGATAATGTAGCAGCCAACCCAAGCTTTGCTGATACACTCTCATGGTGGCATGCCATGCGCACTGCAAGTGCCTCCCTTTCTTTTGACCCCCGCAGGTCCTCAGGCGGTTCACGCCACACAGCACACAGCAGAGCTGCTGTGCTGCGCTGTCCCCAGCGTCGCATGCCCACCGCCGTGCAGCCTCAACTGTTGCATATGGCTCAAGCAGCAACCATGACATGTGTTGTCCTCCAACCAAGGGCACATCAAACAAGGGTCGACACCAAACACAGCACACCACGCACGCTGACCTGTGGTGTCAGGGATGTTGATGGTGGTAGCCCCTGCCTTGATGACCTCCCCCAGTATCCTGTACAGGAAGTCGATGTCCGACCTGCTGGCATCCTCGGGGCTGAACTCGATGTCAGTACACCCCAGGGAGCGCAGGTGCTGCACAGCGCTGACAGCGCTCTCGACCACCTGCAGCATGTGGGCACATGCACGCACAGGTGGTCAGGGGGGCTGCTGCCGCAAACATCGCACACCTGTGCTGCCTGTGGTGCAGCAAATGGCAACACATCGGCGGCTTGGCCCCAGAGTTGTCTGCAGGATGCACAGACGCCGTTGCAAGGGACACCTATGCTGCAGTGAAGCGGCATAAGAACACCGCCAGCCGTCTGGCCCCAGACCAGTTGCCTGGCACAAGTGAGCTCCCACAGGGGATGGCATGACAACACAATACCAGCCAGGCGGCCCTTCAGAAAGCACAGCTGTAGCCACAGCAGCAAGTGCTGCACCAGTAGCCATGCCTCTCACAAACCGCAGCGCTGCATACAGCCAGAATGTCCACACGGCAAGGCTCTGCTTGAGATGGGCAGCAGCGCTGCACCAACAGCAGCAACCTCATGGCGAGCAGGCTATCCCCTGCACAAGCAGCAGGTTGGATGAATCCTGGACGTGCTTCCCTGCTCTTGGCCCACACCAGCCCATCCTGTGCTCGCAGCCGCTGCAAGCAGCATGACGCTGCACCCCATCGCGCACCTGGTCTGGCGTCATCTTGAGCTTGTACTGCATGTGGATGGGAGAGGTAGCGATGAAGGTGTGCACGCGGGGACGTCGTGCATGGCGCACTGCCTCCCAGGCTGCGTCCAGGTCACCGTGGCGTGTCCTGAAAGCAGCAAGGCGCTTTTTATAGGTGCAGTCAACAACCAGCCCCCATGCTGGGCCCAGCCCCCTTTTACGGGGCCTGCCCGCAGCAATGTGATCCAGCAAGCAGTGCAGCGCAGGCATTCAGGCTGCGTTGAGGTCACCAAGATGTGTCCTGCATGCAGCAGTCAGCTGGAGCAAGCTTGGCAGTGAAACCACCCTTGGCATTGCCAGGTTTTGCGGTGGGTCGCATGCAGCAAGATTATGAAAGAAGGACTGCGGCACTGAGGAGGAGGGTGTATCTAGCTTACTGCGGCAAATGCTGCATGCAGTGCACATGCCGGAAGGCGGCAGTGCAGCTTGTGCAGGGATGTTTGTGGTTGCTGACTACGCCTCTGCATGCAAGGGACTTCAATCAAGAGCTCTTTGCTGCGGTTGACGTCCAGCGACATGCATCCAAGGCCTCTCAGCAATGTTGCTGCCCTCACCTCCCTGCTCGACGAAAGGCGGGCATGCATCCCGTACCGCATTGCCTTGCTGCTGTCCCCATCAGCTTACTTTGCAGCAGGCTGCCTTGGACCTAGTTTTGGCTCAAACATCCCACATATAGAGGGTCTTACTGTTCAGTGGCAGCTCTGCACTTGTTTGAATCCTGCAGCGCCACCAAGCACGTGCAAGCATCACCTGGCCAGCCCACAGATGACAGGCACATATCCGTCCTCGTCCACAGCGTTGCCAACCTCCATGGCAATGGTGCGCACTGCCTCAAAGTCATTTGGAGACGCCACTGGAAAGCCTGCAGACAGGGTGGGTCTAGACTCTGTGCAGCTGCCCCTGCAAGCCGTCATGGCGCAAAAGCAGGTTTACGCTCAGCAGTGAGTGCCACATCTAACTCGACTGCAAATAGGCTCTGAACGCTGAAGAGGCAGCAGCCTGTGAGCTGCCAGTCTGCCCAGGTGTGCTGCAAGGGGCAGCAGAACACAAGCAGCCCTAGACGCTGTCTCAGCTGCTTGCCTGCCTCAATGATGTCAACTCCCAATTTGCTGAGCATGCGAGCAATGTCCAGCTTCTGCTTGGAGGACATGCTAGCTCCAGGGGACTGCTCCCCATCCCGCAGCGTGGTGTCAAACACCCGCACATAGTTTGGATCATCTATTCTGTGGGGGATGTACTCAGGGCGCGACTTCTGCAGGGAGGCTGCCAGATCTGCTGAGGCAGCATGGACACCCAAGTGACCCCTGCTGCAGCCTCTTCTGCGTTTCACTGATCTTCTGCATGGAGGCTGGGCCCACAGCAGAACATCATGGTGCAGCTGAGCATGCATGCAAGCCCCTTGCATGACGGCCGTCTGCATATTGGCAGAGTCAGGTGACTTTGGGATTCTACAGAAGGGTTGTTCTACTTGCTTTCTACAACCAATGCTCGTTCAGGAGTGCTCACTTAAGCCTGAAGGACTTGCTATAAAGCTCATCTGCAACGTGTGCCATCACAACGACTTCACCTGCTGTCGAATTCAACCATGTGCTATGCTTGCTCTGGTCCTGATTGAGGAGCTGTGGTGCTGTGGCACTGTGATGCTGGATCAGGGCAATATTCCTTACTCAGGTCAGTCTCCAAAGGAGCATGATGAAGCTTGGGCGTGCGAACTGGCTGAATTGCAGGTGGCTTTGACAGCATGGAGCCGACCCAATGTGGTCCAAGAGCCCGGCAGGAGAAATCACTGACTGCCTGGCATATCCTTTGCACATCGCTTGCATGAAGGATGGGGGTGCAGAGCAGGTGGATGCTCTGGTGTGTACAGGGGCCCAGACGGACTGCAGGAGAGGCTGTGCAAGGGGGCCGCTCTTCAAGGCTGCTTATTGCATGCCCTATTGCATGGCAAGGCAGCGTCCAGGCTGGTGTGGCAGGGCGCATCCTTGAGGGCGCCCACCTGCTGCACCCTTCAGCAGTACACCTGCGGGACGCGACAGCCAGGCCACCCCCTCATGATGCTGAGCTGGCAGCTGTGCTGCACCCATCCACATACAAGTGGGCCCATTCCTCCTCTCTCAATTGCATTCCGTGCTCGGCAGCCTGTTCATATTTTTGTATGTCCCCTTGCACTGTTTGTAGGGTGTTGCAAGACCTTTATGGTCAGGTGGCATTTGCTCAAGTATATAGGCATCTCTCTCCCTACATCAGCCCACCTGACACCTACACTTTAATTCCAACCACAGCTTTGCTGTGTTTTACATGTGCTGTGCAAGCTGGCCTCCAGAGGCGGCGACTGCTGGTCCTGGCTGTGCTGTCAGCCCAGCCAGGGTTCAGATGTGCCATTTGAAATCCTGCAGCACATCTGCAAGCTGGCTGAGCTTCTAGTGTGATGGGAGCTGCAACAAGGGCAGGAGTCACTGCTTGTTTGAGACCTTGGCCCTGCTGCAGCCCCAGCAATGAAGCATGGCACCCTTGAGCAAGGCAGCCACCGTTTGCAAGCAACACCCACGAAGCATGATGGTCATGCTCCATAACTGCGACCGCAAGCCACCAGCATTGTTCAAAAGGTTCTGACTCAGGTCTACTGAATAGACTTTACCTACAGAGTTCATGTATGGATTCCACAACACCGTTCAAGCATCCGGTGGCTATACCTTCAGCAATGTATGGTGGGCTGGCAGCTGAAGAACGTGATCAACTTGACCTTGCTCAGTGGCATCAGTCTGGCATGCAGTCAGGGAGATTGCTGGGCCGGGGAGCATAAGAGTTGTGGCTAAATGAACACATAAAAAAGTTTCGCATCTCTGATGACAGTGAGAGTGGCGTGCATGTCGTCTTTTGTTCAGCAGCACTGGTCTCTGCTGCGCATGTCAGCTGTACATTCTGGGATGTTGGTGGCAAGCATTGACTTGTCCTGGCAGGCGTTTGCTGTGATAGAGAAAGATGTGGTACATCTGTCAAAGCCTGCAAGGTGCAGTGTGGCAATGCTCAGCGTGCCTGATCAGATAGGAGATGAGACGCAAACAGATGCACTGACATGGTTCAAGCTTGAGGGGAAGCAACACAAGCACATGCCTGGTGCAGCTTGCCTGATGCGTGCCATCTGAAGGAAGCCATCATGCATAGTGAAGGAACTTCTCTTTGTAGATCTTCGTGTGGCCCTTGTGCTTTCGGCACAGCTGAGTGGCCCCAGCATTGTTTGTGCACCTGTTGCCAGTTGTCTCATCCTTAGCTGTGCACTGATACACAGGGCTCTTCTTGGCGGGCTTCTTGGTGGGCTTGGCCGGCTTCCTGACACCAGTTGGCTTCTTGGGGGCTGGCTTCTTTTTTGGGCCCGTCTTTTTCTTAGCTGCTGGCTTCCCTTTTGGGGCTGTCTTTTTCTTAGCTGCTGGCTTCTTTTTGGGTGCCCCTGTCTGCTTCTTGTGTCCGCCTCCAATTGCAATGTGGATGGCTTGTTGTAACATGGAGGTCATTGTCACTGCATGCAGGGTTGATGAAGTCATTGCATCTGATACAAGCAGGACATCAACGGTGGGCACTTGCTCCACAGCGAGCCAAAGCCTGAGCAGAAGGAGTTTTGCCGGTCCCTGAGCTCACAGTGATGCATGGCATTGGCATGCCAGCACAACAACGGTGGGCGGAGCAGTACCTGTAGTCTTGCCTCCAACTATACTGGTCTGCCAGTGGTCGCGGTAAGTATGATGCAGAGAACAGACCTGCCGCGTAACTGCTTGCTGGTTTTGATTCCTTGACCTAATCTGGGAGCACTTGACACATTCGTGCAACAGGGCTCTCTCAACGGCTCCGTGTTCACGCCATCGAGGCCGCGCCTTGACAATTAGAACGCACCATGGCGTGCCTTGACAGGCTGTATCACCGGCTTCCATGCAATCCGCTCTTATGTGGTTCTCATAGGCTGCATACCAGGTTTGCATGGTCATCACTCAGGTATCAGTCTGGCAGCAAGCAGAGGCCTGCTGGGTTACACGGTGGCCTTGAGGCTACCTTAGCATCCTGCCATGCGAATGCAGCAGCAGCCGCTTGGGCTTTTTTGCAAGCCAAGGCTCAGGTTGGTGCAGGCAAAGCGAACACCGGCTTTCTGTTCCTGCTGCAAAGGGTGGTGTCCTGCAAGGCAACTTTGACATCCCCTTCTTTGACAGAGAACGCGAGCAGGCACGCCTGCTGAAGCAGCTCAGGGCCGGGCCGGAGAGCATCCTGCTAGTTCTTGGTCCTCAGACTAGCGGCAAGTCACGTCTGCTCGGAGACTTGCTACTTGGGGACAAGCTGGATGCCCCCGTGTCATGGTCCAGTGGACGCAGCCAGAAACTCTCAGATGGCCATGTCATGGCCTGGGTGCTGAGTGCAGAGCTCAAGGTGCAGCAAGGTGCCCTGCAGAAGTTCAGGAATGGGGTCAGCTATGCGGCGCAGGGAGTTGCTAGGACCATGTCTGGTGTGCCTTTCACATGGGGGTGATGTCCTTGAGCTGCGCAAACCCCCACTCCCAGTCACTGATGCCTACTTCAGCATTGATGACTTGATTTCGGCGTACGATAAGCTGATCACTGCCCAGAGGGAGGTTTCAGGCTCCTGGCCTGTGATCTGCATTGATGAAGCTAGCGTGCTCATGGACTGGGATCGGGGAGGGCCTGTCACAGAGGACGACTTGGCGGCACTGCTACGCTTTGTTGTGCAGGTGAGTTGTGAGGCACTTGTATTCTGCACAACCTCACCTGTGCTCTGTGTTCTGATAAAGGTCACTGCCAGCTGAGGGCCCCCACTTGTTCACAGATTACAAAGGAGATGCCAAAAGCCCATGTCATACTGGCCACCGCAGACTACAACTTCCTCACCTGACTGCAAGCAAGTGAGCCTGCTGTGACATTTTGTCCAAGCCACGGCCTTGGAAGCAGCTCATGCCTGTTGCTGTGGGCAGCGCTCCAGGTGAGGAGTGAAGTGATTGCTGACTTCCCTGCGGCGGAGGCTCGCAACTTTCTTTGGCATGTCATGGGCAAGACAGCTGCCGAAGGCAACGACTGGGTGTCGCCAGACAAGGACTGGTCGCTGTTGTCTCAGACGACGCCCCTGTCGGCCCTGAGCAGACCTGTCGCTGATCAGGAGTGGGCTCAGATTTTCAAGGTGCGCTGAGCTTCCATGTCTCCCGCTACCAGAAGGCTGTGTGTAGGTGCCTGGTGTCTTGCACCAAATCTGTGGCAATGTTGGCTTCTATCATCAAATCACCCTTGTACATCTACAGGTGTGCGGTGGAAATGCTGGCCTTTTGATCAGCGCTTCCGCTTTATTCGATGGGGATTGGCACGAAGGTGGGTGATGCAAGGCCTGTTGGCTGCTGGCGCTGTCATCCAATTTGCATGCCTCGGCAGGTATTGGCATTGCTGCCACTTCACGTCTGCCGTGCTGTAGCCTTGAGCCAGATCTGGAGGTGCCCGATGAGCAGTATAGTCAAGGGTCTTGCTGGTGGTCCTGGCTGGAGTGAAAGACAGTGTGCCGTTGTGGTGAACTGCTTGGCAAAGGCCCTCCATGGTGCCGTCATTGCCAAGGACCTATATGCAGCACTGGATTCTGACAAGAAAGCTGCAAAGAAGGTTGTTGACGCCATGGTGGAGGCTAAATTGTTGGCCTACCGTCCAGCATCAGGTCGGCACTGGTATGCTGGGCCATGTGCTTGCTTTGGCTCAGATGCAGCGCTGTCATGAGCCGCAAACGCTGCTGTGCAGGCTGGGCTCAGGATGTCCCTATGGAAGCCTTTGGCCCAGACCAGCAGGACGTGATCACTGCACCCTCAGCCGCAAACCTGTATTGCATGCGCCGCCTGCGAGAACACAGTGCCCTGAGAAAGAGACCAATCAGGACTATTTCCCAGGAGGTGAACCAGTATTGATGGTGGTGTGAGAGGCAGGCGCACATGGACAGCCATATCTGCAAGGGCACTGCATGTTCCTGTTGAGGCATTTGGCCCTGCCAAAAGTTGGGTTTTGTATCGCATGCAAATATTGCTTGGAAGGTGGCTCCCTCTCCTGAGCTGCTCAGGTCTGATGTCAGTGCCGGTGGTGGGTATGGCAGGCACGCTTGTACTGCATTGCTGCCTTTGAAGGCATCCATCCATCCATTTGTTTGCTGAGGTAAAGCGCCAGTGATGTGTTGTGGTACGCTACTGTGTTTGAAGTCAGGCTGAGCCTGCCAATAGTTCAGGTATGGCATCTGAGCTGTTGCTGGTGATGGTATACATGGAATGCTGCAGGCATCACCCTCTGCTGCCGCTCCAGCGTCCTTCCCTATGGAGCAGCTGCTGCGGCAGCTGAAGGACGTTGCAAAGAATATTGCTGAAGTGGAGGAGGAGATGGATGGCCTGCTGTTCCGGAAGCCAGAGATCTGGCAATAGGTTCATGTACCTGTGTACTGAGAAGAGGCAGCTGCGAGACACAGAGAAGCAGTTGCGTGAGAAGGAGCTGTTGCTGCTGAGCATGTCCAACAATTGAAGGCTGTTAGGTTGCAGGCTTGCTCACAGTTCTTTCAGGTCAAGCTGCCGCATCTGACAAGTATTGATAGCGGCAGCAGATGTCAAATTGTGCCAGCTCCGGCTATATCAAGCCAGAAAATGCTATCATACTGAGAGAAGTTGGCAAAGCCGTCTTAACTTCAGTGAAGCCCTTGGTGTAGGCCTGTCTTTGCACAAGCCTGCAGGTGCTGTTGCACAAGCCTGCAGGTGCTGTGGCAGCTCTGCAACGTCAAGCTGGGTCATTGCACCCTGGCTCAAGTTGGAGGTACATACTGATATGGCAACAAATCACTGAACCAAGTTATAGTTTATGATGCCAGCCAGGCAACACTATTGACAACGGGTGCACCACTTCATATGGCTTGTCCTCCACGTTTGGCGCTCAACATCATTGCACAAAGCATGCCAGCACTTGTATTGACTGACTTACTTGGATGCAGCACCTCAAACAGATGCAGCCACCTGGGCCTGAACTTGACCGTTTATAGAGTGACAGCTGTGCAACAAGGTCACCTGGAAACAGCATTGCTCAGCTGCTGTTGCACAGCACAGCTCCATGGCTTTGGTGCCACCACCAGCACAACTTTCACAGTGAGATTCCTTTGTGGTCATGCATGGGCAGCACATTGCTACTCAAGGTTGTATCTGAGCCAAGGTCCCAGTTGCGCAGGCATTCATTGACAAGCTGCTCCTAAATGTGCTATGCATCATTTGAGCACTTGCCTGGCAAGCTAAAATGAGACTCTTCTGCTGCAATGACGAGGCCGACACATCTTGGCAGCTGCACACCTGCAAAACTGCTGAGGTCCATTGGCAGGATCACCACTGTCTTGTATGCCGGTGATATGCATAGAAGAGCCTCTGAGCATACTGATGCTCTTTATCTCCTGCAATTGACCCATGCCTTGCAGATGTTCTGTCACCCTGAAAGGGGTATGCTACCCTTTCACAATTTTTGCAGCTCCAAAAGTTTGCAAACATATTGTATATACAAAATAAAACCATGTCAGCTCATGCAACTTGCAATCTGTTTGGTCCCGTCTGGAGCTAGTTGTTTGACTGCGACGTGGGTGGCGACCTGGGTCCCTCTTGTGACATCCTGCCCAAGACCCGGACATGGGTAGTGGCGAGCCTTCAGCCGATGACATCAAGACAAAGAAGAGATACTTGACGCAAAAGTATTCGCCATCTGGTGAGGCTGTTAACACCTTAAGGTGTTTGGCTGCAAACACCACAATCTGTCATGCAGCAGGTGCTTGCTGCTACAAGGTGCATGGCCACATGGCATGCACTTGCATGTCAAGTTTCCCTCATTGGCAGCTACGATTGCTGCAACTGTCATGTTGGGTCTGCAGAGCTGGGCTTGTTGCGCGACAGCAAAGGTCAGAAGGCCTCCCGAGCGCAACGAGCAGCAGTGCGCCACAGGTCGGCACCTCAGGTCGGGGTGGAACAGAGCAGCAGAGCCACTGGAGGGGCAGGTACAGCGAAGCCGGAACTCTGCAAATGCCGCCTGCAGGCTTGGGTAGGCATCACGCGCAGCGTCACTGCCTCAGGAGCCTGCGGCTGGGGACTAGGACTGGAGGAGTGCAGCTGCGTGTTGCGCCTTGCTTGCCATTTTGGTGTCAATCCAGCGTATCTCTGCTTGCTGTGTAACGTTCAGGGCCTGGGTGCCATTTGTGATGGTCAAAGGCTGCTTGGACACGTGCTGTTGCGGCAGCTTGTATCTGGGTGCACTCTGCTTGAGGGCATCTTGCACTCAGCACTGGCATGCAGGCCGCACGGCATTCTTGCTGGCCCTGCCTGATGAGCATTTACACGCTGCAGCCAGGACTGTTCCCAGTTTGCACTGCCTGCAGGCAGCACTGCGCAGGCCGGGAGTGGCAGCCATGCTGCGGCAGCTGTGCTGCCTGACTCAGAGGAGCAGCGCTTCAGTGGTGCGCTGTGGACCCTGACTTTAGGCTTTTGGCTTAAGGTTCTTGCCAGAGATCAGATTCTGAGCGGCAATCGCCAGCTGCACAGCTGGGACTGCCGGTAGTGCATGGCATTGGAAATGCCAGAATTCCAGATTGCCTATGTCTTCAGATGCTCATGCTGGGGAGTCAAAAAGATGCCTTGAGTCCTGCAGGAGGCGCTGGCGCAGGGCCAGCAATCCACAGGGGCAGAGATCTGGCCCCACTGCTGGACAGAGAAGCAGGCAGCCTTGCTAGCGACAGGCCAGATGCAGCCAAGAGGCAGAGGCTGGCAACCTCGGCAGACAGTGAGCTGCACAAGAGGCCCATGACCTGTGTGCTTGCATGTTGCCTACCCTGACCCCAACTTGACGCAAGGTCTGCAGCCTGATCTTGTCAACATCACCTGACTTGAACTTGGAGAAGGCTGCCCAAGGTTACCCTAGGGTTACATGTTTTCATGAGCAGCATTGCGCCACCTTACACTGTGCCAAATGCTGCCAGTCTCAATGCTTTCACACACCCTGCGCGTCACCTGGTGCCTGCAAGAGCCCTACTACATTCCCCCAAATCAGCCCGTCCAGGAGCCAGCATGCTGCTGTAGCCCTGCTGCCTGCGCCGCAGGCAAGGCAGCACAGCAGATGGGCACTGAGCTGGACTCAGCCGGGGAGGCACTGGCTGCTGAGGGCATGCCAGATGCCATGGAGGAAGATGTGGAGCGGGCTCAGCGGCAGGACATGGATGCAGACAAGGTCGATGGGGTGGGGAAGGCAGAGGTGAGCAGGGTTGCTGTGTTCTCACGTGCTGCGGGACGCTGCACGACCTGCAATCAGGGCAGCACCTGCTGCAAGGGCAAGCAGCAGAGCTAGGGAGGCTGATGTTGCAGAGGTGAGGAGCTGTCCTTGCTTGCAGACTTTTGCTGTGTCTTGAACACCAATAAGATGCTACCACTCAGCAGCTGCAGACTGGTGTTCAAGCAGTTCAGCCTGTCCAAGGGAAGCAAGGTGTGCTCAACTTTTGTGGAGTCCTGTCTGACTCAAGAAGGCCTCGGTCCTACGGGGAGGAGAGGGGGATGCTTGTGTGCCGTAGAGACTGACCTCTGCCGCCGGGGCCGCTGCAGCGACTAGAGCATGAGGTACAGTGCTTGCAATCAGGCAAGTTGGCCTGGACATTGTGGCCGCCTGAGCCTGACTGTGCAGCAGTGTGTGAGCAAGAGCATTGCCGGTTTGATGTGCAGGCAGCACCTGCAATGGAGGCACCAGAGCATGAAGTCCTGCCAGTGGGGGCAGGCAATGGGCTGCAATAGCCACCTTAGCCACATGACGCCAGACAGGCAGCTGTGTGAAAGCAAGCCATTGTCTCATCATGGGGTGCAGGCGGCCGCACGACACCGGGACGTTGCTCCTGCAGACCCCGACTCAGACTTTGACGAGCCTGCGCCGAGTATGCCTCAGACCAGCTCTGCTGCGCAGCATCTTGCAGCAGGAGGGGCTGGTGCAAGGTCGGCACACAGCAAGGGCAAGCAGCCGGCAGCCCCTGCAGCAGAGGACTCGATTGCTGCCCGGCGGACCTCGCGAGGGGCCGCGCAGAGGGCACGCCAAAGGTTCCAGCCGGAACAGCTGCGTGGGGGGATGCCAGGGCCAGACCCCTTCGCCCCCAGGTCGCCTGCCCAGGTCAGCTCTGCCCAGCTCTGGGAGCATGTTGCGTGGGGAGCTGCCCTGGCACAAGGAGTTGCAGCGCCCACCCCCAGAACACACGCTCAGGCAATGCTCCTGGATTGCTCAGCCCTGAGCACTGATGCATCCGGGGGCTGCTGAGAGGGATTTACTGCCATTTTGAGGGCTTTTGAGAGGGCATGCCCGCACTGCCAACTTGAGAGCCTCACAGGCTGCACCTGGGGCCAGTTGCTGCTGCGAGGGCAGGCCGTGGCAGCCTGACTCTATCTGCCCAGGCCGCCTGCTCAGGTCAGTGCCCCCACAAGCACAGCTGCACCTGACCAAAAAATGCTTGGGTCAAGAGGACTTCCATACAACCTGTGGAGGGGCTGGTGCTGCCAGCAGGGCATGCTGCAAGCAGGGCCTGTTGTGCGAACATGCTGGGGAGGTCTTCAGGCCGCCCTCCTCAAGGCAGCGCCCCCACAAATACACATCTCTGGAAGCATGCTGATGTGGCACCTTCTATGTGGACACGCTTGGGGAGGTGCTTCAGGCCGCTTGCTCAAGTCAGCGCTCCTGCAAACACCGCCCCGGGAGCAGTCTGACGTGTGCGGACTCTTCAGAGTTTTAAAAGCCGCCAGCTCAAGTCTGCGCTCACACATACACAGCCTTGGGTGCATGTTGATGTGGCCTGCTGTGCGGACGCATTAGAGAAGAGACGCGCTTAAATTCACAGCAACCCACCACCCCTGCGCATGCACAGATCTGGCTGAGGCAGCAACCCAAGACAGCTCTTGCTTTCACAAGAGGGCACAAGAGGAAATGAACCCCTGCCAACAGCACCGCAGTCATCAAGCCTTGCAAATGTGCACCTCTTCAATGCTGGGCAGCCTGAAAGTTGCACCGTGCAGGCAGCCTGCGCTGACTTCTGGTTGTGTGCCTTGCAGGCCTCCAGCCCTGCTAAGGAGCTGAAGCGAGGTGCTGGTCCGCGCACTACACCGGCCGCTATCGCCCAGGCAGCAGCACGCGTGCAGGCAGTCCCAGCTGCCAAGGCACGGCAGCAAGAGGCTGACAGGAGGGCGGCCCTGCTGGATGCTCAGAATGAAGTTGATTTTAGGGAGCTGGCCAAGCAGGTCAGCGCTGCTGCTGCCTGGGGGCTTTGCTTGTGTGCTGCAGGGGCAACGTGCATGCACGAAACTCAAGAGTGTGAACATTGGTGCTGTTTGAGGCCTTGCCTGTGTTCTGCAGGGAGTCAACATGCATGCGTGACTTCAGCAGGGTACAGCATGGTATGGGGGCCTGCATGTCAGGTGCAGAGCCAGACAACAGGCAGATGAGCATTGGACTTGTCAGTGACCCTTTGAGGTGTTGACAGGATGCCCTCTGAGTGGCCTCTCAGGCTGGTCCTCACCATTGCCTGCAAGCCGTTTTGTGCTGCAAGCTTGGAGCCATGCCATAGTGCCTTTGGGTGTCCTCTTCGATGCAGCCAGGTCAAAGGTGTTCATTGGCTGCAGACATTGGATACTGTATGCTTGAGTAGGGACCCGCTCCAAGCTGCCTCTGGGTGGCCCCTCTGCTCCAAAGCCTCCCTGCCTGCATGACAATTAATGCTGCAGTGGGTGGCCTCTGTGCATTGCTCCAAGTTCAGCCTCTGGACTGCCAGCAGGGTATGCGTGGTGCAACCTCCGATTGGAGGCAGCCAGCGCCGCCTCTCTCTAATTTAGATCACGCTGGGCCCCTGTGAGCCCCCTCTAATGCCGCTCACATGGTATGGCACCTGATTCAATAATAGCAGACCACCCTCAGCATGGATTGCCCCATGACACTGAACCAAGCGACTTGTCTCCCATCCAAGGCTGTGAGTACCTCCGACTGGCCTACACTGCTACATGCCTTAAAGGGCCAAACTTAGCTGAAGCCCTCATGATCGGCTGCAGGACATTGCGCGGAGCCTGCTCCAGTGGGAGCAGGCGGATGCCCGAGAGACCATGGCTGCGCGCCAGCAGGGGGAGCTGGCCCTGGTGACTGTGTCTGTGGCAGGGGGAGCAGCCTCAGCAAAGACCAGTCTGGAGGTCCCCCACAGCTGCAGTGTGCGCTTCCTGAAGCGAGCCATCGAGCGCCTTTCAGGGGTGAGCCTGGCATTGGCATTGGCATTAGTCTGTTGCTGGGTCACGCCACAAGTGCCTGACTGGAATTTTGCGTGATTGGCATACACAGATGGTTGTACAAAGGGCTGCGTGCTCTCAAGGCTTATATTGCAACTGCTGCTCAGATGTGTCATGCGTGAGCGCCTGCTGCCAGCCCAGACACAAATCTTGCCGGCTGCTTGTTTGCATCGGGCTGGCGCCTCACCGCCCACCTACCTGTGCTGTGGCTGGCAGAGTACCTTGCCACAAGGTAGCAAGGCGGTGTCTGAAGCTTGAGACTTGCAGAACACATAGCCACCCTTTCCTAGATGTCTTTCGCTGTGCCCAACAAATGCACCAGGCCCTGTGGCCCAGCGGACGCCGAGTGTCGTTCCCATGATTTCACCCCCGCACAAGATGCAGGCTTGCATTGGCGATCAGTCGCCCAGCCTGCACAGTGAACGCCTTCCTGACGCCTGTGCAGGTGCACCTTGAGGCCAGGTGCGCGTCAAAGCTGCTCCAGGCAGCCACGCAACAACATGCGCATGCAGGCCAGGCTGCAGCCCTTGCCAACCAGCGCTGGCTGTCCTGTGCCTGCAGATCCACCCTGTGGCCCAGCAAGTGCAGTGGGTCACCCCAGCAGGGCGCTGCCTGGACATGCACGCCTTCGACGGCGAGGGCAACGAGCTGATGCTGGCCAACTACATCCACGCTGGGGACTCTGAACCTGGGCCCTCCACCTCGGTGGGCGGGCACCGGCTGCTACTGGACCTGGCGCCCGACTGGAAGGAGAAGCTGGGGCTGCAGGTGGCGGAGGTGGCGCAGGACTTGCGGGAGGAGCAGGCGCAGCTGCGGCGCAGCCAGGGCAGGCGGGCCTCAGGTATGGGCACAGCGGGTCTCAGATGGGGCTCAGGCAGGCCTCAAGAGGGCAGAGCGGGCCTCAGGTGTGCAGGGCAGGCCTCAGGTGGGCGGGCGGCTGAGCTGCAAGGAGCAGCAGGTGCCCTGCTCTGGTCTGAGGTTCCTCGGCCTTGCGTCATGCCAATAAGAGCAGAGCGCCTGCTGGGTGGGTGGTGTGCATCTCTGGTCTGGAGGTAAGCCTGTGCCCTCCACCTCCTTTTCCACACATATAAACACACCGTGCAGAATCGTTGCACATTGACTTGACTACACGCACACCATACTGCTACACAGCTACGCTGCGTTTTGGGAAGAACCCATCTGGTGCACCTGTGAGCAGCCTGCTGCCTTCTGCCTCCAGAAGCCACCCACTGCTGGAGGCTGGCCAGGCTGCTGGGCAGGCAGCAGCCTGACTGGATGCATGTCATGCCCTGCTGTGCGGCCAGGGCTCTGGGTGAGCCGCAAAATTGTTCGCCAGCTTGGGGCTGACAAGCACAGCAGCTCCCATGCTGCCTAGTCACCCATAGCTCACTGCAGAGGCAGCCAGGCCCCTGGGAGGAGTCCACATCATGCAGAATGACGAGCCGTGGGCGCAGCCTGCCTCCTTTTTCATGCAGCAATTTCCATTTCCTAGGCTGGGCCAGCAGCTGAGTACACATACGTGCAGACAGCAGCCAGTTTGATTTGAGGCGCCTTGCTGTGCAGCTGCGGGCAGGAGCCTTGCAGAGGAGCTCAGCGCGCGCACGACGACCAGCCCCGGGCGCATCCCGCCCCCCCCAGCCGCCGCTGCCACCCCCCGAGGCACTGGCGACGCGGTCAGTCTCTCCCAGAGCCCCCTGGCGCGGCGCTCGACCGGTCCCACGGCCGCCGACCGCGAGGCTGCGCGGACGCTGCGGACCCTGCAGCCTCTGCAGCAGGAGGTGCAGGCGGCGGCCAGCCTGGCCACTGCTGCACGCGACGGCGGCGGGGCTGCGCAGCACGATGCGGGGGCCAGGGAGGGCAGCGCTCGCAAAGCGCAGGGGCCTGGGAGTGGGCCTGGCAAGTGGGTGCAGGCAGACAAAGCTTGCCAGCTGCACAGGAACCTGTGCACAGGGACTAGCTGTGGTGTGCCCGGCACAGGATGTGAGCCTGCTTGACGAGGCAATCTGGCAGGCATGGCTGGGCTTGGACATGCGCCCACCGGTCGACGCACATGTTTCAGACTGGTTTTAGGCATTTGCCAGGCATTTCGTCACGTCTGTCGGGGGGCTTCGGGTCAGAGCAAGTTGTAGACCTGTGCCTATCTGCTTGTCTTGCTACCTGCCTGGCTCTGCAAGCAATGGGCAGGCCGCGGCATCTCTTGGAGCCATGGGCTGTCGCGCACTGCCATGCCTTAGCCAACGCTCCACACAGTGGGTTGGGTTAGGTACACATCTATGGCTGAGCCCAAGTGCCAGAGGGTGGATGCCGTTGCACACTGCCATAGCTCAGTGAATACGCCACACAGTGAGTGAGGCTGCACACAGACCTGGCTGAGGCAAAGCGCCAAGCAACGGGTGCGGCTCCAGCAAGTGGCAGCAGGGCTCGATCAGCTGCAGTGATGGGGGCTTACCCACAGCCCAACCAGGAAAGTGCTTGTCTATCACTTTCAGGACAGGCAGCCGTTTTCTGGGCCGCTTCAGCTGGTGGGTACCCAAGCTTTGTCAGCTGCAGCTGCCTGTCCTCAGGAGAACAACTCTGGCAGATGTTAGAATGCATTGCCCTCATGGGGAGGCTCGCTATAGGCTCTAAGTGACAGTGTCAGCTGCGTCATGCAGTCTGCCTGCCACCAATTGCTCTGCGGCACCAGGCTGACAGGCCTCGAAGGGGGCGTTTGCAGCCTGGACTGCATAGGCCTGGGGGACCAGGGCTGCAACCGCCCAGATCCCTTTTAACCCTGCGCACCTGTGTGGCAAAGACTGCTGGGAGTCTGATGAGCAGGATCATCGCAACCCATTTGATGAGTCACGCCAGACATTGCTGCCTGAGTCCGTTGCAGCTACTGGATTGTGCAGCAGCCCAACTTGCAGAGAGACAGCTTTCTGCAGGGCGCCTTATCTTGTCTGATGGGTTTCCCACCAACTGCAGGTGCACAAGGATTGGCGAGATGGTGGCCACCCCTCACGGTCTCGGCCCTGCTTTGACAGCCAATGATGTGGCAGCTGCCTTGGCCCAGCAGGACCCTAAAGTGATGCCTTGCCTCACCAGAGCATCATTCACAGCTGCTGCTTGGCTGCTCTGCAGGGGGCGGAAAGCGCAACAGAGGTGGACAGACGAGGAGGTCGAGCTGCTCATCAGAGCTCGCGAGGTGCTGGGCAACAACACCCAGTGGGCGGTGGAGGCTCTCAGCCGCTGGGACTTTGGGGGCCGCGAAAACATCCACCTGCATGACAAGTGGAAGAACATGGTGAGGAGTGTGAAGGAGCAGAAGACCACCCGCGGCGTGCGTCTGACGCAGGAGCAGTGCGACAGGATCCAACAGGTCAGGGAACCAGCTTGGGGACACAGCATCCAATCCATTTTTGGCCAGTTTCAACCCCTTGATGACTTGTTGCAATGAAAGCCATGGGATATCGGTGGCGCAGGGCCTGTCACAACTTGGGCTGTTGCCACTCAGCATAGCTTCCTAGGCAGTCAGCATCGGATGTAGCCTCTGGATGTGGCAGCTTGCACGTCTAGGTGAAGGCTGAGGCTGGCCTGACCTGGGCTGCTGTTTGCTTGCAGGTCGAGGCGCACCACAGAATCACACGACCAGATTCCATCTGATTCCAATCAGAGAGTCATGCTGCTGTTGACAGCTCTCCTTCAATGTTGTGAACACATGAAAAGTTTCATGTGTCTGTGGCAATGTGTGTGCTTGCATGGACATCAACATTTCTCTCTCTTTCCCTGCTCAAAATAAGATCAAGCCACCTGTAAATGCTGAGATCATTTCAAGGAGCTTGAGGGCCGTGCCTGTGATTTGGGGCCCAGAGAGGCTGGTCATGAATGTTGAGCGGTGCACTGATATGGGGGGATCATGTGTCTGTTGGGGGCGGAGGTGCACGGCCCAGGCCCTCTGCAGCCATGCTAGGGGCACCTGAAGCTGCTGGTGCTATGACCACGCCTGTCTTAATGAAGGCATGCTGGTGGCCAGCAGTGCTGCCATTGTTGGCAGCCTGACCCTCAGAAGGCACCAGCCGACCCGGCCTGATGGTGTCATCAGCAGGGGCTGGAGGTGAGGGGCGTGACAGCCCCTCAGCCAAGGGACCTGCGCTGGTGTGGGATGTCCCAGACAGCTTGCCCAGCTGGGGCTTGGTCCCCTGGGACTTGCCAAAATAGCTGGTGCGCCGGCTGCCAGGGGTATGGGCATCACTGACTGAGGCGTCCTCTGCAGAGCAGGAGGGAGTGTCAGACTGAGGAGGGCAGCCACGCGTGCTGTGTGCCTTGTCTGCCCAGCTGAGCAGCCATGAGGCAGGCAGTCAGGGGTAGGAGGGCGCAGACGGGGACCTGCTGCTGGGCGGACGAGTCGGATCGCAGCCACCCTTCCGCCCATAGGCTGCGCAACACTCACGCTGTCTGTAGTCACTGATTGCCCTAAGCTGCACAAAGCTCCAGTCACTGGCTGCCACAGACCTGCCTCCGGTCAGTGGCAGCCCTTCAAGGACCGGGGTTCCATTTGCAGCGCCTCCACAGCAGAACGCAACATGCCGCCCCCGGCCACCAGCATTGCTGGACGCCGCCCCACCTGCACTGCCAGAACCTGCGCACCCCCCCCCCCCCAGCCTCACCAGCCACGCTGAGCGCGTTGTCCAGCTCGCTTGTCACGCGCTGCCCCCAGCGGGCGGCCTCCAGGCTCAGGTGCTGCTGCAGGGCGGCCTTGTCCACCGCCTGACGGCTGGCCTCCGACTCCTCGGGCTCGGGCTCGGCGTCCCCCAACTCCCCTGTGGTGAGGGGGTCGTAGTCTGCGGCAGGGTGCGCCTCGTGGTGGGCCAGCCCGCCGGCCGAGTCGATGCTGCTGGCTGAGGCACGCTGCAGGCTGGATGGGTCCCGTGCCTGCAACGCCTGCAGGGAGACGACGGATGTGGTGAGAGTGTGGGAGGGGGTGGTCTTCCTCTCATGTGTCGCAGATCTACGCTGAGGCCATGTCTCGCCCTGCAAGGCTCGTGAAGCATGATCCACTGCAGGTTGCTGCCGGTGTGTAGCCTGCACTGGGGCTGGCGCATTGGGCGCTGCGAACCCACAGGGTAATGTGTGGCGTCGCCCCATGCTGCAGCATGGGCGCCATGTAGGCCGTGGGGTCCTGCTCTGTGCCACCTGGCAGCTTCCCCTCCTTGTACAGCCTGTCAGAGCAACAATTGCTCGGGGCAGCTGCTGAGAGACGCGCTGCAGGCAACAGCTGACAGGAGAGGCAGCAGGACCCATGGTGCAGAGTTCTGAAGAGAGCTTCGTGAGCGACAGGGCAGCTGCACGCCGCTGGCTGGGGTCCTGTCTGTGCAGCCTGCAGCAGGGCAATGTTGCTGGGGTGCTGGACATGTGTTGAACAGAGGAGGTCCTCTGCAGGTTGGCAGGGCCTGTGACTGCGCAGATTGGCAGCAGGGGTGAAGGGCAAGGAAGGGAAGGTAGCAGGGCACTTGCCAGGACAGTGAATGGCTGAGCAATGATGCAAGCCACGCTGCTGCAGCGCAAGGGCTCTTCACCACCTGGGCAGCACATTTCAGAGCTTGTTCTGCCAGAGCTTGCACCTGTAGCAGCTCATCTTAGTGGATGGGAGCAGCATCCTGCTTCTGCCCAAGTATCATCAGTTCTGACCCAAACGCATCAACACAGCTGCCGTGAATCCCATGTCATGGCCACAGCACTACCCATTATTGCTGAGCTATGGCAGGCCCTGTCTAATTGAACTGGGATCAGCGGCAGGCCATGCCCCCCACAGTGATGCTGGTGGCAAGGCCTGAGGCTTGCCAGATCAGGCATGTTGCTGGGGTCTGTTCCTCACCGCTGGGGCTGGCAGCGCGACGCCGCCTCCTGCCTGCACCTCTGACGACCCCATGGGCACGCCCTGCATCACGAGCGACCCCTGCCTGGTGGGCTCCACACGCCCCTTCCAGGCAGGGAGCGCCGGTGCGCTCTGCGCGGAGCCCTGCACCTCCTGAGGGGGCTCCTCCCGTGGGGCGCCTTCGCTGAGGCCCAGAACTGAGGCTGCGCTGCGGTTGGAGGATGGGCCGCCAGCCTGCAGGCAGGGGACGGGATGCTGGAGCCCCAGGACAAGAAATTGGATTGGAAACTTCCAGTGAGGTTCAAGCATCCCTGATCAGGTGCCAAGTTTGAGGAAGTGGATGGCCTCAATCTGCTGCCTCAGGTCAGCAGTCAGCCTGCCATCATCTGTAAGGGCTGTGTCTGTGAACTTCCTGAAGCAGTGGCCCATGTTCACAGGCAATGTGAGGCGTGAGATGTCCTGCAGGTGTGCAACAAAAGCAGCACAGGTGCATACAGCTGCTGAACCTGAGGCACGATGAGCTGCGCAGATCTGCAGGAGAGAGCACACAGCAGGCTTGCTGTGCCCCACTGTGCGCAGCCATGCCAACGGCTAAGGCTGGGCAAGAGCCAGGAGCGCTGCTGCCCACAAGCTGTTTCAGGGGAAGGCCACACGCAAGTGAGCAAGAATTTAGTAGGAAGCATGGTGCCCTCACCGTTCGCAGCTGGGGCAGGTCAGCTGCTGACTCAGGGAGGGACTGCGCCAGCCGCTGCTGCTGCTGCTCACTGCGGACCCTGTATGGCACAGCCTGGGGCTTTGCGCCCTTAGCAAGGGGCCCCCTGCAGCAGGGGAATGCTCAATCTGCCAAGTGCCAACATGATGCTGAGCAGCAAGTATACATGTGTGGTGGCCAGAAGAGCTAGTATGCACCCATGTCACAGCATCAAGCAGGTGAAGCCAAAGATCCGAGCCTGGCTCTGCCCTAGCATCTAGGTCCAAGCGCCCTGATACATAATTGCAATGGTGCCGATAGCATTGGCAGGGGTGCTTCACAACCCAAGAACCTAAGGGTCTGACTCCCCTAAAACTGATGCTGAAAGCTCTGGTATCAACAGCGACCAGCTGTGGGCCATGAGTCAGGGGTTGTGATGCGCCCCAAGTGTCGTCGTGCCTGCCCCAAGCATGCCACAACTGCATTGGCTGTCAGGCCACTGCCCAGGTAGGCGCTCTGTGGGACCGCAACCCTGCCAGGCCCCGATCCCGCATGCACGACTGCAGCGGCTTGACCTAGCCAGGCCTTCACAAGTCATCATCGCACATATGGTCTGTGACCCCGCCCTGCTGAGCTCATGGGCGCTCTTAATCCCACTGCCAGGGCAGGTGCAACATGTCAAGCACTTTGTGCTTGTGACTGGGAGACATCTGCAGCTGTGGAAGGCTGGCTCTGCCCCAACTGCTGGCAGTGTATGCCACACGCCCTGTCACGCTCCTCAGCTCCTCAGATCCTCCTGTTGTTGCCACAGCATGTGTTCCTCAAACAACCCGATGCACGGTGCCTCGTCTGCCTCTCTGACGAAGTCCCCCCCCAGACGCCATAAACCAGCCCTGAACCCACCTGTTGGAGGCTGTGCCCGGCACGTCCTCCTCGGCCTCGCTGATGGCGCCCAGCTCCCCAGTCCCGGGGCTGTGAGGCGATGTGTAGCCCTCCTCGCCCTGGAATTGCCCTGCTGCAGTGCCGGGCCCTGCAGACACACGCATGTGGTGGATGGGAAGCATGCTCGAAGCAGACAGGCTTGCAAGAGCAGGGTTGAGACTGCAGCTGGAGTTCAGGTGGGTGGGTGTTCTGGGCCACCGCAACTCCTGTGCTGGGCACATGCCAAGTGCCAGGGGTGAGATGTCGTGCATGGCCCACCTGCGGCCTGCGAGCGGGGCGTGCCGGTGGGTGTGACCCTGGACAGCCCGCCTGCACCCGAGGTGGGCGAGCCCCCATCGCCGAACTGGGCCCCATCCAGCTGCGGCTTGCGGATGCGGGTCCGGATCCAGCGCCGCCGCCGGACATAATCCCGCACCTGCAGCCAGGCCCTTGGTTGTGGCTACTAAACATTGGGTGCCCAAGGTGACGTCAGCATCAGGCCCAGCCATGGAGGAGTAAGAGAGTCATGCAGCTCTGACTGCAGCAACACAGCTACTGCACCAAGAACTTGGACTGCAGCCACGCAGTGAGTGCAGTCTGTCAGTGCTCAGGGTGCAGCTCTGACTGCAGCACCTCCTGCACCCAGAGGTTGCAGCCATGCAAGGCCCTGGCAGAGCCAGTTCTCAGGTGTGGTCTGACTGAGTAGACCTTGAGGCTCCGGCAGTGCCACTCTCTGCTGCAGCATGAACAGCAGTGAATTTCTGAGATGACAGATAGCCCACATCAGCCTACCTTGCGCCACCTGCCAGCACCCTTGGGTGGCGGCATGCGCAGCCAGTTGAAGTCGACTCCATATGTCCACCCATCTGAGTCCACTGCCTCCTCGGACATGCCAGACATGTCGATCTGCCACCCCGGCTCTACCCACTCCCAGCCCTGCAGGCACAGAAAACATGTGACAGCCATTGTCAGGCTGTCGAGGGGTCCTGCTTGCTGCAGTTGCCTCCCACTCCCAGCCCAGCAGGCACAAGGATGTCTCCATCTGTGCCTCCATTCTGGTCTCAGACAGCATTGTCACTTGCAGATGGCTTCATGCTCAAAGTTGTTCAGCAACATCAGATTGCAGCCCGCTGCGGTTCTTGTGGCGGCTTTTTGGCACCGCCCCCTTGCTGCTCTGCAAGCATCTCCAACCACACACAGCACTGAACACAGGTTGCAGCCTGGCAGCATGCTCACAAGAGTGGTGTGTTCCCATGGAAGAGCAGCCCAGATCCAGTCCCAGCCTAGATATCCTGCAGCCTGCCGAACCAAGGTGGCAGCAGGCACAGCAGCAGCAGCCACAGGTGACTGTTTGCTGGGCCAGACCATAACCTGTGCGGTGCTGGCGCCAGCGGGACGAGGACGCCACATATGGCATGAAGATGCAAATGCCAAGGGCTGCCATTGCTTGCGTCATGGGGACTCCTTCCTGCTGCCCCTCGCCACATGAGTTCCTTGCCACAACTCGGCTGAGGCAGCGGCAACAAGTGTGGTTCGACGACACGCTTACCCTGGGCAGGGTCGGCGCGACGGCCATGAAGTGCATGCTCAGGTTGCCCCCAGGCTGCCCGTCACGCATGCTCCAGTGCCCCACGCGGTCTGTGGGGAGGAAGTATCCAGGCCAGTCATGCCCCCAACCCCGGAAGGGCTGCATGCGCTCATTCTCAAACACTTCCTCCTCACAGGGCCCTGCAGACTGTGCAATATGAGTCAGGCTGTGTGCGTGGCAGCAAGCAGCACCAGCAGTGTACTGGTTGGTCGACACCTTCATATGTCTGCAACCATCACCAGCAACCACCAGCTGTGTGTAGCCTGCTGGTCCCTATACTTGCAGGCGCTTTTTGAAGCGATGTAAGTGTTTTTACGTGGTGTGGAACTTGTGACATCTAACGGGGGCCCCTCAAGTAAACGTGCACACATGCTTCTGACACCGGCACACAACGTGGCATTCAGCTGTGCACTAGCTGCACAGCTGGACTTTGGAAATACATATGTCACACCTGTCAAGATGCCCTCTTGTCAGACCTGCTGATGCACGCTTGAAGGTGCATTGAGCTTGAGGAAGTGCAGACAGGCCAAACACCGCCTGAACAACAGAGGGTTCCCGCCCTTGAGACTGCATGGACGGGCTGACGGGCATTGTGACTGCACCTGTCTCCATCTGCTGCAGCTCGCCCTCGCTGTAGGTGCGTCGGTGATTGACACTCAGCTGTACCAGCTCGCCATTGGAAGCCTGCCCATCTGACCAGTTTGCCTGCAGACACGATGTCAGGCTGGGTTGAGGGTTGGGGTGACCTGCAGCACTGGGAGACGACCTGGCAGCCGTGGCTGCCCAGGCAGGATTGGAGGCAGCGCCCTGCTGCACTGCGCGCTGACTGGAAGCCTGCGGGTGCCCTGACAAAGAGTTGCAGGCATGAAGTAGTGACCTCGCTAGCAAACCCCAGGCAAGCTTAAGCTCTCCCAGTGCTGGGCATGCCAAACGCTTGAAGGGGGCAATAGACAGGTGCAGCTCCAGCACTTGCTCACATTTCCGTCCTTGGAGCCTGGTTCCTCCAGTGCCTTGTTGTTGGGCATGTTGTTGAGGATGTGGCTGGCCTTGTTCAGGATGCTGGCGCTGAGGCCACGCTTTGGCCTGGAGGCAGTGGGAAGCGCTCCATCTGTCAGTGAGTCATCCTCAACCCTTCTGCACTCGACCAGCAGAGCCAGAACACAAGCCGCAGCCCGCAGCAGATGTGTCAGGCGAAGCTCAAGACTGCACCAACACTGGGACTTGTCTGCATGCTGCAGATGCCACAGGCGCACGACAAATTGCAAACGGTGCATCACATGTGGCTTCAGCGCCGCACCTGGACTTGCCATGCCCGTCCTCATCCCCAGGGCTTCCATCTGGACTGGTGGCACTGCTGTTGTCAGCAGGCTGCACCTCATTGGCGGCGCGTTCCACCCGAGAGGTGTAGCTGGAAGCTCCATCGCGTTCTGCAACACACAGATGCAGCTTTGAGCATCTGCACAGCACGATGCGCCTTGAGACCAGGGGCTGTAGTTCCTGCACATGCATGGCCTTGCAGTCAAGGACAAAAAACCTGTTTCTCAATCTTATAGCGTGCCTGCCCGGGAACACCATCATGCAGACCTGCTGCTCCAAAGGGACATCAGCAAATTACCCAAGGCTGTCCCAGCAACCCTGCTGGAGTATGGGGTTTGCTTCACCTGAGGTGGCACTGGTGTTGCTGCGCTCTGCTGCCAATTCTTCCCTGTGTTCCTTCAGAGCAGGAGAGCTCCTGCTGAAGGACTCTGACATCATCTTTCTGAAACTCTGCAGGATGGCAGGCAGACAGGCAGGGTGTCAGACAAACCTGATCAAGCATGTGGTGCCGACTCTCAAGTGAGCACAGCTGCACACGCCTCGCTGCTATGCTAGGCCACAGGAGGTGCAGCTGAAACCAAGGCAGGTTTGACGGTGCTCTGAGCCTGGACAGTGCTACAGTACACATGAGCTCATAGACAGCGCTGCTGAACACTGGAGGCTCGGGCACACTGTACACTGCATGTCAGCCCTCACTACTGAACACCTGGACAACTAGACTAGGCTAACCTTGAAACCCTGTCGGAACTGGTCGCGGACATCGTGTGCGGCAACACTGGCGGGGGCGTCTTTGGCAAACCTGCTGTGGGATGGCCGTGAGAGGGTTTCCTGAGAGTCGCCAAGGTTGCCAGAGGCCTGCCTCATAGCATCATCAAAGCCGGCAAACCTGCAGGCATCTCATCCATAAGCGACTGTTGCAGCTGGCTCAAGTAAAGGCTTGCAGCATGCATGCAGGCTGGCAGGCGTCAGGTAACAGTAAGGCTTTGCACAGCACCTTGCTGGGTGAGGTTCACAACACACCCTGTCTGGGGTACAAACTGCAGAGTTGCAGATCATTTTGAAAGGAGCAAACATCAGCACAAGAGCTGCCTCTCTGCGATCTCTCCACACAAGGCTGCACCTGGAACACATACAAGTTGCAGCTTTCAGCCACAAGCAGGAACCCACCGGGCGACCCTGCCGCCTTCTTGCCTTACCTAGTGCCGGCTTTGGGGGTATCAGAGTCCGCTAGAGGCTCCCCAGTGGTGCTGTAGCGCCGCGACATGCCTAGGGCCTGGGTGAAGGCCCGCATGAAGGGCACACTCCGCTGCTGCACCTGGTACAGCCCCAGCAGCAGCACTGCTGAAGTAACCACCTCCGCCAGGCTGTCCGGTACGTCCCACCAGGCCAGGCAGAATTTGGCGGTGCGCCCCAGGAAGCCTGCATACCAACACAGGTCTTCAACTGCTGCCATGGGTGAGTCGTGGCCAGAGTGAAACCAACTGCTGTGTACTGCGTGGAATGAAGGTGCCTGGTTGTCCATTAGCAGCCTAGATGAGGAATGCAGAACGGAGTCTTCGCGCCCCTCAATGAGTTTCAAGGCCAGCCTCAGCAGCAGCATGGCACAAAGCAATGGCAACCAAACGCACCAAGCATGTCCATGCAGCATCAAAAAGAGTGCATGAACTGAAGGCATCCTTGCAAGTCAGCGTGAGCCCAACCCACCTGGCAAGTGCACCAGCCGTCCATACACCCCATGCAGGGTCCTCAGGACGAAGTGCGCCAGCAGCATGACCAGGATCGCAGTGAGGCCGATGGCCGTGAGGCTGTGCCCCTCTTGCGGCGGCTGAGGCTCTGCGATGGTACAAGGAAACACTTGCCTTTGTGTCTCAACAGCATTGGAGCACGAGGCGCAGCCCCGGCGAAGCCAAAGGACAGGGCAGACATGAAGGCCACCGCCCCCAGGGAGATGTGGGAGTCAGTCAGGATGGCCATGGCTCCCCGGTTCGGAGAGCTCAATCCTTCAGCACCTACCAGAGTGCACTATAAGCGCTGCACCATGGTGCCGCTCACCTCCCATATGCAGCTGCTGCTTGAGCCATGAGGCGATGGGCTCCAGAGAGCCCACAAAGGGAGCATGCAGCATGCGATGCCACCACTCTTCCCTAGGCTGTGGTGGAGCGGGCGCAGCAGGGGCCGCCTTGGCGGGAGCCTGCGAAAAGCAGGTGGGCTCAGGTATAAAAGGCACCCCTGCTGGCGCCTGCAGGGCCCACGCTGATTGTTGCTGCTTGGAGCCAGGGGCAGGACGCAAGCAGGGCAATGCATGAATGGGGGAAAACAGGATCAGCCTATGGCGACGTCAATCATCTTCCCAGGGGCAATGATAGGCCCCTTGGGAGGCTCTGATGCTGCTGGGAGCAGCCATGCAGGAACAGATCTGTACCTGAGATGGCCCTGTGCCATCTGAGGAGGGTATCTGTGCGGCCTTGCCATCCTGCACCTTCTCGAACTTTCCCAGCACCTCCACAAAGGAATCAAAATTCTTAGAAATGCCGCCTCCAGCCCCTGCATCACACAAAGTGATCCGCTGGCTGGTGCCAGCTGGCAAGCCTACCCACTGAGGTGCAGCTGACCAATGGCAAGACACCCATGCTGCAGATGGGTACCTTGTAAATTGCAGCCTGAGCCCCTTCAGCTTGCAGGCAGCGCTGAGAGCATAGCCTAGAGTAGTGCTGAGGAGATGCTGCACAGCCCCGGGCCAAGCTGCAGGGCTCCTGCAGGACCACACTGCCACACCAGCACACAGGGACATTGCGGCACAGAGGTGGGGTGCAGAAGGCATGCCGACCAGCAGAGCGCTGTAGGCCCCCACCCACCTCGCTCAATGGCCCTTTTCAGCAGCGCATTCACGCTTGTCACATAGACCAGAGTGTACTCGACCACCAGTCTGCATGCCTTGTCCCCTTCAGCTGTCATCCTGCAGCAGTGCAAGCATACACCTCTTTCTTTCTGATCCAGTCACAAACCAAAGTGTACTTGACCACCAGCCTTCAGGCCTCGTCCCCTTCAGATGACATCTTGCAGTTGTGCAAGCAAGAATTTATTTGTTCTGGTCACATGATCAACCAGAGTGTACTCGCTCACCCGCCTGCACAACCTGCAGCAATGTCAAAAGAACTCTCTACCTGTCTTGTTCAATGTTGATATGCTTGCAACCAGCAGAAGAGGGGGAGCATGGCCGAGTGACGTGTCCCTTGCTGTGGCACTGCAGCAGACTGTGCAGGAGCACTGTGCCGCCAGTCCAGACATGCTGCAGCTGCAGCCACGAGACGACGTGCAAGTCTGAGCTGACATCCTGCTGTCATGTGGGGGGGGAGATGCAGCATCCCTCTGCTGACATCCTGCAGCACTGAGAGCCTTCAAGCAGTCAGCCTGGCGGCACTGACGGACCAACTGAAGCAGGGCACACCCTTTGCTTTTGAGCTTAGTACCCCTCAGCTGACGTCCTACAGCAAGGTGAGCAGGATCCCTTGACTGCCGAGCCGGACATGCTGCAGCTTGCAGGCGATGGTGCTGGTGTCCTGCAGCAGAGGAAGAGCCCTCAGGCAGTGCACTCAGCCCCCCATTGCTGGGTGAGACCCACTGTGTGCACTCAGCACACCTCAGGTGACTTACTGCAGGAATTGGGCTGTTACACAATCTGTACCTCAAGCTTTCTGGCGGCAAGCTCCCTGCCGCCTGCATGCCACCAAGATAGAGAAACAAAAGCAGTGTGAGCCAGGCTTTGAGCTGGGCGGCACTAGAGTACCTGCTGTGAGCTGCCAAGAGGTCTCTGGGCGCAATACAGCACCAGGACTGCACATTCCACTCACGTATACTTGCACAGTGGTCTGAACTTCTCTCCATACGTCGCGGTTGTCATCACGCAGACCTCCACCGTGAAGCTCTGTCCCTCCTTGGCGGCGGTGCAGCGCTGCACTTCAAACGCCTGGAACTGCAGCAGGGGTGACGCATACATCAGCAGCTGGCCGCTGTCATGGTGGGGCCTGGCACCAGCTGGGTGGGCAGGCTGGTAGCCTCGGCCCTGCCCCTAAGAACCCCTGAATCTGCTTCATGTAGCCGGCAGCATGTTTCAGACCTACACCAACACAGCAGCAAGCGCTTGTGTCGCTCCAGATAGCTGCAATGCCAGCAGGCCTGCCAGCAGAGCATGTTGGCGACAGGTCCAGCTACTGCAGGTCTAGCCAGCTCCACAGGCAGCCCGTTCACACATGACGCGCTGCTAGGCCCCAGCAGCCCGCATCCAGCCCCGGCCAGGCAACTACAGGCTGCAAGATGACGTCATTTCCGACAGAAGGTGACGCCCAGCTGAGCGCCTGCTGTGCACAGTCACACATATGCTGACCCCCACAGCCTCTAAGACTGCTGCTGCCTGTGCCCCTGCTTGCCTTCATGCCCATGCCAAAGCTGTTGCAGATCGTCTTGCGGATCTTGGCTGCATGCTGCCCTGGCTTGAGGGCAGGTGCCTTTTCGGCTGAGGCTGATTTAGCTGCCGCGTCAACTTCTGCGCCAGACTCCAGCCAGGGGGTCTCTACGTAGTCCTTGTCCCCCCTGGTCTCGTGCACCTTGATCTGAAACAAGAAGTAGGGCCGTTCACAGCAAGCATCAAGCACCCTGCAAAGAAGCCTGATTGCCAGCACGTATGCAGTCTTCTGCTGTGCTTGAGCGGCAATGGCTGTGCAGCCTGTGCAGGACTGATAGCAGCAGTGCACAACAATGTTGAGGGTGACATGACATGCAGAGCTCTGTGCAGCAGGCCGGTCCTGCACAGCTCACTCCAGCCTGAGAGCCTCCTTGCTATTCCTGGCCTCACAGGGGCAGCATGAGGGCCTCACCATGAACTCTGTGCGCGAGCCCCACAGCAGGGAAAACAGCTTGTCCACATTACAGTGAACCACCACGTTCACGAGGGACTTGACGTCTGCTGGCTTGACATCTGCTGGCCATTTCGGCCACTCTGTGTCCCAGGTCATGACCGCTCCGTATTGGCCAACAGGCCGCAAGGGAGCTGCCTCTACGTCATGACGCAGTTTGTAGGCGGTCTGTTGGCGATATACCGCTGTCGGAATTCAAAATGGTTGCATTCGGGCCTCCATCTGCAAGTTCAGCTCAACTGCTTGCCCGTCAGGGATGCCAAGGACTTTCTCGCTGTCGAAGCCTATGCTGTTTGCAACCTGACAGCACACTATGAGCAGGGCCAATGATGACATGGGGCGCCAGCTTTCAAAATCAGTAGCAGGAGGTGATCGATCCGCTGGGGCAGAGGTCTAGCTGGAAGGCGGCAGGCTGATGATCTGGGGCACTGCTGGACAGATCCCTGATGCGCCGCAGCGTGCACTGCTGCGAAACGAGTTCAGGCTGGAAGTAGGCTGCGCTCTGTTGCCATCGCTGGGTGGTCACCCCACACTGCTCCAGGAAGGCAGTGATCGTTGCCGGCAGGAAGTCCTGCCTGAAGCCCTCCTCTCTGTTCAGAGCAGGGGAAGTATTCATTGTCGCAGGGTGGCGCAGCCAGTACTTGAGGTATGCTGGCTCCTGCCGCTGCCACACCTCATAGTTCTGCAGAAAGCAGCTAAAGCTCAGGCCTGCAGGCTGAAGAGTGCAAGTATCCAAGCACTGCCAAAATTCGACCTGCAAAGACAGTGTCTGAGTTGGCTGCAAGCAACGGGCACCCTCACCCGCTCCTCATTGCGAGATGCACCAAAAAAAGCCAGGCCCTGATAGAGTACATAGCCTTGCAGACATGTCACAGAGCCAAAGTCAGCAACATGCTTGCCTCGAACTCGTCATTTGAAATGCCCATCTGCTGCACAGTTGCCTCGTCAGCATAGCCTGAAGAGATGCAGCGGTAAACATTCTGACAGCAGAGCCCGAGTGGCTAGCAGGGGTGCAAGCACTAGCAGCCGGGCTCACCTTGGGCACGGAAGAAGTCAAGAATGAGCCGCACACCAGGTCTAATGACATCCAGTTCTGGGCTGCTGCTTGCCAGCAGCTGACGCTCAGAGTATGTGCCAGAGGCTGCTACCCTCTTCAAAATCTGCTGCCCCATGCGCAGATGCAGGGCAGCAATGACGTCAGCCCTGGCGTCTGCAGGCTGTGGGGACTGGGACGGCAGCATGAGGTCGCCATGCATCTGGTCACGCATCTGCTGCTCTGCACTGGGCTGCGGCAGCCGAGGAGGTAGCTGCCTTGCCAGAGCTTTGAACGCCACATAGCTGAGGAAATCAAAATATTGCCTGTCACCTGCAGGCAGCTCACTCACGTAAGCAGGCAGGTGGGACACAGAGGCACATTGGGCTACGGCAGCCAGCTTGGCATGCCAGTGAGCAGGCAAGCGGGTGAGTGCTGCAGCATGGTGCCAAGATGGGAAGTGGCAGGTCCAGGCTGCAACAATGATGTGCAGTGGCACTTGCCGTTCTGCAGCGCTTCTGGGGTACAGCTCCCACATGCGTTGGCACTCCTGCAGGCCAGAGCACTTGAAGTGAGGCAAGGCACTTAACTGCTGGCCTTGCTTCTGCTGCTGGCCACCTTCATTTCGTACCAGCACCCACTCACAAGGGACAGCCTTTGAGCAAGTGTTGCTTGTGCAAAGGATGTCCCTTATAGCAACACCTGAAGTACGGGAGCTCGCGCCGCAGCAGCGCATCTCGCTCCAACTGAAAGCGGTCGGCATCCCAGCCAGCGAGTGCCTGCTGCATCGTGCCATCAGTGGCCAGCTGCGTCGGGAGGTCCAGCAGGAACTCTGCAAAGTCCTGCTTGATGGGCTCCAACTTTTCAGGCTGCTGTGGGACATTCCTGTGTTTGTCTGGCAGTAGTTCCTGCAGGCTGGGCTGGACACTTACAGCTTCTCTGCTGACAAACCGCTCAGGTCCCTGCTGAGACACAGGAGTGCTACCTGAGCAGAGGTGATGGCACTGCGTTTGTAGTAGTCGAACTCCTGGCTCCAGAGTTTGAGCTCCTTGCTGACTGCAGATGTGATGGCCTCCGGCAACCCAATCAGCAGTGGCACAGAGAAGAGGCAGGACCGCCTGCACTGGCAGTCACATGACCAGCCTGGCGCCCACACATCACAGATGTTCAATGTTGAATCCACACAATGAGAAATCTCATCACCTGGTGGCCTGCTGAGCACATGCAGAAGAGCTAGATCTTTGCTGTAACTGTTTCAATCCCCTAAACCTCTCGCCTGGGCCCGGGCAGTGCTGTGCAGCCCGCATGTCGATATTTCCACTCTCTCTTAGTCAAAGCCAACCTGCCACGCAGGCTGGTCATCCAAGTTGCCATTTCTCATGCGGATCTGCAGTCCTTACCACCTCAAACACAACACGCTGTGATTTGCTTTGCAACTTCCAATAAGCTGGGAGATAGCTGCTTGTCAAACCAAGATACCTGGAATTCTGTGCTTGGGGACGACAGCAACTGTCAGGTCACAGAAGTCAGGCGACAGATGGTTGCTCAGAGTTATTGTGGGTGAGAAGTCGAGCCACACTTGTTGCAGCTCTTCAAGAGTCCCGCAGTGGCAGATGCGCTCCATATGCGCACCTGGGGCCTGAAGGCCAGCCACTGTCACATTCAGATGCAGCCCTCCAAGGCATTGGCGCGGGACAGCCTCCAGGGATCCAACGCCTCAGGGCCCTCAACATTGCCGTCCATTTAATGCAAGCTGCCCCCCAAGGGCTTGTGGGGGCCCATGGCCACAAGCATCTAGAGGGTTGGTAGCACTGGGTCCATGCTTGACTGCAGCTGCCAGAGGTGCATCTGATGCAAGGGCCGCAGTCAAGTCTGCACTAGCCTGACGCTGGTGCACCTGGAGGCTGCTTTGTTGAATCAAGGTGGAATGCCAGGGCCAGCTGTCTGTCCCCCTCCCCCCCTGCCTTCCCAGGAACTGCTGTTGGTGCTAACCAGCTCAGCGTGGCCAAAGACAACCCCACACGGCATGTGTCTCGATGATGAACACAATATCTGGTGTTCATCCTCCTTACTCCCAGCCTGTTGGGCATTGAAACCTTCACAGTGCTATGTGCTGGTAGCTCTGTGACCGTCCAAACCCACATACTGTTTGACCTTAGAGTTACAAATGCGGTGCCTCGATGGGTAACAAATGGACAATCGCTCATAGATGAGAGGGCGCACATGCATTTAGCCCCCATGCAGGCACTCATGCAACTTGATAGCAAAGGAGAGGCCACGTGTACATGTTGCAAAAGAAGATGTGAGGGCCTTCAGTAGTCAATGTCCTTCCCATCCGGCCCCAGGAAGCGTCCAGTGTCTTTTGCAGTGAGCTTGGCCATCACAGCCTGCACAAGGTATTGGGAATACATCTGAATGTGGCTAGGGTGACACTTGAGCTGTGCAGCATATCGCCAACAGGTGAAAGCTCAGGTGCTAGCCAGGCCTGGACGTAGAGCTGTACACAGCTCTGATGCTCAGCTCACCTGCTGCAGGCTGATGCTGGTGGGAGCATCCATTGGGGCCTTCTTCCCTTCACCCAGGCCTATCCTGGCACCCTCATTGCCCATGTCTGCAGGCCAAAGAAGGTCAAGGCATCGCACTCGTCTGCAAACCTGGTCAGGGTTTACAGCAGAGCTAGAGTGAACCCTGACAGATGATAGAACGCGGCTGCGATGCATGGCTTCCAAGCTAGCTCGCTGCTTTATGTGCTAACCCAGCAGGTCCCAGCGATCCTCTGTGGGCAGGCAGATGGCCCCAGGGTGAACCTGTCTGCATCTAGGCAAGCCTGCAGCTGAAACTGAAAGGTGCAGCGCGAAGCAGCATCGTGGTCACAGCCAGGCTGACGGGGCTCACCAGTCTGCACCCAGCCCGGGTGAAGTGCCACAACTGTGAACTTCTCCTCCAGCAGGTCGTTTGAAAGGATGGCTACCTGCATGCACAGGTGAAGGTGAAATGCCACATTCTGCTGCACAGCAACCCCAGAGTATGACATCAGTGCTGGGCGTTTCAAGCAATGCACATGCACTGTGACTGGTTCCCTGGCAGGACAGGATGTCGCTGGGCTCAAGGGATGCTGGCGAGCATCTGCGGCTGCATGAGACCCGGGCCCACCTGCATGTTGAGCGCTGCCTTGCTGGAACAATAGCCGGGCCACAGGTTGTTCAGCGGCGACTCGCTGTGGGGCTTGCGCGCAAAGGAGGTGCTGCCCAAGATGCTGCTGATCTGCAGGCAGGGGAGCACTTGTTGGGAAAGAGATGTGCTGCAGGCTGCTGGGGCAGTCTGGGAGATGGGCTGCAGATCAAAGAGACATGGCGCAGGAGTGCCACGTGGGCCATGGCAGACACTGGCAATGTAATGAAGTGGGCGGCTCGTCGGAGGGGCAGGGCCAGTGTGCAGAATGGGCTGCAGATTGAAGGCACTTGGGCAGCGTGTGAGTCAGCTGACTTTTAGAGAGGCATGGCAGTAGTCAGTTGGGCTGTCAGGCATGCATTCCAGGAGCAGGTTGGCGGTACTCATGGCACAAGCATGTGCTTCAGACTTGTCCAGCTCTGGCTGGTGCCGTGCTGCCATGCAGGCTGTCTGTGGTGATGCAGCAGTGCGGCAACCCCCCCAAGCATGCCTGGAATCAGCATGCCTGAGCAGCTGTTTGCCCCACCTGCACAATGGTGCGGGTCTCCCTCTTTCTAAGGGAGGGCAGCATCGCAACTGACAGCAGGAAGGGCCCCACCACGTTGGTGTTCAGCACCTGCCGATACACCTTGCCAGTCCTGCAAACAGAGGGTTGCAGAGGCTTGGGAACAAGTGCCTCGATAACGGAGCCAGATGACACAGTGCAGCATCGCGCTCTAGTCAAGCATTGCTGAGCCCAGGACACTCCAGCACGGTGCAGTGACCTGGGCAAGTCCTGGAGAAAAACCTCGCCCACTCTGGTGCTTGATTGCATCAATCTGGTCCACCATGGTGCGTGATTGTGTCAAGTTCCCCAAGGGGTATGTGCAAACAATCGCACTTAAACTGAGCCCGCAGTGCGTCAAGATCAGGGTCCTGCAGACTCACGTCTCGACGGCGTGTGATGTGTACTCGCCCTGTCCAGCATTGTTCACCAGGATGTCAATGCCCTCTGGCTCCAAACGCTCCACCTTCTTGGCAAATGCCTGCAGCAGTGTGCCAGAGCAGCTGTCATTGTGCTGCAAGGGTCATGTTCATCGGCATTGAGCAGGCTGAAGTGCTGCACTGGGGTGCGTCATGGCCCAGCTGAGCTCTAGCCCAGTCCAGCGACAGCAAGCATTGAGCCAGACTGAAGAGGCACTGCACACCCACCTGGATGGACTCATCGTCTGTGGCATCCAGCTGGAGGATGTGAAGGCGGCCCTCATGGGACGATGCAAGCTTCTGCAGGTCTGCAGCCTTCTCAGGTGCCCGGGCTGTGGCAATGAGGCGGTGGCCGGTCTTCTCCAGAAACTGGCTGACATGCTCGAGGCCCAGGCCCTTGTTGGCGCCTGTAATGACAATCACTTGCTGGGGTGCCATGATGCAGGAGACAGGCTCTGCTGCAGTGGTCCTGTGATCAGGGCAGAACGAAACAGATGGAGGTTATCGAGCTGTGTGAGAGCAACGAAAAGAAGCAGTTCACGCCAAGTTACTTGCCTTCCTACGTTATGATGATGCATGCCGTGAGATGCATGTCGTGAGCTGCATGCCGTGAGTGGTGCTGCTCCACTTCTTGCCATAACTAGAGAATTGTCGGCAAACTTATGAGCAGCACAGCTTGCTGTATGTCTGGCCAGTGGCAAGCTGGTGTCCTGCGCAGCGGCTATAATTCCCAGGCACCAGCAGAGGTAACATTAAGCAGGGCGCAATTCTGCACGAGTTGAGGATGTTTTGGCAGGGCCTACGGACTCACTGCAGGCTGAGGCAATGCACAGGTCTTCCTGAGAATACTGTGTCTTATCACAATTGTGTATCTGGTTGGTTCGCATTATTGCTGCTGCATCAGAGAAGAGCTGACAGGTGCCTGCTTGGCCACTCAGCGCTGCCCAATCATGCTTTATGAGCCGGCAAGGGCCATGATGGCGGCTGTCTGCTTACTGCCCGGCAGCCCTCACACTCAGAAGGAACAGATCTGCAAGCTCAGCCCTTGGCTCATCAATCAGTGCCCCAGACTCATGAGGCAGATGAGAAAGCAGTGTTGCCACCCACCCATGCCCGTTGTTCTGTACTCAAGGCCTACCCCAGGTCTGCCATGTGCTCATCAACACCCCTTTGGGCCCCCCATCATAGCAATGATTCTTAGTCCCATTGCATGGAAGGCATGCCTGATCAGTCATGACTGCTCAGTTCCCCTTGCTGTTGCCAGTGCACCATCGTCTCAAAATGACGTTGATGCAGCTGTTCAAAGTGACAGTAGGCCCCCTTTGCAATGATGGGTCTACATGCACTGATCAACTGACGGCTCCCCATGATGACCCATACCTTATGAATTGTTTGAAGGATAGCGGCACCTCATACACGCCTCCTACACTTGCAGTTGGCAGTGAAAAGTGCAGATACCCTGTGCTGACAGCCTGGCAGCTTCCAGTCCTCAGCAGTCACAGGCACTTCTGTTGCAAAGTGAAGAGTGCAGCATTTTGCAATGTTATACAGATGCAATGTTATACAGACGTAAGCGAGTGCCATTTAGGAACACACAAGGTGCAGGCAGGTCAGGCATTCATGCAGCCACATATCACACTTGATAGCAGAGAACAATTCATATACACGGACCGAATGATTACAAAGGGCCTTCAGTAATCAATGTCCTTCCCGTCAGGCCCCAGGAAGCGTCCAGTGTCTTTTGCAGTGAGGTTGGCAATGACAGCCTGCACAAGGTGTTGGGAACACATCTGGATTTGGCTAGGGTGACAATCAAGCTGTGCAGCATATTTCAAACAGGTGAAAGCTCAAATGCCAAGTTGTAGCCAGCCCTGGACATAGAGCTGTACAAAGACCTGACACTCAGCTCACCTGCTGCAAGCTGATGCTGGTGGGAGCATCCATTGGGGCCTTCTTTCCTTCACCCAGAATTAACCTGGCACCCTCATTGCCCATGTCTGCAGGCCAAAAACGCCAAAACAGCTTGCCAATCTGCAAATTGGTCAGGTGGTGCAGCAGAGCTAGAGTAGACCGTGACGATGGGGCAAAAGGGTGGCTGCAAAGCATGGCTCCCAAGCTGGCTGGCTGCGTTGAGCACTAAAGCAGCAGGTCCCAGCAGTCTTCTGTGGGCAGACAGATGGCCCCAGAATGAACCTGTTTGCACCTAAGCAAGCTGGCAGCTGGAACTCAAGGGTGCAGCGCAAAGCAGCAACTTGGTCACAGCCAGGCTGACGGGGCTCACCAGTCTGCACCCAGCCTGGGTGAAGTGCCACAACTGTGAACTTCTCTTCCAGCAGGTCATTTGAAAGAATGGCTACCTGCTGGCACAGGTCAAGGTGAGATGTGACTGTGCTGCATGGCACCCTAAAAGAAGACTGACCTCAGTGCTCGAGCAATGCACATGCAAAGATCCTGTCGGCGAGACAGGACCTTACTGAGCACAAGGGATGCTGCTGAGCACCTGCGGCTGCATGAGACCGGGCCCACCTGCATGTTGAGCGCGGCCTTGCTGGACCAGTAGGCGGGCCACATGTAGTTCATTGGCGACTCGCTGCGGGGCTTGCGCGCAGCGGACGTGCTGCCCGCAAGGCTGCTGATCTGCAGTCAGGCATGGGAAAGAGCTGTTCAGCAGGTCTTTGGGGCAGTCTAGGGAATGGGCTGCAGATCAGCGAGACATGGGCCCAGCGTGCAGGGTGGGCCGTGGCATACATTGGCAGTGTACACAATGGTTGAGCGGACGGCTTGTTGAAGAAGCACAGGCTGCAGTGGAATAGGCTGCAGTGTAAAGAGACACAGGCAGTATGTGGGGTGGGCTAGTCTTCAGAGAGGCATGGCGTTTGGCAAGTTGGTTGTTGGGCATGCATTCCAGCAGCAGGCTGGCATTACTCATGGAACAACCATGCGGTTCATATCTTTCCAGCTGTGGCTGCCGCCCTGGCCTACATGCAGGCTTTCTGTGGAACTATCACCATCAATGCAGCAGTGCAGCGACCCCCGAAGCATGCCTGGCATGGGCATGCCCCACCTGCACAATGGTGCGGGTCTCCTTCTTTCTGAGGGAGGGCAGCAGCGCAACTGACAGCAGGAAGGGCCCCACCACGTTGGTGTTCAGTACCTGCCGGTACACCTTGCCAGTCCTGCAAATAGAGGGTTCAGAGGCTTGGAAACAGAATGCTGACAGAGTGCATCAACAGAAGAGCCAGATGCCATGGTGCAGCAGGATGCTCTATTCGAGCATTGCTGGGCCCAGGAGACTCCAGCATGGTGCAGTGGCCTGAGTGGATTCTGGGGAAACATATCGCTCTTTATGCCTGGTTGCGTCAGCTTCCTCGAAGGGCATGTGCAGGCAAGACACTCAAGAGTGAGCCCGCAGTGCGTCAAGGTCAACGGTCCTGCTGGTCCTGCAGACTCACGTCTCAATGGCACGTGGTGTATACTCGCCCAGCCCAGCGTTGTTCACCAGGAGGTCAATGCCCTCTGGCTCCAAACGCTCCACCTCTTTGGCAAATGCCTGCAGCAGTGTGGCACAGTGGCTGCCATCGTGCTGCAAGCCCAAGGCTGATGTCCATCGGCATTGAGCAGGCTGAAGTGCTGCACTGGGGCGCCATGGCCCAGCTGAGGTCCAGCCTAATCCAGCGACAGCAAGCATTGAGCCAGACTGGAGAGGCACGGCACACCCACCTGGATGGACTCATCGTCTGTGGCATCCAGCTGGAGGATGTGAAGGCGGCCCTCATGGGACGATGCAAGCTTCTGCAGGTCTGCAGCCTTCTCAGGTGCCCGGGCTGTGGCAATGAGGCGGTGGCCGGTCTTCTCCAGAAACTGGCTGACATGCTCGAGGCCCAGGCCCTTGTTGGCGCCTGTAATGACAATCACTTGCTGGGGTGCCATGATGCAGGAGACAGGCTCTGCTGCAGTGATGCTGTGATCGGGACAGAATGAAACAGATGGAGGTTATCGAGCTGTGTGAGAGCAACAAAAAGGAGCAGTTCACGCCAAGTTACTTGCCTTCCTACGTTATGCAGATGATGCATGCCGTGAGATGCATGTCGTGAGCTGCATGCGTGAATGGTGCTGCTCCTCTTCTTGCCATAAGTAGAGAATTGTCGGCAGACTTATGAGCACAGTTGTATGTCTGGCCAGTGGCAAGCTGGTGTCCTGCGCAGCTGCGACAGCTCCCAGGCATTGGCAGAAGTGATATCCAACAGGGCGCAGCCCTGCGCCAATCGAGTGTGTATTATGCAAGGCCTGAGGACTCACTGCAGGCTGAGGCAATGCACAGTTTTTTCTGAGAGTACTGCAGTACTGCGTCTCATGAGAGTTGTTTGTCCAGTTAGTTCTCAATATTGCTGCTGCACCAGAGAAGAGCTGACAGGTGCCTGCATGGCCCCTCAGCGCTTCCCAGTCATGCTTCATCAGCCGGCAAGGGCCATGATGGCCTTGTCAATGCGGCTGTCTGCTTTCTGCCCGGCAGCCCTCACACTCAGAATGAACAGATCTGCAAGCTCATCTCCTTGGCTCACCAAAACGTACCCCAGACTCATGAGGCAGCTGCCTCAAGAGATGAGCAAACAGTGTTGCCAATCCAAGCATGACTGTTGTTCTGCGGGCAAAAGCCTACCTCAGGTTTGCCATGTGCTCATCAACAACTCTATGGCCCCCGTACATGCCAATGAGTCTCATCTCACTGCATGGAAGCCCTGCCTGATCAGTCATGACTCCCCCTTGCACTTGCCAGTGCGCTATCGTCTTTAGGACACATTGATGCAGCTGGTTAGCTCCTGCCAACATGACTGTTGGCGCCTTTGCTATGATGGGTCTATATGCAGTGACCATCTGGCCACCTCCCTGCCTTCCCACAGATGACCCGTAGCTTACGACCACTTTGAAAGACAACGGCATCACAGAAGCACAGCACATGGTGAACCTTGTACCTCTTACACCAGCAGTCACTTGGCAACAGAAGGTGCAGATACACTGTGCTGAAAGCCTGTCAGCTTCAGTACTTCAGGATGTACAGGCACTCCTGTTGCATGGTGGAGAAGCAGCTCTCTGCAATGTCATACAGACGCAAGCGAGTGAATACCGGGAACACAAAAGGTGCAGGCGGGTCGGGCATTCATGCGGCCACATATCGCAGCTGTTAGCAAAGGAGTATTCAGACTTGTTGCACATGCCAAGAGCCTTCAGTAGTCAATGACTTTCCCGTCCGGCCCAAGGAAGCGCCCGCTGTCTTTTGCAGTGAGCTTGGCAATCACAGCCTGGTGCTTAGCAGACAAGTGGATCAATGCTGCGGTGACTTGAAAGCCATGCAGCATGTTTGCAACACACATGAAGCTCGAGTGCCAAGTCATAGGCAGCCCTGGACGCAGGGATGCGCATATCTCTGACACTCAGCTCACCTGCTGCAAGCTGATGCTGGTGGGAGTGTCCATTGGGGCCTTCTTCCCTTCACCCAGGGCCAAGCTGGCAGCCTTGTTGCCCATTTCTGCAGGACAGGGCAGCTAAGGCAGCCTAGTAATCCACCAGACTGTGCAGGGGTCACAGTTAACCGTAGACTAGACCCTGGCAGTGAAGCAAAAGGGGCTTGCAATGCATGGCATCCAAGGTAGCTTGCTGTAGTAGACCCTGATGGCAAAGCAACTGGCTCTCGGCTCTGAGGGCCAAGGCAACAGACCCCGGCAGCCTCCTGTAGACAATCAGATGGCTCCAGGGGGGACCTATCTGCACCTAAGCAAGCTGGCAGCTTTACAACTGGAGGCGCAGCGCACAGCAGCACCCTGGTCACAACCGGGCAGACGGGGTGCACCTGTCTGCACCCAGCCCGGGTGAAGTGCCACAACTGTGAACCTCTCTTCCAGCAGGTCGTTTGAAAGAATGGCTACCTGCATGCACAGGTGAAGGTGAGCTGCCATATCGTGTAGGTGAGATGCCGCATTGTGCTGCACAGCAGCCTTGCAATCTAACACTGGTGCTGGGCCCTGTGAGCAGTGCAGAAATGCTGCACAACTGATGCGTAGCAGGCTGGACAGAGCCGCGCTGAGCACACAGGATGCTGCTCAGGACTGATCCGCGGCCACAGGTGCGTGCGACCTGCATGTTGAGCGCCGCCTTGCTGGACCAATAGGCGGGCACTGTGCGGTTGAGCGGCGACTCGTTGTGGGGCTTGCGGGCAAAGGAGGTGCTACCCCCAATGCTGCTGATCTGCAGGCAGCCATGGAGAAAAGTGTGAAGTGAGCTGTTGTACAGGCTTCTGAGGCAGTCTGGGCTAGAGGGCTGCAAATAGAAGGTCAAGTGGCCAGCGTGCCAGGGGGGCCATGGCAGACACTGGCAGTGTAAAGTTGGGCAGCTTGTTGGAGAGGCATGGGGAGTGTGTTGACGGGCTGCAATTCCAGCGAGACACAGGCAGTCTGAGAAGTGAGCTGGTCTTCAGAGAGGCATGGTGTTTGTCAGGTGGGCTGTCAGGCATGCGTTTCCACCAGCAGGCTGGCGATATTCATGGCACAAGCATGTGGTTCACACCTGTCCAGATCTGGCTGCCACCTGGCTGCCATGCAGGCTGTCTGTGCTGATGCAGGCATCTTGTGACCTCAAAGCATGCCTGAGATTGAGCATGCCTGAGCGTCAGGTCGCCCCACCTGCACAATGGTGCGGGTTTCCTTTTTCTCAGGGAGGGCAACAGCGCAACTGCCAACAGGAAGGGTCCCACCACATTGGTGTTCAGCACCTGCCGGTACACCTTGCCAGTCCTGCAGCAGCGTGGGGAAAAGAGGATCAGAAGAACTTGCCTGAAGAGTAACTTGAAAGAACAGCCAGATGGCAGCATGGCGCCCTACTCATGCATTGCGGGGCCAAGGAGGCTCCAGCATTTTACAGCGACCAGGGAGGAATTTCTCTCTGAATGTGATGCGTGATTGCGACAGCTTCCGGAAAAGGGTATGTGGAGGCAGTTCACTCAGAGTGAGCCCGCAGTGCGTCAAGGTCATGATCCTGCAGACTCACGTCTCGATGGCACGTGATGTATACTCAGCCAGTCCAGCGTTGTTCACCAGGGTGTCAATGCCCTCTGGCTCCAAGCGCTCCACCTCTTCAGCAAATGCCTGCAGCAGTTTGCCAGAGCAGCTGTCGATGCACTGCTAACCCAAGAACCAAGTCATTGACGTTGAGCAGGCAGGTATGCTGCACTGGGGTTGTCATGGACCAACTGAGCCCCAGCTCAATCAGACATAGCAAGCACGGTGTCACCTTGATGAACTGCTCGTCTGTGGCATCCAGCTGGAGGATGTGAAGGCGGCCCTCATGGGACGATGCAAGCTCTTGCAGGTCTGCAGCCTTCTCAGGTGCACGGGCTGTGGCGATGAGGCGGTGGCTGGTCTTCTCCAGGAACTGGCTGACATGCTCAAGGCCCAAGCCCCTGTTGGCGCCTGTGATGACAATCACTTTTGCATGCTGGGGTGCCATAGATCAGGAGATGGGCTCTGCGGCAGTGGTGCTTGTGAGCAGGGCAGGACGATGTAAAATATTCAGTTGCACTGGAGTTGCACTGGAGTTGCTGAGAAAAGAAAGAAAACAACATGCAGTTCTATTTACGTTTCAACTTGATGCAGCCCCTCTGCATGCCCTGAGTTGCGGCAGCTGCGTGCCGTGACTTGGTGGAGGCCATCAAGTGCTGCTTGGGACGGGGTACTTGAGTGCGTTTGTCACTTCAAGAAGATTGTTGGCTTGGAAGGATGGCTATGGTTGGTCAGGCAGGGTTCCATGCAACGGATGGGGGACTGTAGAGGTGATGCCCAATGATGACCTGAGGCTGGGCAGGGCCAATGACTTTGTTGAAGGACAGCAGCATTACAGAAGCTCAGCACTTGATGAAGTCTCATACCTCCTACAAGAGCAGTCAGCTGGCATCGTGAATTGCAGATACGCAGTGTTTACACTCTGGCGGCTTTCAGCACTTCAAGATTCACAGGCGCATTTATTGCATATAGAAGAATGCAATGTCATACAGGCGCAAGCAGAGTGATCATTGGGCAGACAAAAGGTGCAGGCGGGCCAGGCATTCAGGCAGCCACGAGTTACACTTGATAGCAAAGGAGGAGGATTCATGCACATTGCACAAATGATTACAGAGAGCCTTCAGTAGTCAATGTCCTTGCCGTCGGGCCCGAGGAAGCGCCCAGTGTCTTTTGCAGTGAGCTTAGCAATCACGGCCTGCACGAGAGCATACATTGAGTCTCTGCTGGGGAGACATTCAAGCTGTGCAACATATGGAAAGGCAAAGGCCAAGTTGAAGGCAGCCCCGGGGATGGAGATGTACACAGACCTGACGCTCAGCTCACCTGCTGCAGGCTGATGCTGGTGGGAGCGTCCATTGGGGCCTTCTTCCCCTTGCCCAGGGCCAACCCGGCAGCTGTATCGCCCATGTCTGCAGGCCAGGAAGGTTGTGGCAGCTTAGCAGCAGTCTACCAAACTGCTCAGGGCACAGCAAAGCCGCAGCGAAGCCGCAGACCCCAGCAGCTGTCTGCAAACAGACAGATGGCCCCAATGAACCTGTCTGCACCTCAGCAATGTGGCAGCTAGGATTGTATGCGCAGCGCTCATCAGCACCTTACTCACAGCCAGGCTGACCTGTCTGCACCCAGCCCGGGTGAAGTGCCACAATGGTGAACTTCTCCTCCAGCAAGTCATTTGAAAGAATGGCCACCTGCATGCACAGGTGGAGGAATCCCATACTGCACGGCATGGCAATTGCAGACTTTGACATTACTTCTTGGTGTTGCAGGCAATACCCTTGCATTGTACCTGGATTCCTGCCGGCAGAGGCCCTCGATCAGCACAGAGGATGCTGCTAAGGCCTGAGCAGCTGTCGCTGCACAAGACCTGGCCCCACCTGCATGTTGAGCGCTGCCTTGCTTGACCAGTAGGCAGGCCACATCTGGTTCAGCGGCGACTCGCTGTGGGGCTTGCGTGCATAGGAGGTACTGCCCATGGCGCTGCCGATCTGCAGGCAGGCACGGTTTCAGGGTGAGCTTCCGAGGCAGTCGGGGAGATGGACTGCAGGTCAGAGAGACAGGAACAGTGTGATGTGAACAGAAAATCACGGTGGCATGTGTCACATGGGCTGTTATGTGGGCTGCCAGGCATGCAATCCAAGGAGCTTGCCGAACCTCCTGTGGCACCACGATGTGGTTCACACCAATGCAGGCAGTGCACGGTGACACAGCGGCACGATGGCCCACAGCGCATGCCTGCGGGACATGTTGCCCCACCTGCACAATGGTGCGGCTCTCTTTCTTGCGGAGGGAGGGCAGCAGCGCAAGTGCCACCAGGAAGGGCCCCACCACGTTTGTGTCCAGCACCTGCCGGTACACCTTGCCAGTCCTGCACCAGCGTGGGGGAGAGAGGGTTTCAGAGGCGAGGGGCAAGTGGCTTTTGCAAAGGGACCTCAGAAGACCTGCCAGACAGGGTGGTGTAGCACCATGATGACACCACTGCTGGCCGCAGGAGACCCCAGCACAGTGCAATGATCCTGGCAAAACCTGGCAAGCAGTGTCACATGCATGATTGCGTCAGCTTCTTCAACAAGGTGACGTGTGCAGGCCAAAATGCTCAGGCTGAGCCTACACTGCTTCAAGGTCAGGGTCCTGCAGGCTCACGTCTCGACAGCGCGTGACGTGTACTCGCCCTGCCCAGCGTTGTTCACCAAGATGTCAATGCCACCTGGCTCCAAACGCTCCACCTCTTTGGCAAATGCCTGCAGCACCGTGCCAGAGCAGCTGTCAGTATAATGCAAGCCCGAGCACAATGCCAATGGCAGTGAGCAGGCTGAATTGCTGCACCGGGGTGCGTCATGCCCAGTCCACCAATTCAGCCACAGCAAGCATGGAGCCAGCCTGGAGAGGCACTGCACACAGACCTTGATGGACTCATCGTCTGTGGCATCCAGCTGGAGGATGTGAAGGCGGCCCTCATGGGACGATGCAAGCTTCTGCAGGTCTGCGGCCTTCTCAGGTACCCGGGCTGTGGCAATGAGGCGGTGGTTGGTCTTCTCCAGGAACTGGTTGACATGCTCGAGGCCCAGGCCCTTGTTGGCGCCTGTAATGACAATCACTTGCTGGGGTGCCATGATGCAGGAGACAGACTTTGCTGCAGTGGTGCTGTGATCAGGGCAGACTCTGGCTTGCCGTTGTCAAGTTGTGTGAGAGGAGCTCCCGGAAAGGGCTCTTATACCATGCTACTTTGCCTTCCACGTAATGCAATGCCGTGAAGTGCTGCAGCTGCATGCCGTGAACACCCTGGATGCCGTGAGATGCTTGACGAGGGACTCTTCAGCCTCCAGTGGGCGTTGGGCGACCGTGAACTTCTTGCGGCGTGTGGAATTTCAGGGCATGTAAAAGGTCAGCAGGCCAGTGGCGAGCTGGTGGCCAGTGCAGCTGTTTGTTGCACTGGCAGGAGTGCGATTGCAGACAAGCCATGGTTGCTGAAGTGACAGATGGTCCCTAGCCACAGTGGGCCTGCCTACATGAGTAAGAGCACCAGTCTGGTGTGGGCTGTACTGCCTGCTGCTGCCTGTTGCTGATGCACCGCGATGGCAACTGACTGCTTCGGACACAATAAGGCAGCCAGCTCAATGTCCTGACAACGCTGGCAATGATTCCACTGTGACAAAAAGGTGCTTCAAGCCATACCAAGGCTGTGTAGCTGGGCTTTCAGAGGGTGCATGGAAGCTTTGATGCAATGGGCGTGCAGGCACTGGGCCAGTGTGAGAAGCACTGCTGCCCTCTAGCTTTCAACATGCAGACTTGCTCAGCAGGTGCTGTGAGCAATGTCAGGGCCAGCGGCAGGACAGGGACAAGCACCACAGAGGCAAGACCATCCATGTTGTACCGCCCCTTCCAGGCAGTCAGTCAACACTGAAGCTGCAGCAACGGTGGACAGCAGACACAAGCGGCCGGACGGGACCCTTCCCATCAGTCATAAATGATGCATTGCATGGCCTACATGATTCCAGATGGCCGGCGGCCATCAGAGAAGTTTAAGTCACCAGATCGCTTCAGTGTGAACCTGGCTTCGCACCCTGAAATTGTTGGATGTTGTTTATTCCGTCTTCTAGCTATAGCCCCCGGACATCAGGTCCGTCACCCCAGACGGTGGAATATCGCTTGCTGCTCTCATGGTTCCGTCCACACCAGCAGACCAAGCCGTGGCATGATGTCGCTAGTCCTATACTTCCCTGCAAACCAACCCATCTCAGGCTCGAATCCCCTTTCAGGCTCGCATCCGCAGGCCACCTGGCCGATCAGCTTCAATCATCTCCAGATGCAGCCTCAGACAGGTCCACCTGCATCTTTGGGCCCGAGCGACATGAGCCAGGCAAGCCAGCTGTCCATGGTGCTCCACAGGCCGCATGGGGCGCATACAGCCTGCATTTGAGGCCCTGTTTCCTGATCACAGGGGGATGCCTTCCTCCCCATGTCGCTGCCAGATGGCGGCACATTCCACCCCCTGCGCTGGGTGCTGATGGATCTGCTTGCCCCGCAGCACTGAAGAGGAGTGCCTCCCTTGGGCCCCAGCTGGCATTTGCCAAGCTGCCACCCTTCAGTTATCGACAGTGGTTGTCCTGCGCTTCCCTGCAGTTGAAGGCGGCGATCATGGATGCACCCCGCGGGGAGATAGCCAGGGTCATGAGGAGCTGCAGGTTCCAGCCGCGCGAGCCGGCCTTGACCAGCCTGCTGCAGGCCTGTGCCAAGGCCCGTCAGCCTGGCAAGGCACTGGAGCTTTTTGATGCCATGCCAACCCTTGGACTCAACCCCAACGTCCACCACTACTCGTGAGCAGCCCCCGCTGAGCACTGCAGCCCAGCCTGAACGCGCAGGCCTGCACCTGTCAGTTGGCGAGCCTGGCCACCACCTGGCATACCGTGATTGCAGACAGGGTGGCATGTGTCCCTCTCTGCAGTTGCCGGGAGGGGCAGCAAAGCTGCAGGCTGGGCATACTCTGCAGCAGTGGCCGCTGCGCGCTGCAGGAGAGTCTGAGCTGTGGTCCTCTGGAGCGGGGCTCACTGTGGGCAGTTGCCTGCCTCATAGCTGGAGCGCCAGCGTGCTGTCAACGCAGCCTCCATACCCAACGCTGCACTGCACTGCACGCAGGGCCCTCCAGCCCCATGAGGGGTGATCAGGGATCTGACAATCTGACATCTGGCCCGCCACCAGGACAGCTGGGCAGCTGCTCACCCCTCACAGCCATGCTGCCGCCACGTGCACCTCACTGTGTGCAGGGCCGTGTCAGAGGCCTGTGCCTCCATCAGGTGCCCACATCACAGCTGGACTGCCGCCTGCAGGGCCAGTGCTTCACAGCCTGCAGGACCGCTCGATTGGCCTGTGCCTCCAACAGCAGTGATCAGGACTGCCTGCTGCTGCAGACAGCCAGTATTCAGACTCACGACGTCAGCGCCTGACGGCCTGCAGGGCCCTCTATCTGGCCTGTGCCACCCCGCCTAGTCAGCGCTCATCACCCTGGACTGTCAGGGCAGCTGGGCTGCTGCCAACCTCGCAGTCACATAGCTACCTCCTGCCAAGGGCCTGTGTACCCACCCAGCCTGCACCCGCCTGCATGCAGGGCTCTGATATCAGCCTGTGCCAGCATCGGCAGGTGGCAGGATGCCTGGGGCGTGTTCCAGCAGATGCAGAATGCGGCTGAGACAGAGCCCAAGTGTACGCCCAACACAGTGACCTACTCCACCCTGATCACCGCGTGAGTGCTCCCCTGCCTGCCAGCAGACCCCTTGCGCAGCACTCAGCAGCACCGAAAATAAGCTGCAGCACATTGTGGGCCGAAACTGGGTGGAGGGTGCTTTCCAGCAGGTGGAAGGGCACTATGCAGTCCCAGCAGGGCTGCAAAATGCACACCATCCTTGTCAGTTGACAGGACATGTTGCTGGTCTTCAGGGTCCAGACATACACCTGCTGCTTGTGCCTGCCCAAAGCTCTCTGCTGGAGCGTTTCTCAGAGCGGCAGCACGACTGTGCAGCAGCCCACTGGGCTGCTGGCAGCCTGTGCCAGCTTGCTGGTCACAGCCCAGCCCACTGCATGACTTTGCATGTGGTGTCCCTTCGAAAGGGCAGCCCGATACACAGGGTTAGTCACACGCAATCTCCTGTCTCCACCTGGTCCCAAGCTCATTGCATGGGCCAGGGACTTTGCCCACACACACATCGGCAGCAGTGCACACCTCCAGAAGCTACCATCTGTAGGGGAGAAAAGGCCGGCTGACAGTCAGACTGCAGCTTCCAGTCTGACTGATCCCCCGAAACTGACCCCTGACTACGGAGCGCAGCGGCAGCACTGCTGATGCGCTTGAGGAACCCTCTCCGGGGGGGGNNNGTCGCAGCACCTGAAACCTAGACCTGCTGCTGGGTGTGTGTGTGTGGAGCCTGCCATGCCAGCCTTGACCCACACACAGCAGCATCAGCCATCATCCCCATACCCTGCCCCAGCAGGCTGCAGGCAGCTGCATGCCTACAGGGCAATGCCATGCAGCACCCGGGCCACCTCCTTTCCCAGGGCCAAATGCCTGTCCCAGCACCCTGCGTCGACTGCAATTGTCGCGCCTTCGGGCCTGTGGCCTCGCCCAGCTGTGCCACATGGGCTGCGTGCCTGACCCACAAGTGCTCTCTGAAACTGATCGGGCAGCCCCAGCGGCTGCAAAGCCCTGTCTCACCGTGCTGCGCCAGCCCACCTTGGGCATTCGTGAGTGTCCAGGGGTGCCCTCCATCCCTGAGACACCCTGGAGCACAGATTCAGGCCCAACCTTTGTGCTGCTCTTGCGTAACCTGCATGGGCCCCTGGCTCTTTCAGCTGACCAGCTTGGCCCACAGCTTTGCCTGTGCTATGGAGGCGTTGCTCTCACACAAGGCATCTGGCACTGCTTTGCCCTTTCAGCTGCAGAGCTGTCATGATTGCCTTCCCACCACCTGTCATCCTGCAGGTGTGAACGTGGCGGGCGCCTGGACAAGGCAATGGAGGTCTTCAGCAACATGCAGGCTGCAGGCGTGAAGCCTGATGATATCACTTTCTCCACACTGGTGAGCACTGCTTCGAAAAGCTGTCTTTTGCAGGCCATTAGGCGTGCTCAAAGATTTGCAGATGGTGTGTCTGACCAGTGAGGACGCCTTTGCTCTTGGAAGACCCTGTGAACTTCAGCTGGTTGATGAGCGCGACTCTGTGCCGCAGATGGCACATTTTTGTTGTGGTGGATTTGTATTCCGCGCACTGCAGCACAGCTGCGGCACTCTGAAGCCGTCTTCCTGTGCATGGCATTCTGTCTTTGTGTGGGCTGAGTGCCTGCTGGACTGCTGCTGAGCAGCTCACCAGTGTTGCCTGCGGATGACACCCTGTGAAGGGGCAGGCGGCACATACCAGGGCTGGTCTGCTGAGGAGCAACGTCTGCTGCCACCGAGCCCCACCCGTGGTCGCTGTCTGCAGGTGTCGGCCTGCGAGAAGGCAGGCGACACAGATCAGGCCCTGAGGCTGCTGGACCGCCTGCACTCCCACCGGGGGCAGGCCCCTCAGGAGCTGTATGCCCGCATGCTGACCAGGCTGGGGGCTGAGCTGCGGTGGGGCCAGGCTCTGGAGCTGTTCCTGGAGCTCCAGTTGGCAGGTGGGCAGGACTCGGGCACTCAGCTCTTGGACTGGCAGAGGCGCTGCTGTGGTGGAGGCTGAGGAAGTCTGGGGGTTGACCCTGGAGATGTGTCTGGAGCAGCACTGGGGGCAGGCTCTGGAACTCAGGTGGCAGATGGGCAGAGGATTGGATTGGCCGGGGAGCGATAGAGGCAAACCCTGGGCAGGACTGTGTCGGCTGCAGATTCTCGGGGGTGGACGTGCAGGCTGTCCCCTGAAACATCGGCCAGATTGTACACAGTGGGAGCTGGAGGTCGCTGCGAGCTGCGACGTCAGCATCTTCTCTGTGTTCCTGCCCAGCAATTGGGCCTTGTGCTGGTGCTTCACGGACAGTATTCAGCGACAAGTCAGACTGTTCGGTGCAGGCGGCTGCTTGGGTTCAAAGATTGCACCTGCTGCCATTTGTCAGGTCTGTCTGGGGTAAGGGTTTGCCCTGATGCACAGCAGTGAAGTCATGAAGCTGTGCTGCGCGGCAGACAGCCGGCCGTGCCATTAGGGGCAGTGAAGCTTTGGGTCAGCTTCTGGCTGCAGGCAAACCTCTGACGCTGAAGGGGTGTGGCTCAGTCCGGATGCATCGCTGCCCGTCCCATCCCATGCAGGAGGGTGTTTGGGACAGGCTGGAAGCATCTGCCATGCAGCCTGCGGGGCCCTGCGGGGCCCTGCACGCTTGTGCAGCCTGTGACCCCTTGCCCTATCAGGAAACTAAATGTGGCTGAGGGCCTTAAGCGCCATGCTGGCGCCTGCTGGCCGTTGGTGACTGATGTCCACCTGGACTGAATCTCTCTGTGGTGCCTGGGCCTGCAAGGCATGTCGTTGCTGCGCCGCGACAGTCCCTGCCCGGGCTTAGATTCCTAGACCTCTTGATTTCAGCCGTAGGTGGCAGCCGCAACTGCTAGCTTGCCTGCAACAGTGATGTGCATGCTGACCGTCAACAACCGGCTTGAGCGGCTGGCTGGTGCTTGCTTGCCAGGCAGTGTCAGCGCTGTGACTGCCTGCGCTGTGACAGCTGCGTGAGTTTGCTTGCCAGGTCTCCACCAAGGGCTTTCAGGTGTGGGCTGCGCCCTGCAGTGACACAAGTCCCCTCCTGTGCTGTAGAGGGACGCGACGCAGCCTACCTGCAGTTTTGGCAACCCTGCTGATCTATGCTCATGCTTGGACATGCAGCGGCGCAAGGGTGTAGAGGGTTGTACATTTCTGACTCCTCTGCAGGGGCCTGCCTCTATAGCAATGCCTGCAACGCAGCAGCTGCTGGAAGTTGCCAGTCAGCGGCAGTGCCTTGTGCTGCCGGCAAGAAGTGCCAGTGTTGCTCGTGCTTCGGCACATGGTGGAAGTTGGCTATGAACATCAGCGCAACGCTGCGTGCAGGTGGCGAAGTTACGCGCCCGCTGTGCCTGGCGCTTCTGTCTGCCTTTGAGGCGGGCGGGCAGTCGAAGGCGGCCACCCAGGTGAGACAAGCACAGAAGACAGCCTCTGCTGGCCAGCAGCATTGGAAGAGATGGGGTTGCGCTGTGGGTGCCCTGTGTGCAAGGTCTGAGCTCATAGTTTGGCCTGCCAACAGCGGGATGCCCAGGCGCAGTTGCGGCTCCCTACAGTCCTGTGCATTGCTGTCCTGCAGCCTGAGTGGCCTGCCAGTGCTGTTCTCTCCCAGGGGGTCAAGACAACAGGTGGCGCATGCTCTTCCTCCTGACAGAGTTTTCCCAAGCGACCTGCTTCCACATGACAGAATGCTGCTGCTGCCGCTGCCGCCGTGGGCGTCCCTGCATGACACACTCTTCCCTTTCCAGGCATGAGGCAGCCCCCAAGCGCTGTCCCGCAGGTGCCATTGTCTTGACCCTGATGCTGCCGCGACCCCGTGGCTCTCAGCACCCTGTCATGTGTGCAGGTGTGAGGGCCTTTGCCCCTGACAGATAGCTCTCCTGAATGTTCCCAGGCTGCGGCTTCCACGCTGACATGATGTTGCTTCTGCCGCTGCAGGTACCTCCTGCATCTCTGTGCTTTGATGCATGATGCAGCACTCGCTGGCGGCCCCAAACTCCCTGCTGCTGCCTACCGCCTGTGCTGTTCAGCATCTTGTCCGGTGTGCAGGTGCTGAAAGCTGCAAGCGCCGCCGGCATCCCCCCCGATGTGGAGCTATACAATGCGGCCCTGCGATGCTGCACCCCCCACCAGCACAGCCAACGTGCAATTGAGGTCAGTCCATCCATGGGGAATGGTCAGCAGAGCGTCGCCTTGGAATTTCACAGTGCTTGGGCACAGCGTTTTATGCTGTGTTGATATTGCCTGCCCTCGTGAGCCTGATGCTGCGCTGGCAGCGCTGCTGCACAGATGTGCAGCAGATTCTGGAACCTGTTGTGAACTTATGGTCCGGTCGAGGGATGCGAAGCACTTCCCCAGCTAAAAGGGCTGCACAGCACTGGGCAGCGCCTGTCAAGACACCCACACAGACAGACCTGTGCCTCTCCTGCCCAAGGTGTGGGATCAGATGCTGGAGGATGGTGTGGAACCCAACGACGACTCACGTGCGGTGCTGCTGCGCACGTGTCCCCCAGGGAGCCCCCAGGTAGACCAGGTAGCCCATAGATGGCCGTCAGGGTCTGGTACGCCGGTGTCGTCCGCCAGCAGCGCACAGCAGCAGCAGGTGGGGCTCTGGCTGGCACGCTTGACACTGTGGACTGGCTCCTGCAGGCCGTGCTCACATCACCAGGCCTTGCCAAATGTAGCCAAGGCTGCTGTCTGCTCGAGGATTGCTTTAGAGCAGGCTGTGGCTTTGTGTCTGCGCATTTGTGCGTAGGAGAGGGACAGCTACTGCTCAGCACCTGTTCAAAGCGAAGGCTGCTCTGCACCTGCATGGGCAGGCCAATGTGGCTGATGCAGCTCAGGTGCATTGGCACTCAAATAGCTTTGAGGCAATGATGAGGCACCTGGAGCTGCACTCAATTTTGGGCAGGGGCCCTGATCCCACTCAGATTCAATTTTGGATGGGCCATGCCCCTCTTGGGGCAACTCAGGGCTGCACTTGGTCTTGGTGGGTGGTTGCACCAGGGATGAAGGAGTGTGGCCGACCCCTCAAAATTTTGGCAATGCCTGCAGGCCCTGAGCCGCAGCCCTCGAGCTCAGAGGGCTGCTGGCCCGCGCACGCCGCCACCTGCTGCTTCAGCAGCCCAAACCCCTATGAGAACACCTCCGAGCCACTAATATGCAGGGTGCCATCAGCCGCACCAACCACCTCACATTTTATGGCCCGAAGAAGCCCAACTGACTCTTACAGCGACCCCAGCCCACATCACGCCCCCAGCACAGCATCAGTGGGTCTGGTCATGAGGCGTCAACCCATTTTGTTTGCCAGCCCGGCCCTATGCTGGTGGCCTCCAACACACATATGAGTAGCAGCCAGAGGCTGTTTCAAACCGCACATCATCTGGATGCATAGTGTGCACTGTTCACTTAGGCCCCATGGGCTCTGGCCAGAAGCCTGCATCAATCCTTCCCACCTAACCTGCGCAGGTCTAATAACACATGTGCCCATCCTGTGCGCGGTCACGTCAGCCACCATGCATGTGTTTACTCTTTAACAAACGCTCCTATTGTGATTTCCTGCGTGTGCATGCCTGACCATGTGATGAACACCATCGCCTGTCTTCATTTGAATATGGATTTTTTACTAGTGGTCCCAGCTATCAACCCATGCGTGCCGTTCACTGCAAGTTTGCATTGTCCATGAGGTCCAACAGATCATCCCCTGCATCACCACCTGCAGCACAGGGGGCAATTGTCATCATGACCCATCGTCAGCAATGGCTGATCCCACTCCGCAAGGATGGGAGCTGATAAAGCAGCTAGACAACAGGGTACGCAGCTCCACAACATACGACGTCATGCCAGCAGCAACCGCACCGTCAGGGACTGAAGCTACATCTGTCATCACATGAGCCAGCTCCTTGGCCTGATCTCTGTATGCCTCATTCTTGCCAGCGTGGCCAAACGTCTGGGTTCTGACCTGCACTTTTGCCGTCACGCCTGCACTCAGCATGCAGCATCTTTTGTGGCATCAGTCATCACCACAGCCAACGCTGTACGGGAGGGCCTGTGCAGGATGCAGATGCACAGAGGTCCAGTCTGTCCAGCAGGCAGTCAGCACACACACCATAGCAGCCACCCTCTGAGCACTGAATTCAAGCGTCTGCGCATGTAGCAGCTCACTTGTTGTCTGCCCTCAAGGAGACAGTGCACAGGCCAACCTCACCTGCAGGCTGAGGATTGCTAGCAAACAGATTGAGCTTGAAGTTGGAAGCCTGCTGCGCCTTGGGCTGCTTGATCAGCCGTGCCAGCATGTTCAGCTCGTGCAGCCCAGCTCCAGGGGCTGCCGGCTCCTGCAGTGCTGTGGCAAGATCGCAGGATGCAATGAGCTGTGGGTAGGGCACACATCTCAGCCACCCAGCTCCTGCAGTGCTATGGAAAGATTGCAGGATGCAAAGAGCTCTTGGTAGGCACAAACCTCACCCACTGAGCTGTAGCAGCTTGGGCCTGAAAGGCTGATCTGTCATTGCGGCTGGTGCAAGGCTGAGCTGCGGCAGACATTGCTGGCGTGCTGTATATGCAAGGCTGGAGCTTTCATGAGGAGACCCTGCTTACAGGTGGCTGGCTCTGCAGGTGCTGAACAGCCTGTTGGCTGAGATACTTCAGGATTGAAGCAGCGTTGTGGTCATCATCTCTTATTTTGCTGCTGTTTCAAGCACCAAAACTTCTGGTCTGCAGCTTCAGGGCTGCACCTGCCTGTACCACCACAAACCCAGCTGCTGGGTGTGTGCTTGTATAAGGCAGTAGCAGGGGCTTGGGTGGACTTAGTGCAATGAGAGTGCGGCTGCCGAGGCTGCTAAATGCAAAGCGTCAGCCAGTGAGCATGGGCTGAGTGTGCACCCGCGGGGGGCAGTGACAAGGAGCATGGCTTCAATCGGGCCCGACCCCTTTGCTGCGGCTCTGCTGCTGCCACCAGAGACGGCCATGCTGGGCTCCTTTATCTACCCAACACGGAGGAGTCACAGCAGTCTGTTAGTTCATCCCAGTGCCTCCACCTCTTGTTCTGTCCTCTGCAGCAGCCTGGCAACTGGCCGCGGCAGGCCAACACGCAGCTGCTGTGCCAGCAGACCCCACCTGGCTCGCCCCCTCCTGGCGCTCCTCAGCCGCGGATTCCTGAGCCTCAGCCGCCGCGAGAGCCGCCGCTGCCTCAGCCTGCATTTCATGATCCGACACGGCAATCCCTCGTCCGGCCGGAATCTGCGCCCGCAGCCGGTCCCGGTCGTACAGGTTTGACCCCAGGGGAGCGGGGTGCTGGAAGAAGTCTGCAGGGTTGCCCTGCGTCGCTACCAGGCTCAGCTGCCTGCTGTGCACAATGCCTGCAGAGTTGGCAAGCATGAGGGGCGCCTTTTGACACCTTCCTGGCAGGTGTTGCACCAGAGAGGCTGGACCTTGTGCCTGGGAGCTGGCCTGTGGGCCATGGCAGCCTGTTTGCATGCCCTTGCGAGGCTGGGTGGGAAGAGTAGGGTGCGAGGCAAGGAGGGCAGGCCGGCAGTGCAGTTTACGGCACGCAGGTCTGGCAAGCTCTACGCAGTGATGTGAGCCCATAGGTGCCCTCAAAAGGGTGACCGTGTGCAGGGCCGAGAGGGTGCGCCTGTGCAAGTGCTCAGCTTGGACAATTGGAGCAGCTTGGACTGGCAGAAAGCAGTGACATGGCATCAAAGAGGGCCGGAGCAGTGCCAACTGGGCCGGCAGCACCCCCTGCCAGACGATGGTTTTTCTGGGCCCTGCCCCACCTGACTGAGCATAGGTCATGACCGACCCCACGGGCGGCGTGTGCTCGCCAGAGTCAGGGGCATGCAGTACGACGCGCCCATCTGCAGTCTGGATGCCCTCTTGAAGGAACAGGGAGACCTGCAGAGGGCAGGGCAGCAGACGCGTCTGCAGAGCAGCGTCCCCCCCACACTGCAGGCGAGACACGCAGGGGCCTGGCCCTGCCACCACGGTCAGCGTGGGGCAGGGCAGCAGACAAGTCGGCAGAGCAGCGTCCCCTACAAACTGCAGGCGAGACAGGCAGTGGCCTGGCCCTGCCACCACGGCCAGCGTAGGGCAGGGCAGCAGACGCATCTGCAGAGCAGCGTCCCCTACAATCTGCAGGCGAGACAGGCAGTGGCCTGGCCCTGCCACCACGGCCAGCATGGGGCAGGGCAGCAGACAATCTGGCAGAGGAGGGCCCCCTGTGTCACACACGAGACAGACGGCAGCCTGGACTTGCCCTGCAGACAAGTTTGAGAGCAAGGTCCCCCTGACATGCAGGCAGAACCGGCAGCAGAGGTGTCTGCACAAGCTATGCCAAGGTCTGAGGGTGCTACCTGGGGCACAGGAACTTGAGGCAGGCACCCAAGGCTCCATGGCAATGAAACAGCGTGCTGCCCTACCATGCGGTGACAGACGTTCCCTTGAAGCAGACGTGCACCAGCCCCTGCCTCACCTTAGACCTGCCTGCCCAGGAACACCCCTGCCAAGACCTGCGCAACAGGCGTAGCACCTGAGTCCGCTCTGACACCACCGCAGCATGTGCAGTGCCCACAGGGAGCACAGGACTCCCCATGGTGGCGGCACAGTGATTCGCCTGGACCCGCTTCCCCAAAAGAAACCCTGCCAGGGTCTCTTGCAGCAGGCAGCACTGCCCTTGCAGCTGCTCTGGCTTCACTGTGGCCCGCACAGGGACCCACCAGGGAGGCATGATGCCTCACCTTGACCCGCTTCCCCAACAGAAACCCTGCCAGGGTCTGTCGCAGCAGGGCCCACTGCCCCTGCGGCAGGCTGTCGTACAGGCTGCGCACGCGTGCCTCCACCACGTCCACAGCGTGCTTGGCCAGGACACTCCGCAGCAGCTGCTTGACGGTGGTGAGGTGCAGCAGTGTGACCTGCAGCAAGGGCTCTGGCCTCTCAGCTTATGCCAGACTGCACCTGCATGGAACCTGCTCGGCAGTGCTGAGGAGCAACAATTCCGCCTGCAGTGGAGACTGTGTTGGGTGGCAGGCATTGAAGGGCGGTCATGCGGGAGAAGTATGAGAGGGGAGTGTGGTGTGCTGGCTGTGGGTGCGCATCCATGCAGGGGCACACGTCTGCTGCAGCCCTGATGCAGTGCATGCAGCTGAGGTGCAGCTCGATTCGGCAGCAAGGACTTTCATGTGGTCAATACACCAAGGACCATGGGACCCAGAAGTTTGCACTCAATCAGAGGCTGAGCACACTGTACGCTTGGCAGTGGGTGAGTGGATGAGGAGCAGCTCCTGGCCCACCTGCAGCAGCTCGCTAGACTGGCGGCAGCACAGGAGCTGGTACTTGAGGCCCATCACCATCAGGTCGTACAGTTTGTCCATGCTGCAGGCACAGTGCGGCACATGAGCAGCAGCAAGTGACAGGCATGCGGACAGGGGGCACCCAAGCCACCTGTGTGCACACTGGCCACAAGGAGCGTGCATGACATGCACTGACCACCCCCGGTACCGGTGCCCACCCATAAGGCTTCAGCTGACTGAATAATTCTCAAAACTGGCGTGGAGGTGCGTGTTCACAGCCTGCTAGAACCTGCACTTGCTTCTACCATTGGGACCTCGCAGTGGCCATCCTGCAATGCCAAACACAAGCGCCTTTGCAGCCACAGCTTTGCAAAGGTGTGCCAGCCCGCTGGGCATGCTTTGAGCAGCCGGCGGAGATGCAGTTGCGCCTCACTGCTGAAGCTGTTTCTGGCAGGGCAGCACTGTTGTCACATCGAGACTCCTCTCCATGCCGCACCACCACGCAGCCATAAGCAGCCCTCAGGCGCCATGCTGCAAGCTCCAAGCAGCCTCGATGGCAGCCTGAAAGCCATGGACAGACCATGCTGCCCAGCATAGACACCACCCTGGCTGCCCACAGACCTGGCCGTACTGAGGCGCATGATGGAGGAATGCGCTAAGCGCTCAAAGATCTGCCTGACTGATGCCAGGCTGTAGATCTCCTGGGGCTTGAAGAGCTCCTCAATGAACTGGTTGTCAAACCAGGTGCAGACGACCTCGTCCAACACCTGCAGAGCTCACTGAAAGGGCTGGACGCCTCACACAGCACAGTGTGTGGTGTGTGCAGCAGGACACTTTGCTGCTGTCGATGTGCGGGCCTACGGCCGCGCCTTGCCCATGCAATCTTGATGCCTATGAGTGGGAGCCAGCAAACCTTGAAAGCTTTGTCTTCAGCAATGCATTGAGCCTTCAGCCTTTGGTCCTGCAGCAGGATGCATGTCTGAAGTGTCCCGCTCCTTTCAGCTCACGCAGATGCTGCATGCCTCACCAAGACGTAGATCATCTCGGCTCCAACGTTGACCACCACCAAGGGCATAGAGATGAGCGACATGGCTCCAGTGACTGTGCATGGAAAAGAAGAAAAGTGATAACAGTGTCTGGACAGCCCTGACTTCACTGATGTAAGGTCAGGGCAGTGTCACAATGTCCAACATCGTGCCCAAGCATCGGGAGCCCAGTCGTGGAGTCTTGGCAGGTTTGAGTGTCAGGCAGATCTGTGCAGCTGCAGAATTCTACACCAGGCACAGTGTTCCAGCTCACGGCACCATACCTCAAGTGAACAATCTGCACCTGCAGGTGTCAAGTCTGATCGCGCTGTGCAGCAGGCTGCCAAAATCACAGGTGGAGAACCCACCAGAGATGCCCGAGGGGTGGGAGCAGCCTGGAGCCATAACTTCCTGGTGCGTGGCACTGCTTCATACTCCACAGAAGTCTGATGCAATTGCCCAGCTTGCCTGCTATCTGCCTCTGGGCAATGATGTTTACATGCTCGACTCTGCTGCCTGGTGCTTGCACCTCAGACAGCAGCACATTGTCACTGCTTGGCAGCAAACTGCTGTCTTGGGGCCTTCCTGCAGCCTGATGGGGTTGCGTCAATCATGACACACTGCACTTCGGCTGCCTGCAGAATCAGAAGCCCTGGCACCCTGCCAACTTCAGGAACCAGGCCAAAGTCTTTGAAGCAGAACAGGCAGCCATCAAAGCCGCCAAGGACAAGGAAATTGCAAAGGTGAGCAGGGGACAGGTCCTTCCGGCGAACAAGAGTCACCGGTCTCTGATGCCTTTGCTATGGCGCTGTGCCCTTTGCTCTGCGCGTTCGTGAAGCAGCTGCAGCAGACTGAGCAATCAGTCACTGCAGCAGTCGACTTGAGCAGCAACCGGTAGGCCAAGCTTGTATGCTTGTCTGCAATCGCCAGCCGGCGTGGCCATGTCTGTTGTCAGGTTCTGACCTTCCCCTTCTCACTTTGCAGCAAGAGTTTGAGGCGGAGCAGGACTACATCAAGACTCTGAGCTACCTGACCAAAGCTGACCGCCAGAAGCACCAGGAGCGACAGTCAGTGTCATGGATGTACCAGAAGCCGCCAGGCGCCGATGCCATCAAGCCCAGCGGCACCCAGGTGGGCAGGTCTTCCCCCTGCAGAAAGGCGTTATGCGCCAGCATGGCCTGTGGCACCGTCTCTCAGCAGAACAAAGCTCCTGCTATAGCAAGGTGCCCACAGGCACAAGGCTGGGCCCCTCTCCTGTGCTGCCTCTGGCTGGCAGCAGGCAATGTGGAGCGGAGTCCTGCAGGCCGTCACTTGAAGCATGATGCAGCATGATATGTGAGGCGTATCATCACGCCCAGCAGCCAGGGGGGGGGGGGGCGGGGGGGCCCGCACGCAGCAGGAAGGCTGCACGTGCCATACGCATGGCCTGCAGCTACGTCTCCTGGCAAGCACTTCGTAGTACACAGTAGGTGGGCCCCTTCCTGAGGGGTGCCGCTTGTCTGTGCCAATGCTGCTGCGGGCAACGGGCGGCGCAGTGCTGCAGAACTCCTTTCGTCAGCAGCCTTTGGGCTGCCGCCTCTCTTTGCATGGGGACTGGTGCACCTTGAGGGCTGCACAGACAGCATGAAGCGTGCCGTCACGCCCAGCAGCCGGGAGGGTGGGCCTGCACCCTGTAGGAAGGCCTCACGTGCCTGCATGGCCTGCAGCGCCATCTCCCCTGTCAGCATTGGCCCATGGCACGGTTGGCAGAGGCCTGTCTGCCACTCAGGTACAGCACCAGGCTGTGCACTCCATGGGGAGCCGGCATGCCCAATGATGTGACTTGTCTCTACTGCTAGCAAAGGACAGCGCGGTACAAAGCTTGCCGCAAACGCATCTGTGCACTGCCCCCTCCAGGAGGTAGCAGGCGCAGGGCCCAGCAGTCCCCCAGCAGCCTGCCAGGCAGCAGGCGGTCCCAGAAGCTTGCTGCAACACCGGCGTGCTCTGCCTTCTGCAGGAAGCCGCAGGCGCCGGACCCAGCAATGCGAATCAGCAGGCAGGCGCTGCCCCTCAGCTTGATGCCCCTGGTGCAGAGCGCCAGCAGCGGCAGCGGCAGCCCCCTCCAAAGGGCCATCTCGCCAACATGCTGGGGGCGATGGTGGCCCTGAAGGAGCAAGAGAAGTACGCTGCTCTGCTTCAGCTGCTCAGGCAACATATCATCATGGCCGCCAGCGGCAGGGATGCATCCAGCTACCATGCGCTGTTCAGCCTGACCACAGAGGCCCAGGCTTTGGAACATGCAGCTACAGGCCTTGCAGGCAGAGCTACAGTTCAGTGTGGCATCTCGCGCTTGCATCCAGCATGCTCAGGTCAAAGAGGTCCGACAGCACTGACATTTGAGGGAAATGGAGGGCTGTGTCGCCTTCTTGTCTCCACCAGGACAGCACTCTGCAGGCATGTCTGAAAGTGTTTCTCTGTGATGTGCAGATGGGAGGTCAAGCATGTGTCTGGCATGGGCAACCGCAGCCCTCCCCGCGGCTCACAGGTCAACGCTGCCAGCCAGCAGGTCAGCAAGCTTTGTCCTGCTGCCCTGTCCTCATATTGACCTCTGCAGCTGAGTTTGCTCCCCCTGGGTGATACGCTGCAGCCTTCATGTGTTCTCGTATGCACGCTTCGTGTCATGCTCTGCATATACCCCACTTCATCTTGTCACAGCATGTGCCACGTCAGTTCCATGGTTGTGTGGTCAGCAGTCCGAGCATCACTCATGCAGCCATGCTCTGGCAAGGCACATGCCCTATCTGCTCTTGCCACTATTGCATCCTGCGGTGCCAACCACAACTGTCTGCCCTGCAGTTTCTGGTGGACGATGATGAGGAGGATGCAGGGGCTGCCGCTGCTGTTCCGGCGCTCCCAGAGCCAGATGCCAAGAGGGCTGCCAAACGCCGCAAGGTGCGCTTGTTGGCCTGCACCCATCTGCCATGCAGCAGTGGCAGACACACAGGGGATGAGCAAGCGACAACCTTACTGCATGCACACAAGGCCCAGGTTGTGAGGCCTGGGGCCTGCAGGCTGCTCAGTGCAGTCTCTGACGTGGGCCCAACTGGGTACCAATTCATGCTCTACTGTGCGCTGCAGCTTGAAGAGGCTGAGGCGTTGCTCAGGGCTGCTGGGTTGGATCCGGCTCAGGTTGCTGCGCTGGCAGCAGCCCCTAAATCCAGCAGGCAGAAGCACAAGCACACAAAGAAAAAGAGTGAGAAGCACAAAAAGAAGAGCAAAAAAAGACGAAGACGAGAGAGCTCTGCCAGCCAGTCTTCAAGTGGCAGCGAATGAACATGACTATCACAACTCCTGGTGTATCAATGAATCTCGCCATCCTGCAGAAGAGATGCATCATTCCCATATTTGTCCAAGAGGCTCAGAGGTTGGTTCTGCTGAGAGTTGACTAAGGGTATCACAAGGTCATCTTTCCCTCTTCCAGTGCCATCCAGGCTGCGTACATGCAGAAGGTGCTGGGCAGCCAGCCCGCATCTGCTGCCGTCCCAAAGCTGCTCCCTGAAGACACCATCATTGCAGTCCGCATTGGCACAGATGCTTTCCTCAATGCTGATTTCACTGTGTCTGACGTGCGGGCTGGACTTCGCAAACTGAGTGCTGGCAAAGCAGCTG